>CM053764.1:129639491-129678104 GCA_028658305.1 Pachyuromys duprasi
AAGTCAGTAAGACTTGGGGAGAACAAGAGCTCCACAAAGACCAAACTGAGCAGGGCACAGGGGTCTTGTATGAGACGGTTTCTACAATCAAGGACCATGTGTGGATATGGCCTGGAACCTCCGCTCAGATGGGGCCCATGGTAGCTCGGTGTCCAACTGAAGACCCTAGTAAGGGGAACAGGGACTGTTTCAGTCATGAACTCGATGGCTGGCTCTTTGAACCTCCCACATACACGCCAGGGAGTAACAGCCTGGCTAGATCCCAGGGGAGGACATTGCAGCCAACCCTGAGGAGACAAGATGATCTGGGGTTGGATGGAAGGGGAGGCGATCCTCCCCTGTTGGTGGACTTGGAGGGGGCGTGGAGGAGATGAGGGAGGGATGGGGAGAGTGGGAGGGAATGAGGGAGGGGGCTATGCCTGGGATGCAAAGTACCTAACCTGTGATTGATATAAAAATAAATAAATTACAGTAAAAATAGAAGTAGAAACAACTGACATGACTGTAAGCCGACATACATAGTAAGTGCAGCATTATCGGCTACAAAAGACTATTTTACACAATGGATGAACTTCATGAGCGTGATGCTAAATAAAAGAAGCTAGACTCGGAGGATCACACTGTGGTCATTTGTTTAGTCATAGCGCCATTTCTATGAAATGACCATGATAGAAAAGTCCATTAGAGCATAAAGCCCGCTAACGGCTGCCTGAAGGCTGATCTGTATAAAAGGAGGGAAATGTGGGGCAAGGCGCTGATGGACACAGGGTTTCTCTTTGCGGGGGGAGGGGTAAAATATTTTAAATTACGTGGTCATTTCATGACTCCCAATGTGCCAATGATCACACAATTTAAATGGGTGAGATGAATACTATGTGAATTATTTTTCAATAAAGATTTTTTTTACAGAGTGAAAAGTAGCTACATTTAAAATCAGTTTTTCCCATGTGATTATATGCATCTGACCTTTTCTTTTTTTTTTTTAAATTTATTTATTTTTATCTCAATCACAGGTTAGGTACTTTGAATCCCAGGCGTAGCCCCCTCCCTCAGTCCCTCCTACCCTCCCACTCCCTCCCTCATCTCCCTCCTCCCCGCCCCCTCCAAGTCCACCAACAGGGGAGGATGTCCTTCCCTTCCATCCAACCCCAGCTTATCCTGACTCCTCAGGGCTGATGACCTTTTCATAGTACATATTGACGAGGGAAGTTTTCCTTTTTATAGAGATTTGTGTGTCTGCGCTCCTCGTGCATGTTGGGTGCCCCTGGAGGCTGGAAAAGTGTTTCCCATCCCCTGGAACTGGAGTTACAGTTGTGAGCCACCCTGTAAGTACTGGGAACACAGGTCCTCTCCAAGACGACAAATGTAACCACTGAGCCATCTCCTCAGCCTCATCGTACTTACTTTTTAAAAACTCTGAGTGCAGGTGTCTGCAGAGGCCGGAAGACGATACCAGTTCCTCTGGAGCTAGAGTTATAGGTGATTCTGAGCTGCTTGGCTGGATGCTGCAAACTGAATGCCAGTCTTCTGGAAAGGCCAGGAAATTCTCTTAACCTCTGAGCTGTCTATTATTTTAAATACTTTTCTTAATTTGCATCTTTCTTAGTAAGGTCTTTTCAAGGTAAAGGTCAGTTCATATGTTTTTCTGTGATTTTTTGGTAGCAGTACTGATGACCTCTGTTTGAATATTGTAATTGTGTAGTTACCATGTAGATTTTTATTGGCTTATATCCATTGCCCAAAATAGTGAGTTTCATTATAGTGTTCCCATGCATACATCACATGCGTTAATCTCATTCACCACCTTGCCACTTCCCTGCTCATTCCCTTATCCCGACTATTCCTAAATAGCCCTGTTTCATTTCAAGTCTTTGCTTCAAGACTAAGTTTAGATTCAGCAAATGAGAGAAGCCCAGTAAAGACTAGACTTTCTGGGTTTTGATGATCTTACTTCACCTTCTAGACCTTGTGAAATTATATCTTCATTTTTAAAACTGTGACCTATCTGGAATTTATGTTGAAATACAGTTCCAGCCTCACTTTTCCCGTAGCATCTGATTCTTGTTTCTGTTAGGCATGGTAGACGTGGCGACGCATTTCTCCTGTGTCCAACAGTTTGCACATACATAGTGCATTAAATTTGCAGTTACTCAGATCAGTGTCATACATGATCATTCTTCTATTCTGCTGCCCATTTAATCATTTTACTGTTCATAACCATCCTCCCTCCATAGCTTTATCTATATAGCTCTCTGACCTTATCTCTTTTTTTCTGGATATTTTGGGCTTTCTTTGTGTGTGTGTGTGTGTGTGTGTGTGTGTGTGTGTGTGTGTAATATATAATGTATGTTGGAATGTATATATGTATATATGATGTTTTTATGAGAGCTTCAGAAAAAAACTGTCCCAATTTTAAGTAAAAAAATAAATGATTCTACATAAACAATGAACTATGCTCCCTAAAGCATGAGGATTGCACAGTAATTTTACATTCAGTGAAAACAGACACTTTGGTGTTTTCCCGATTTAAAGATGGTTTGTGCATACAAGTTTTTAAAAACAATATTTTAGCAAAGTCTTCCATTTCATTAAGGGTTGTATGCATTAGGTCTAAATATTTTTGCTTTGTTGATGGATCTTTTCTCCTGTTTCTCTAAAATATTATGTAATACTAAATACTAATTTTTATCTTTCAAAGTTGAAGATTGATATGCAGGAATTTTTGTCAATTTCAGGCAGTTGAAAACAACCACTGGGTTATTATAAAGAAGATGTTTCTGGCTTAGTTTTGGATAATTCTTAAAAACTACTGCAGCAGAGGTCTGGAAGATGCCTAAGTCAGTGGACAGCATGCCACGCAAGCATGAGGGCCTGAGTGTGGAGCCCTGGCACTCACATAAGAAACTGGGGAGGCTAGTACATGGAGTAATTCTAGTCAGGGGGAGGAAGGGTCAGGTGGATCCAGGGAGCTTACTAGCCAGCCAGTTTAGCTGAATTGGTAATTACAGGAACACACATGCACACACTATTGTAATAATGCTAACCATTTTTTCCTCATCAAATCTTTCTTACATTCACACTTTTTTATTGATCAAGGTAGGAAGACTTCCCTAACCTTTCAGACTTTGTATTCTATCATTGATAATAGATTTAATTTATGGATACACAGGAAGACTTTTGCATGTATATTGATAGCAGGGATTCCTGTTGTCTTTTATTTCCTTGTCCAATTTTTATTGGGTTCTGCTACATTATTTAATAAAAAGGGCTTTTTCTCTTTTGTGGTTTAATTGGCACCAAGTTGTTTGCCTCCTTTGTACCTTTGAAAATATTCCAAATGCACCTTTGAAAATTAAATTCCTAGCACTTTCTTGTCTTGATATTTTCATTTTGATGTTTTCTATTCCCTTTTTGATAATTTAAGATATAGTTTTCCATTTTTGCATGAATTCTTTTTAGAAGTGTACACCTTGTAAGAATCAGTTTCTCATATATTTGGGTAATTATCTGATAATTACCATATTTGTAAGATATTTTCAATTTTATCTCTAATATTTATATTTACTTTTTATTAGGGTTTATTTATATATTTTGTTTATATGAGTGCTTTGACTGCATGCATGCACATCAAAAAAGTCCATCAGATCTCATTATAGATGGTTGTAAGTTATTATGTGGGTTCTGGGAGTTGAACTCAGGACCTCTAGAAGAGCAGCTAGTGCTTGTAACTGTTGAGCCATCTCTCCCACGTCAGTTTATACTTTTCTTCTTTTTTCTGGCCTTTGCAAAATACTTTACATTTCCTCTTATACTTTGGTTTCTTGTTTGCTTTAAGAATTTCTCTTGGGGCTAGAGAAATGGCTTAGTAGATAAAGCCAGTATTCACACAAACTTGAGAACCTGAGTTTTATCTCTATGTGGAGGAAAAGACAACTCACCAAAGTTGTCCTCTAGATTGCATACGTGCCACGTGTACATACATACACCTCCCCCACAATGCACACATATTATATAGATAAATAAATAATAAAGGAAACAAAATTCTCTTGGGTTTGTATAACATTTCAATCATTAGTATCTTTCTCATATTGTTTATGTCCCTCTCTATATTAATTTCTTTCTCTTCTTATCCATTGTTATATTTTTCTCTTCTTTAAATTCTGTATTAATATTTATTAATGTCTTTTCTTCAGAGAAGGAATTTATCCAAATTCTAGGTCTTGACTATCAGTGCTTTATCAATTAATATTTTTAACATTTCAGTCATGTCTATCACAGTTTTCCTTGGTGGATAAGAGGTTTTGTTGTTGCTGCTGCTAGTGCTGCTGTTGTTATTTTGAGTCAAGATGTATCTGTGTAGTCAAGTCTGCTTGGAACTAGCATTTCCCTTGCTTTGGTCACTCAAGTACTAGTTGTGTGTGTGTGTGTGTGTGTGTGTGTGTGCTAGAACATGTATCATCAGGAGTTTAAATGATGAGATCCAACTTCTAGTTTCATATTAGTTAATTGTGTTGTTAACAATTTCTCTTATTAGTGTTTCATGTACAGAAAATGTGATCATACTAATGCTATTTATAAGGTATCCTAGTTTTTATGGTGTGTTTCCTCTTAGTGAAAGAATTGTGTTCATTTTGGTGAATAATACTAACTCATCTGAGAAAAGAGAGGGAGCCATTACTTCTGGAAAAGAAGGGCATGCATGCGCAGAGCTGAGGTTCAAGGGAGAGAAGAGGGCCTTAGAACAGAACCTGGTGACTGGACCAGGCCTGGCGGTACCACAAGCAGCTGGAGAGCACTCTAAATGCAGATATGCCAAGGAACCACATACTCCAAGCCACCTGCTCTTCAGGCCACACATATACGTTCTTTTGCAAATCTTCTGGGCAGCATGGAGGCAGGCTGCAGAAGACGGGAGGGGATTCAAGAAGGATCCTTTCCTGTGTGAAAATGTTTTGTGATATAAAGGTAACAATTATAAACAGTCACAGTTACTGGACACTGACTACTGTAAATTTGTGTCATCTATCAGTCTTTACAACCCTAACCCCCACTTCAAGATGTTACGGTGTCTTATTTTTTTCACAGACGAGGAAATGGAGACACCAAAGTTCACTATCTTACCTAGGTTTGTAAGATTATAACTGAACTGGAAATTGGAGCAAAGCGACAGAGATACCTCTCATCATTCCCCCTCTGCGCTGTGTGCTTGATGCAGAGCAGAACTGCGGGGGAGCAATAGAAACTGGCAGAAATGCAGGTTTCCGGAATTTGGAGTGTTTGAAAACTACACTCCTAAAGACCAGGAAGTAATGCACCCAAGCTGAATTTACCTTGTTTTTCAGGTTGACAATGGTTCTTGTTACGGAAGAAACTGAATACTGTACAAATGTTAGTAGGTAAAAACAGAACTGTGAGCCACCACCTGTAGGAAAACAAGCCCATTACCCAAATGTACATAGTATGTGACCTCTAAGACAGATTTGGAATAATTCATACAACTATCTCTGGTTATGGTGCTGAGAGTCACACAACAGTTCTGTAACAATCCCAGATACACCCAGACTAGCTTAGTTACTGGCAGCTGCCTTATTCCTGTTTCCAACTTATACTCAACCAGAGAAGCCTAAATGTAGACACACGCACACGCACACACCACTACCACCAACAAGCACCACATGGGGTGCACTGCTTCTGTATAACTTAGATGTGACTTTCCACACTGACAGCCTTTATTCAGGCACACTTAAGTCTTTCCTTTTCACACCATAATGCTTTCCCACTCACTGCCTTCCTGTGCATGTTTGCTAAGCGCAAGTGATGGTGGCTGCCTCCCTTGCACGCTCTAAATAAATAGCTTTTGCTTTTTTTTCATCTGGGTGGTCTCCATTTGGTTTCTAAAGTGTTATTCTTTTTAGGGCATGTGTCTGTATTTTCCATTACATTGGGAGCTTGAAGACATGACTCTTTATTTATCCAGTGCTCTATATTCCTGAGTGTAATCTAGCACACTTTTTCATATTTAAAATATTTGTTGACTAGATTTCTTGGGCATTTAACTTGCTTTAGTTTCCAGGTGCTACTTGAAAATGCCTCTTTTGTAGCAGCTATTTACAGCTCAGTAAATGATGCTGGAAAGACTATTCCTTTGTACTGTACAGGTGACGATGACAATGGTGGTAATTGTGATACGGTGTTAGTAATGCTAGCATTCATTATATAGGAAGCACTATTTCAGTTAAATATTAGCTTTAACACAGCAAAGAAGTGGACATTATGACAATTCCTGTTTGGTGCATAAATAATTTAAAGACAAAAAGCCCAACAATCTTCAACAAAAATAGGACACAAAAAGACCCCAGTGTTAATTCAGGCATGTTAGCCAAGAGTTTACCCTTTTAACTATATGATTTCTAGGTCTTAAAGGCAGATTTAATATTGCTTATTTTGGTTCAGAAACTCAGATATCCTGAGGACATAGAAATAAATAAAATAGGGCCCTTGTCTTGAAAAAGTTTGACATGTTGTAAATTTGCATCTTTGTAGAGAAGTGAACATGTCAGGGGCTCATAGAGAAGGGGACATGGGGAGGGAAGGTGTCAGAAGGGGGATCCCTGGCAGAGAGTTATCCCCCCAAGGAACCAGCAAAGGCTTGACTGAAAATAGGGCTCCAAAGAAAGTCAGAAAGCAGAGATGTCCTAGGAGAGAAGAAACTAGACACTGGACTTCTGAATGAGGACTTTGCACTTTTCCAAAAAGCTGTTAAAAAAGTATATAGATGAATTATAAATGTGGTTGGGGAGTCTTAGTTAATATGCTAGAGTTAATTATGTCTATATTCCCTTCATTTTGAGTTGACACTTTTTGCATGGCAGAATAGTCAGGTTTAGAGAGGACACACACTGGAGGAGAGCGGCAGGTGATGTGTGTGACCCCACTTAGTGCCTCACAGCTTTTGTTGGAGGGGGCACAAGAGAAGCCAGATGGTTGCCAGGAGGTGAGATAGAATGGCAGTGAGATCAGCATTCCAGAGAGCTGCTTCTGGCCCTCTGGTTCTGTCTGAATGAAGCATTTCAACTGCTTTGGATCCTTGTTGCATGAATGTAAAATAAGGCAGTATTACCCCCGATCTTTGAGATTCTGAAATTCTAATCACAGAAATAAAATTAAACTTTGGTGAAACCCTTTGCCTTTTCAAATAGAGACAGTATTAGCAATCTCTGCATAGAATCAGCTGAGGTTCTGTCACCCATAAAAGTGACCCCAGGGAGAGGGTTACTGCTTTCCAATCACAATAAAAAGCCCACGAAAAAGTGTTTGAAACTCTCCCAACATACACAGAGTGCTTCTTTTCTATTAAAGCATTAAAACAATTCTATAAAAAGCAGAAAATTCCTCGTAGCTCCAACTGCCAAATCTGTTCCTGAGTTCCAAAGGGTCTGCCTCTCCCAGTTCACATTCTGATCTCAAAGATGTTGTGGATGAAGGGGAGGGCGAAAGCCTTCTTTGGCCAGAGCCCAAGTATGTCAGCATTGCTCCTGGCTGCGGGTTTCCTCTGCTGTGACTCTTTCTAAACAATGGCCTTTTAGGCTGAGCAAGCAATAGGGTAACCATCTGGGTGCAGAAGAATTGCAAGAAAGGAAGCTGGAGTTGCCTTGCTTCATGAGGCCAACAAGATGGGAGACAATACCAGGTAAGTCCCAAACTTACAGATCTGTTTAGAAAATACGGGTCACCCAATATCAGGCTAACTTGCTATAGAATTAGTAATTTTTATGAAAGGAAATCCAGAATGTAGGTTTAAAAAGGAAAGTTAAATCACATCCATTCTGTTACCATTGATAAATGTCTAGTTTTTACAGTAAATAATGGATTGTTACATTATTACACAACAGTCACAATGTACACCCTATTCCCACTTTTAGTTTCAGTAACAAAATAAATGTAATCGTTACTACTACTGATTTTCTAATTTCTTAGAATAAACAGGGGGTTCCATAGGGAGCAGTTGTAGAGCACCCGTTCCACTTTACGTCACACTGAGATTCCAAGACCTTTCATGTCCTACATGCTGTCCTAGGAGGCGTCAGACCAAATACACGACAAAGACCGAGACTTGATTAGATTCCTGTGGTCTTTCCTCCTGCTTCCTGTGAGGCACTAATACTCTTAGTCCCTAAGTGAAGGAACTACTAGGTTTGACTCCATCTGAGGCAGTCACCTCTGCTTTAGCTCGTATTTGCCGGATTCACTGTGTACTTGGAAAGGCATAATTTCGGAAAGAAAACCAATCAACTGAAGCAGTATGTGATAGATATGAGGGCGTGTAATTGCCACCATAACTGACTCCCTCATAAAAGGATGCTAAGAGAAGCAAAACTGTCCTCAATCACATACTGGAAAAGTAAAATATAGAAAAAGCTTAATTACAGTGTGCTCTGAGGTCACCCTTGTAAACTCTCACCACAGGAGGCGAAGCATTATATGCGCCCAACCATGTCCCAACATTTTCTCTCTTCTAGTTGTTTTCAATACCTCTAGTTCTTCAGTTAAGACCCCCGCTGGGCCTGCCTCATTTCTGTAATGTTTTTAAGAGGACAGCGTCCTTATTCCTCAGACATGAGAACACCTTCTCACTGGAAAGAGATGACGACATTTTGATGGGATGCGGATTGTTCCCCAACCTTCCCATACGCCCGGAGCAAACACTGTTCTTACCGCCCGCTTTCTTTGATCTCATATCCTGAGGCCCCAGTCTGACAAGCTGGCTTGCAGAAGCCTACCTAGTACCTCACATTTTTCCTTTTGACATTAGCTAAATTCCTCAAGTTTTGCATCTGGAGGGAGAAAAAACCCAATAAGTTTTCAAGGATGAAAAGCTGCATCATCCGTGAAATGTAATGTAGCATGATCATCCAGTCTGAGGGATGAAAGAAGATACCCACCCCTGCTGTGAACTGCATGGAGCGCGCCATCAGGCTCTCTTCCCTTGCTGGCTCAGGGCATGCCGGAGGGCACCACTGCGCAGCGACTCATGAGCACCCTCCCCCGTTGGTCTCCCCCAGCCTAGTCACGTTCACGCTCTAAGCAGCAGCCCTCTTCTGACAGGTTCTATGGAGCTCGTCCTGGAGGTCTCACCCAGCCGAGTCCATCTTTGATGTTTTATTAAGCATATGGTTTACTGTCTCCTCCTTTCATTTATAGAAGAAAAAAATCAGAAATAAGAAGCTTAAGTTGGCAGCAACATCCAGAGGGCTGCTTTTCGCTTTCAGAATAGTGAGCTCTCCACTAAGAACATTTCCAACTAGCAGACAAATGCCCAGAGTGGAAGACAGCTTTAAGATCTAAAAATAGAGTGGGAAGGAAATTTAAGCACTTAGTTGGCAGAAAATCTGGTGCCCTTGTGTGTGTGTGTGTGTGTGTGTGTGTGTGTGCATGTGTGTGTGTGTGCACATATGCACATGTGTGTGCTGTGTCTGCATGTGTTTGTACCCATGTGGGTGTTTGTGTGCCTGTGTAGAATGTGTGTATTTGTGAATGTGTGTGTGAGTGTGTGTGTAGGGTGAAGTATATGTAGATGTGGGTATATGTGTGTTTGTGTATATGAGCGTGTACATGGGAAATTGTGTGAGTGTATAGGTTGTGTGAAGGGTAGAAATGGTATGGGGGTAGATGGTGTGTGGGGCATGTGTATATGTATGAGTCTTTCTGTGTGTGTATGTGAGTGTGTGTGTCTGTGTGTAAATTTACACAACTCTTTTTCTCTTTTTTTTAAAGCACTATGCAAAATTTTACAGTTTATAGAAAACTGCAGAAGTGGATGTGCATTTTAGGGCCTTCCTCCTTCCTTTACGGTCCTAGGAACTATAATTCTGAACACCACAGAACACATTGCCAGATGTTAGTCGCTACATGGTCCTAGAAAGGATGGTGCAACAAATTCTGACGATTTGGAGCTGGGGACCTTGTTCTGCTTGAAGCCTCGCTGGGAGAGCACCAACATTCTTTGCTTTCTCTTTGCAAAATATTTGCTGCAAAGTGTAAACAAAGAATGAGGAGTATTCTTCCCATTGCTGTGCAGAAACATCTGACATCTGGGCCTGTGTTTATGCCCCAGCACCACAGGCCTGTCCTTCAAAGCAGTCTGAGTTTTGCTTTCACTTGCTTCAATGTCCAGAAAGTAACTTTAATGTTTTTCTTAGGAAGATAATTTTGTCCAAGCATATGGTGCATCTTAAATATTTGAGCCAAAAGACAAGTCACTAAAAGGGGTCATTTTCCAATTTATCTTTATAGCACACCTGCTTATGTCCCAAGGGCCATGTGTCACTCAGGGCTCCACCTACATAGTCTAAATATAAGATCCAAAAATAACATAGTGCCTTTGGGGATATCATTTTAAAACATCTTTCCACCTTGCGTGCTCCAAACATTATGATTACAAAGAATCATACAGCCGAGGAAAGCAAATAAGTATTGAGAGAAAAAAATGGGAAAGGAAGGGTTATTCAGCATGAAATAAGGGCAGAAGAACAGACAGAATCTTCATAGCCTTAACACAGAGAACATAATCTATGTACCCACCATGGTGTGTTTGTCATTTGATTCCGAATGTCCTTGCAAACAAGTCAAAAACAAGTAGAATTAATTGTTTAGTGTCAATGTTGGGAAAGGCAAAACAGCTACTTTAGAGATGTTCTTTTTTGTTGGTACAGATAAGTATAAGAAAATTTTCCATATGTCTTCCTGAAGGAAATGTGTTCACTTAAAGAAAATTATATTCAGTATCATTGTTGTTATGAATATAGCGATTGCTTTTGCGGCTCTAATCATGTTCCTTAACACATGGGCAGGAAGTCTCCCCAAGGCAAAGTCCATAAAAGGAAGCCCACATCTTCATGTGAAAGCACAGACCACTAGAGGCCTCAGAGAATCCAAGCTCATATTTCAGTCACCGACTATTTAGCTGCAAGAGGTTTCTCCATATTCTTCATAAATATCTGCCTAGCTGCATGTTTGTTCAACGGAAACACTTGTAAAGCACATTGCTCCTGGTCCCGGGGGAATAATGAAAAATAGATCTCTGTTTGTAAAGATGTCTTAGTGAGGATTGGGAAAAGGGATGATTAAAAAGGGGGGGAAAGCAGGTGGGTTTTTCTTTTCTTTTCTTTTTAGAGAGAGCTGTGGAAAGGTTGGTAGAAAAGTTAAACAGGAACCATCTTGAGTGTGCATGTCAGCAGATGCTTCTATGTCTTTGTCTCTCTAGCTCTCTATTGCTGTGTGTGTGAGTGTGAATGGATGTGTGGTGAGTATGTGTGTGCGTGTGAGTGTGTGTGTATGAGTGTGTGTGTGTGTGTGTGTGTGAAGGGTAGGTCACAGACATCTTCTTCATTCACTCTCCACCTTATTTTCTGAAACAGAGTCTCACTCATTTGGCCAGGTTGACCAGCCAGCACAACCCAGGCAGTATCTTGCCTCTAATTCCCAGCAGTGGGATTACAGGCAATCACAGGAGCTCCTGAAATTTTTACACTGTGAGTGTTGAGGATCAAACTCAGGTTCCCATGCTTGTTTGCTAAGCCCATTGCTAAGTGAGAGAGTTTTCACAGCTCAGAATGTGCCTCTTTAAAGTAATAACAACAGAGCTGAGATCAGTGGTGAGAGTTCTGAGACACCACAGCAATCCTTAGAACCAACTATGACTGTGATTGTTGAGGAGTGGATTGGAACTTACAGTGACCGAGGGACGGTCCTATGGGTGGAATTACTCAGAACTAAAAGGATTGGATGTCCAGAAATGCCCAGGTCTACATAGGTCCTGTGTGGAAATTAGAAAGAAAATCACCTACTGGAATATCACTATTTGGATACCTTAATGTTATATGAATATGGTAATTATTTGGTGTTCTATTATGTTGGAAGAATATATTTGTCATATATTTAAAAATTGCAGAGGTAAACACAGATTATGTTAGTTACTTTCCAGCATGCTTCAACAAAACACCTGATCAAAGCAATTCAAAGAAGGAAGGATTCATTTGGGCTTTTACTTTGAGAAATTCCTCATGCTGAGTATGTCATGGAGGCACACACATTTGGCAGCTGGTTTCTTTGCATCCTGTATCCACAGTCAGGGTCCAGAACACAAACAGTTCTCCTGCTGAGCTAGGTTTTGACTTTTTTATTGAGTCCAGGACCCCAACTAATAGAAGGGTGACACCTGTGTGTAGAGTGGAACCTCCCACAATCAATCTAATCTAGAAAACCCACCCACCAACAATTGCCGAAAGATTTTTCTCTAAGATGATTTGGGACCCTATCAAATTGACAATATAAACCATCACAGAAATATCTAAAATGTTGCTTGATTTATATTGATTGTGACATAAAAAGGCTTCCATATTATTTTGGGATTGTGCTCAGTAGAGGACCACATTTAACATGTCAGTCAAAGTCAAACAAAAGATCTTCACACTATAGTGCTAGACCCACCAATTTCACTGGCAACAAACATTCTAATATGAAATATCAATGATTTTGTGTCTTTCAGAGGTGAGAAAATCAGTTTTAGAGGTGAGGGGATTCTGTTAGGTGCTAAGGAAGCCCTAGCAATACCACATCAGAGAGAGATGAGTCATTAGCCAGCACAGGAGCTATTAACTATCTCCAATAGTCTTTTTAAATATTTAATGCTATTATTAGTATTATGAGCCTTCTGACCTGGGTACTGGAAACTGAACTTGCAAGAAAAATACAGGCTTCTAATATTGGAGGTGTGTCTCTAACATCTTTCATAAGTTTTTTCATTTGTTTGTTTTGTATGAGTGATTCCTCTGTTCTTGGCAGATTTAGAGTTTTATAGCAAAAGGGGCGGGGGGGAAGGAGCCTATATAGACAGGTATCATGTACGATGTTAGGAACTTCTAGACCCATTGAGCAAGCGTGCGAGATACAGAAATCATGAGCATGATGATGGCATGGAAATCCAGTCCCAGAAGATCTGTGAAATCTACCATCCGTATTTCTGCAAGTGTTGAGTCAACCCAAAGGCTTAAAGCAGCATCCTTCAGTATTCGATTTATTGCTGTGAATTCCATTTAAAAACAGCAGAATTTCCTTTTAAAAGTATATTTTTGGATGAACATGACACCATCTTTTAATATTTGGCAACATCTTGAAAACAGCTGTCACAAAGGCTCTTTTTCCTATTTTTATAATTAAGTTTGTGACATCAGCTTACAGCTGCCAATACATTGTCACTAAAACAAATCTGCTCTTATAAGTGAATATATACCATGTGTGTCTTTTTGGCTCTGGGTTACCTAACTCAGGATAATCTTTTCTAGTTTCATCCATTTGCCTGCAAATTTCATGATTTCCTTGTTTTTAATAGCTGAGTAATATTCCAATGTGTAAATGTACCACAGTTTCTTTATTCATTCTTTGTTTGAGAGGCATCTGGGTTGTTTCTGGTTTAATAAGGCTGCTATGAACATAGTTGAACAAATGTCCTTGTAGCATAGAGGAGCATCTTTTGGGTATTTGCCCAGGCATGGTATAGCTGGGTCTTGAGGCCCCCTACACATATGTACCCAATGGGCAGCTTGGTTTTCATATAGGTAATAGGGTCTCATTAGGGGAGCAGGGCCTGTCTGTGAGAAGGACTCTTTTGCATGCTTTTTTACTTCTCTCTGGCAAGGCTGCCTTGTCAGGCTATCATGAAAGAGGACACATTCAGTCCTGATGTGTTGTAGCTATAAACATGTTTTTGTTTTAATCGCAGGATGTGGGACTGATTCAGAAAGTCCACAGCAGCAAACTATTTGCCTCATGCGGGCTCTGAGAGGAGTTCTTTGCCAGCTGTAGAGATAGTTTAAATCTAAGGAATCTGAAAGGAGAATAAATGGCAGAGCCCAGAGAGTGTTGGGGAACTCTGGGAAAGAACAAGGCTGCTGCTCCTTCCTGTAGCTCCTGGTTGCTGTTGCTGCAGTGAGACAAGCAGTTGGAGATCTCCTGAAACAAGGACTGGACCGGCTCCAAGGAATCTGCCGACCCTAACTAGCAGGAAGCAGCTAAGAGAACTGCACCTTCTCCCCCACTAGCACTTTCTCTCCCCTTCCTGGGCCTGGGGTGTTGGAAGGGATTGGGGGTGGAGTAGAGAGAAAGAGATATAAGAAATGTAAATAAAAGTATGCCAACATTGATTCAACTTGATGTGCAGGGATGGATGGGGGAGGGCTCCCCTTTTCTGAGGGGCAACGGAGGGGGATTAGTGGGGAGAGAGGTAGGGTGGGACCAGGAGGATGGGAGGGAGGAGGCTACCATTGGGATGAAAAGAGAAGATATAAATTAATTAATTGGGGAAAAAACCCCACATCTGTTCTACCCTGAAGATTACAGAAGGAATTCTAGTCTCTAAATCTGTAAACCAAAACACAGCAACATATTCAATAATTTGTACAGAATGGTCCCTTCTTCTCCTAGGAAGATCTGGCTGTCCTCTGATGCTGAGGATTGAACCCAGGACCATTAACATGCTAAGCTAGCATACTACCACTCAGCTTCCTTCCCAGCCTGAGAACCGGCTTTTTAAAATGGCAATATTGTTCCTGCTTATTCTGACTACAGTTGTTTACAAACTTAGACCTTGATGTTCATCTTAGTTAATACTATATCCATATCCATAGGAGTATGTCTTCATTTTGGTTTAGTGTGTGTGAGGGGGAATAAAAAAAAACATACAATATTTCCAGAAAGGCCCCAGCCCCTTAGAGATTAACACAACTTGATCATTTGGAACTGATACATGTTACTGTTTTCTGTAAGTCTTAACTTCTCTTTACAGAGGAGGAGTCTACACCATCAACTTTTACCACTCTTCCCTCCTTGATCCTGTCAATGTTCTGAACGTGTGTGAAAGATTGATAACATGGGCGAGGGGTTAAGAAAGCTCAAGAGATTCCAAGCACCTTCTTAGGCAAATGATGTCATTAGTCAGGAAGAAAAATTAGTTTCTCTACAAACATAGAGTTCTGCAAATCCATTTCTATTACTCAGAAGGCCTTACACGAAAATAAACATGACCTTCATGTGGATTTGAAGATCCGCACACCTATCATGATCTCACTGAAAGTGCTTTGCCTTGTTCTTGTTAGACACAGCATGCTCCTTGGATGGCCAAGTCTCCCTCGTAGATCCTGATGAATATGAGCCAAAGCTTGGCAGCTTTTCCGGTTTCTTGAGTTAGACTGCCAGCTGCTCTGAATTACTCCACCAGTTTCTGAAGTGAGTGCTATTTTAACTTGAATGCTGCGCCACATCTTTAGGCGGGGTTAACAGAAAGACCATCCATGATCATGCTCCATATTATTCTAGAACAATGCCAGACAAGTTCTCAAGGTTGGCCATATATGTGGGCTTTATTTAAAAAACAAACAAACAAACAACTTCTCCAGGAACAGTCTTTGGAGACCAGTGCCCTCTGCCCACCAGCCACAGCTCACATGTCAGGGGTCTCTCCTCCTGTTTGGGCCTCCTGTTGAGCTCCTGTGGGCACAGCTCCTCTGTCTCACAGGTTCCCAGAGGACAATTACACTGCTGTTTCACAGCATGCTGGCCTCAGAATGTGTAGGGATCTGCCCAAGCTTAGACTGCAAGAAAGCAGAACCTTTGACTTTAAATATTGCTATCTGCCTTCACAACCTCTCTGTGAACAACCAGCATGAGTTCAGACATTACTCAGAGCAAGGGGGGATCCCCAGCAGTGTCTCACAGGTCTCTGGATCAACTGCCTACTAATGAGCCAATTAAACCATGCTCTTATTTACAACTATGGTGATGTCACCCTTCCATTAAGGCCAATATTTCAGAACTTAGTCCTTCCAAATAAAACTCTGACCTGCACATTAGCGCTTTTCACTCTGAGCTGGCAAAACTACTAAAACAGTAACCACACTCAACAACTGCTTCTGCTATGTCAGAAGATGCCACACGTGCTATTTTTCAGGTCAGCCTCAGAAGACTCCAAGAGTTCTGCACCACCTTCACTGGACAGATTAGGAAATCAGGTTGATGCTAATATGTTACAGTTAATAAGGCAGAAATACTGCTGCAAAAAAAACATTATGGTAATAATGATAAAAAGTATGAGTTGCTTTGCTACTTACTAGCTCTGACACACCTTCTATCCTCCTTCCTGCCTTTTGGAGTTATTGTCAGGTCTCCTAATTTCAAGGCTAAGCCTATGTATCTATATATCTATGTATGTTGAGGTTTAATATTACTTTAACTACAATGTTGTGTTATAAACCAAAGCTGTGAGCAAAAATAGAAGCATGCCTTGATGCATAAATCTTTAAAACTTAGAGCCATTTGGGTGAGTTTATCTCCCTTCGACTCTTCAGAGAAGGCAGCAGGAAATGAGGACTGATAAATACAGGATCAAGAATGCAGAGCAGCTGCTGTGAGAAGCAAAATGTCCTGTCTAAATACTTCCTCTTCTTATCGAATGCCTGGTAAATTATCGATTAAGTGAAATAAATGGAACAGGAGAAGATCAAAAGCACTAATTCACGAATAGCTACACTAGTTCAAACTGAGTAAAAATTAACTTACATGTGACAGTTTCGTGCATTCATGACACAAGAAGAAATGAGATATTTTTTTTATTCAGTAGAAAATAGACTAACAGTTTTTAACGTATTTAACATGGTGCCTCTTATGTCATCATTTAAACTACAGTGTCATGCAGTCATGTTAACAACCCCCCTCTCCTAATTTGGAGAAAAAAGTAAAAGAAAAAAACCTAAATAATAAAATAGCACACAGTATCAATACAGGAAGAGAGGAGACGGATTCCTGAAAATCATAAATAAAATATGAAGACATC
Source organism: Pachyuromys duprasi (assembly GCA_028658305.1). Classification (NCBI taxonomy): domain Eukaryota; kingdom Metazoa; phylum Chordata; class Mammalia; order Rodentia; family Muridae; genus Pachyuromys; species Pachyuromys duprasi. The sequence continues at coordinate 129,656,377 of CM053764.1, forward strand.
AGAATAAAAAAGATTAAAAGTAAATGTTAATCATATCCATGTATTATATACGGTCTTTTAAAACATTTTCCTGGCAGATGTCAGTCAAGACGCCCACACTCTATGGACCAAGCAGACGGACAAAGGCATAAAGCACTGTGCAGAGGAACACAGTGCCCTGCTCTGTCTGTGATGCGGCCCACTCTGTGCTCTACAAACCCATTGACACAGATGACATTTACAATGAAATTCCGCAGGTCACAGGTGACCCTGCGCAGTTGGTCGTTTGTTTCTGGATCTGATGGAAACTGTTGTTTAGTTATTTATATTTACAAAGGAGGTCTCCCAGGACTATGATAAAACATGACCTCCTCATTTTCCAGGGTCTGATATGGAAGAGAGGCTGCAGCTTTCCTACCAAATTGTCAGTCAAGATGCTTGTAGGAAAAGGATTTTGCTGAGGGAACAATCAAGACGCCCATATATCCTGAGGTTGTTACCTGCAATGTTAGAATATGCAGATGTCCAAAGCCAGGCAAATAGAGGGCAAGATTTTTGTTGAGAATATCTGTGTTATTTTTAAACAAAAGGCACAAATTGCTTTCTTAAGCTCATCCTTTAAAGATCTTATTGTCACATTGGGAAACCCCACTCATGGCTGCCTAGAACAGTCTCTACACCTAAATAAATAGAAAGGAACACTTGGGGAAGAAATGGAGAAACTTGCCATTCCTAACCCCAGCTCTGACCCTGACTTGGTGTGTGGTCCTGAGAAAGCCATTTAACCTCTTGGTGGCTCACATTCCCTTTAGAAGCTCAAATTTCAGGGGGTAAAGTGAGGATAGGATTTTGGAATTATCTCTCTTAAGGTTCAGGAATGCTGAAAGAAAGAATGAATAATTTCTTGATGCAGAATAAAAATAAATTTTAATAGAAAGGTATTTTGAGTAAGAACTATCTGTGGGGTGGTTAAAGGAGTTTGAAAACCTTAGATTTTTGGTGTCAAAATAATCTTTTTTTTCTTTTCCAGTTGTAATTTAAAATTGTTGTAGATGTGCAAAGATATAGATTTTTTATTATCAAGGAGAAAAAGAGAGGCCAACACAAATTTTAGAATAGTCATCTGTTTACTCATGCAAGTGCAGGCAAAAATGCTCTTAATAAATTTTCATTATTGAGAACATGATCAGGGCGCATTGACATCTACTTTGTGTATCATCAAAGGAGACTTTTTTTTTCTTATATGATAAGAAGTTAATTTACGTGGAAGAAGATTCTTCTAAAGAGCCTTTTCAGCAATTCCAGGTCAAAGTATTCAAAACAGTTTTGCATCTGTAACAATCATACACACACAACACAAAAACACCCTCCACAAACACACACATACTACACACATGTCACAAAACTCTTTTTTTTTTGGACACTTGAATCTCTGGATTTCTAGACTACAGCTTCCTGAAATAGCTTTACAAGAAAGCCAGCACTAAAATTACTCTTTAATGATCATATAAAATGCAATTCATTTTTAAATTGCTTGCAAGTAGGAAGAGACCAATGCATGGTATCTAGTTAAGGAAGAATTTTAAAAGCCTCTGAGGTAGAGACCCTCGTATCTATTAGAAAGGAAACAGGCACTGACAAGTTGTTGTGTGGCAAATGTAAAGGGAAGGCTGGGGTGGGTTTCATTATAGACTTGTGGATGTGTACGAGATAGAAGCCCTTGGCTCCACCAAAAAGCAGATGTTTGATCTTAACAACAAAAAAAAAAACCCTGAAATTTTAGTGTTCTAAGACGTGTGACCTTTACTAATTAACAACTGTCACTAGAGTCCTCATCAGGACATGTCAGCATCTTGTGAGCAAGCACCTCAGTTGGCACCATGCAGAGAAAAGATGCCCCCATGGAAGCTGAGGATCCCCGTCTCCTGGCATTCACCCTTCTGTTTTAGGAAGTTCGGCTGGTTGGAGGACTTCATTTAAACTATCACTCCAGGTATTCCACGTGCCAGGGACTGTGAGTTACTAAGATTTTAGATGTAACGGATAAACATTTCAAGCCTTTAAGGAGTGTTCAGCCTGGCAAGGTGGTCCATCTTGTATACAAAGTCTCAGGGTTCCAGGTAGAAGCTCCATAAGGTAGCTTTACAAGAAAGCCAGCACTAAAATTTTTGCAAACTTTTTTGCAAACTTTTGTTTGCAAAAGGCATTAAGAGACCAAATCAGACATGAATTGCTGCTGGGAGTTAGATGCTGGGTAAGTGTCAGGTGAGTGAGGATGGCGAAGCAGAAGCAGGGATGCCAGCAGGAGTAAAGACAGGCAGCTGCACATGGTGGCTTCCAGACACAGCAAGTGGTCATTTAACCCTGTACTCAGAAACAAATGGGGTGGGTAGTAAGCTGTCATGAAGGAGCATGCAAAGACATCATATCTTGCTATTGGAGGTAGTATAGCATCATCAGAAGTTTTTTTTTAAGGAGGCTAAGTGGGATGATCAGTCATGAATTTTAGAAAGATGAAGTTTAGATCTTGATCGATGAGAACTAAAGGAGGGAGTTCAGTTTATATGTGTAAATGTGATGTAACAGGCAAGAGAAATTAGAGAAAACAAGAGTGAGAGTATTTTGGAGCAACATAGTTTATAAGCTGCCTACCTGATGCCATTATTTACGGGTTAAGGATGATGGGAATCAAGGCAAACCAAGGCTGACCACAAGTTTCTAGCTCTGGTGGACTGAACCTCATGATCTCAAGGATGAGCATGCAAATGGGAAACCCATCTGGAAGGGGACCGTGGGTGTGTGGGTGTATCATATTGTGGGTACTGATGTTGGTGGCTTCGTCACAGGAGGTCGAGATGGTATGTTAGTGGGGAGGGGCCAACCTCAGGGTGGAGGTGGAATTAGGAGATCTCTGATAGCAAACAACACCTACGTGCAGGCACAAGTGAGCTATCTTAATAAAAGATATAAAATAAGAGCGAAACAGGTAAGCAGCAGAGAGCATGCTGTCTGGAGTTCTGAGTTACAAACTATGGGCCTCAGAGTTGGCATTTAGAAATATAAGTCCTTGTGTCCCACACCAGATTTGGTAAGTGGAAAGCTTTTGGGTAGAATATAGAAATCTATGCAGGACCTAACCCTTCTGATGTCCAGGAAAGTGTGGATTTGTTGTGCTGAAGGGAAAAAATGAGCTATCTTAGAAAAACAAAAACAAACAAACAAATAAGAAACAGGATCTAAGGGAATAAGATGATACGGTGTACCTTTCTTTTTTTTTTTTCTATTTTCTTTTGATGGAGAGAATCAGAGATCTACTCAGACGTTTCAGATATGGAGTAAAACAGAGCAGAGGCCACTGCAACCAAACCACATAACGGACACTCTGGAAGACAAGTTTACGCCAAAACATCAGAAGGAGACAAAATGGTAACGCCAGCTGCTTAGGGTGTCTGTTTCGAAAAGCAAGCTATAGACATGCTGATGCACCCTGAGAATATGGATCACCATTGGCCTTGCTGATGACACCCTGTGGATACAGACCACTATTGGCCTTGGGTCTTGAAGAAGAGGAAGGAAACCAGAGGGAGAAGTGAGAAGAGAGGATGGTGGGGGTGTAAATACAATCAAAACACAGTATATATGTGTCTACAAATGCTATTATTTTGTAGAGGTAATATATACCAGTTGAAAATTTCAGGTGCTTAAGGGGGTAAAAAAAAACACATTTTAAGTTACTAGACAAATAGAGGAGAGCCTTTTCCCTTTAAACAGGAAATCAGTCAGCAAGCATAAGGTTAGGTTTATAGAGGGGTAAAGAGAGGGAGCCCACACCAACAAAACAGTTGACAGCATAGCATAGCAAGAGTGAAAGCATTTTTGTTGAGTGAGAGTTGGCAAATCTAGGAGAATTTGAGAGCGGGTATAGTTTTAAGAAGTTCTGTGAGAATGGGAACTTTGGAGGAAGCCCAGTCACCTGTCAACCTAGAGTGATCTCAGTTTCCTCCTTGATCAGTTCTTGGGTGTTTGCATGTTCTCCAAGATGCAGTGTGTTGGTGTACTCTTTATGCCCTGCCCTGAAGCCTGGCACAGAATGTGAGCTTTTTTGCTTCATAGCCTGGTCCAACTCTGGCACAGTTTTAATTTCAAACTCATCTGTCTTTCCTCACTTGGCTCAATTTAGCCCAGATGATCCAGTAAAAAAAGAAATTAAGAACATCATTTGTAGGCTTCAACAGATAAGCTAAATGGGTGTATTCATTAACTTGAAGATTCATGTGTCCAGTAGTGACAGAATCCATGCACATGCCTTAGGACCCTGCATATGTTTTCTGGCATTTGCATGAGCTGAAATGAATTAGGTAAATGGACTTTCCAGATCTCCCCATTATCCTAAAGCATGTAATAGCATTTCAATTTGTATAGTCTAGACTTGTTATCTCACACTGCCATTAAGCCATCAAGCACACAGAGCTTCCCAAGCCATGATTTCCCTTTTGGCCATTTTCACTCATCCCTTTCTGTCCCAGCAAACAAAGTACATGTTACTTGCAGATCCAAGACCTAGGATCAGGAGAAAAGTTAATATTAGATTACTGTGAAGGTATTGGAAGTAATCATACTCTCTTTATTCATTCTTTAGAGGTAATTCAGGCCACCATTTGTAGATGGCTAAGGCTTTTGGCCACAGACAGTATATACTTTAGAACCATGTGTTATTTTAAAGAGCTCTTACAGACATTAAATAATTGGGTTAGAAAGGAAACATCTTAGCAAGGATCAGGTCAATCAGTCCTACTTCTCTCCTAGTCTTCAGCACATAGAATGTATCCTGGAAGTTCATACATAACCTTAGGTAAACAATATCACATGTTTAGCCTCCTAAAGTCCACAGAATGCTAAGATGATTAAGGACATTTATAATAAAATAGGAAGCCTCGGAAAATGGGAACATAGTAGTTGGGTAGCCTGTATATGTGTCTTGATTTCACATTGTGGAATTTAGTGGCTTCAGGAAATTAACCATCTTTCCATGTGTTAACATTTTAACAAGCAGTGTGGGATGAGGCAGTACTGGTTTGCACTGTAACTAACATACACTGAGAATAAAGACAAAACAAGCTTGGGCTACTATTTTCATTCATATCTCATGAATGCTTTCTTTAATTCTAAATAAATTTCTACTTTGGCAATTCACTTAATTTTATGTTAAAAGCGTGTATGTGTGTGAAGAACAAGTGATAAAATTATCTACTCACTAGATACACAATAAGGTCATGCATCTTCTCTAACTGAGCAGTTAGATTAGAAAAGCTGAGACTTTATGCTCTGTTACCTACTTTGAAATCTAGTATCAGAGGCTAAACAAGATGCTTCCTCCAGACCTTTTGCAACAAATTCTGTGAAATGCAAAGAACTCTAAAGTTCAGCTCAGTAACAATGTTTTGAAATGGATGATAACTCAGTGTATAATTTTATTAAGCACATAATCTATATTATCATTCCTCACATACCCAAATCCAACCATACAAATATAGAGTTAATAAATACATTCTTCAGTTTTCCTCAAGTTTATTTCCTGTCCAGGGATAGGAACTGCAAACCAGTGCATTTTCTTCAAGAACTCTCTGTATACATCAAATGTCTTTGTTCTAATATTGCAGAGTTGTTCTCAGCTCACTGGTTTTCTTTCTTGTCTCCCCGTCTCCCCACACCCCAGGATATGGAGGAAGTATACAGAACAGTGCAGTCAGATTTGAGTGCCTAGCTTTAAGAGCCAGAAAATAATATGGAACTTTAACATTTCATCATTTCCTTATCAATGGTTGTCTGAGGCTATACATAAGCTGTATGTGTCATCAACCTGTTCAAATGCCATGTATGTGAGCAATCGCACCCAAAATGTTCTTGTAATGTGCTTTCTAAATAAAGACTTCATCTATATTTTCTTCAAGATTCCAAGTTAAACATTCACTGGAGTAGTGAGAATTTTCTCAGTTCCCCTCCTCGTTCCATGTGCACACACCAAACACTCTTTGTCAGACCCTTTGAATGGTCCCTCAAAAATCGAGTCAAACTTTGTGAAACACTGCCCCCTAGTGGAACAGTCCACTATCTGGAACTCATTGTTATGTATGTTTGGCTTATAATTAGGTAGACTGTTTTTCTGAGCATGTGCCATGATATAAACATTCAGACTCCAGTCTAGAGAATCAATTCCTTTACCTCCTCCTTGTCTTCTGATTATGAATCGTTCATGTGATTTCGTTGGAAGCCTATTTTGAAACTCAAAAACAAAACAAAACAAAACAAAACAATATGAGCCAGCCATATAAATCTAAGGTAGTTTACTCAGACTAGCCAGCACAGTTACAAACACTGCTGACAGTTTCTCACGCCTGGAAGTAAGAACGAAAAGTAGTTTTTACTTCAGACCCACTGGATGGTGATTCTTAGCCTTCAAATTCACTCCTGCTTCACTCTGGTCCCTTTTCCTACATGACTGTATTAGGCATGAAGCCTACACATGGACACAGCAGTAATGGTGGGAAGAGAGTACAATACGCCTACACAAGGGGGAAGAATGTGAATGACCAAGACAGAGGAATGAGTGGGCCTCAGTGTTTCTTCCGCTGTGTGAGCCATAACCCTGCAAACAACCCTACCTACAGCAGAGTTCGTGGCTGCTATCTTTCCTGAACTTTAAACTACAGAGGAAGGGGTTGGTTCACTGAGGAAGCTCCATGCCCTTTGCAGTGTCCCACTGAGCTGTTGTGCCTTCCTCGACCTTTGCAAACTTGGCAATGCAGTTCACCTCCAGCTTTCTCCTCAGACTGCATAGTTCAAATGTTCTACAGTGGTATTTTGAAAGCAAATATTACAACTCTTCATTCGTTTCTTCGCTTATTTACTCTGTGTATCAGAAAGAGACAGAGGTGTGTGCACACAGTGGAGGACAACTGGATTAACTCTGGTCCTTCCATCGTGTGGGTCTGAGGGACCGAGCTCAGACTGCCAGGGTGGGTTGCAGGTGCCTTTACCTTGGGACATCTCTCAGACCCTCTGCTCACTTTCATCATGAAACAGTGGTCATGAGCTCCTCGTTGTCAAGCCTAAGTCTCTGCTGTCCCTGTCTTTGTGTAGTCAGTGTGCCAGCACATTTAAACATTTAGAAAGAAGGTGAAAATCCGCTCCCTAATCAAAGTCAGGGGATGAGGCTGCTCCTACAGCACCAGCTTCTTTGAGCTCTGGGAGCTGGAATAAACACCATGGGTAGAAGTTGGTTTTCCTGAGTATTAGGGTCAGCTGTTGAATATTGGTGGCTAGATTCTCTCCTTAATATTTTCTTCCCTCTCCACATCTTCTTGTATTTCTCCCCCTTCCCCAATCTTTACAGGAACACCAGTCTCAGTAGGAACTCATGGTACAGTATGTTACATATCTGCAGCGACACTGTTTCCAAATAAGGCCACATTTCAGGTTCTGTAGGCTTGGACCTTCAATGTTTGGCATTTCAAGTGGTACAATTCAACCCATGCTAGCAGCCCTTTTAAGGAAAAACTAATCTTCAACAGAAAACCTAAACTCTAATCTGGGTCTGGTCTGAACTATAATCGCATTTACCTTTGGTAAGCCTTGGACTCCAGGAAGACACTTAATCCTATCAGCACATGTTCCATGTGAGCTTACTTCATCTGTATGTCTATCTATCTGTCTGTCTGTCTATCTGTCTGTCTGTCTATTATGTATTTACTATCATCTATCTATCCATCTATCTATTTATCAATCATCTATTCACTATCATCTATGTATCATCTATCAATCTATCATCTATTTATCCCCTGCTATTGTTTTTTTTAATCTTTATACTGCCTCCTTCTAATAGATTCCTGAGAGATACAAGTTATTTACACATGCAGACTAGGGGACAAACCCTCTGGTTTTTCTAGAATGGCTAATATAGTCCAAATTATTCTACTAGTTCACTGTGAATATAAGGTCATTTATCAATACAAGCAGTAACTTAATGCAGTAATGTATTCCTATATCAACAGTCTCTAGAATCTGAAGCAGGAGAACAAAACCAAAGATTTCTTTTGTTTGAATGACACCAACCTGCTAAGGAAGTGTATTTTGACCCTGAGTCATCTATTATGTAGATTGATTCTGATCTTGAGGTATTCATTTAAATGTGAAACTGGTCATAGATAGCCTAGTTACTAACACTAGACATATTATTTTGTATGTCTACAAAAATATTTAGAATATAATGCCCAGGCACTAGAAAAAAGTCTAATGAAGGGAGTCTTCTAAGAAGCCTAGTCCAAAATATTTAAACAATAAAGCCATGTCTGTTTTTTTAACTCTTTTTGGAGCCTGTTTCATGTAACATACAGTCAGGAATGTGACAATTTTCAATTTTTTAACATGGTATAATTCATGAAATTTTAAAAATCAACTTCATTTTTTAAGAGAGAAATAGTTTATTGTGCAGAGTTGCAGGGTCCAGTCTATTGTGGGAATGGGGGAGAAAAGGTTTCAGTCAGCTGATCATGCTGAATCCTCAGGCAGGAAATGAAGAGTGATGAATTCTAGTCCTCTATCAGCTTTCGCCTCTTTATTCAATCCAGGACCTCAGTCCCTGGAATAGTGCCACCTTAAATTAAGGTGGGTCTTCCCACCTCAATTAACTTCATGTAGATAATCCCTTATAAGTGTACCTGGAACCTTGTCTTCCTTGTGATTCTTGATTCTGTCAATTTGACAATCAATGTTAACTAACACATGTAGTATCAATTCTTTCCTTCCAGTCCAGGCTGCAAATTTTGAGACTACCCAGATCCCCAAAATTTGCAGGAGTCCAATTCCTTAAAATAAGTGTATATATCTTACATATCACAAATAAATAGGCCAATGATAGACAAGCAGAGATAAATGAAAAAATCTACTTTGTGAAGTGTGTCTCTCATAGGAGGATAGGAGGAACATGTGGGCGGGTGTGTTCTTGTCAATCAGATCATAAGTAAGCTGTTCAGTCAAATGTACAAGGTCAGTTCTTAAGTAGTTCTCTATTTAAATTTTACTTTTTTGTATATTAATGTCCAAATCAGGAAATATTTCTATTCTCTTTCAGATTTTCAAAGGTTTTCCCTTCTCTATTTAACATAGCTTACTCTGACAGTAAGACCTGAAACTCATATATTTTCCAGCATATATTCTAGTGGTTTAAAGCATTATATCTTCAAAATGTAACTATATTTAACATTATCCTTAATAATAGACACTGAATTTTTAACATAAGACAACTAAGAGTCCAATGAATATAGACATTTTATTTGGTAGAGAGAATAGTTTTAGAGGATGTCACTGTTCTGTGATACGCGTGACCCTGTGTAAGTGGAATTTATGTCTATCACCTAAGACAAGCTTTGCAATCAAGTCTGCAAACTACTGCATTGCACTGAAGTTAATTTGTGCTCTGCAATTCCACTTTTAAGTGAATCAGAGCAAAGTTCAGAAGAACAGACTAGGAAAGGCCAGATCTTTTGTGCAAGCGTGCATGCTGCCAAGACAAAAAAAAAATTAAAATGCTCTTACTGGATGTTGTGACAAAAGATATCTGAGTGTCACTTGTATGGGTGGATGAGTTCACTGTGGTAGTCATTCATTAGAATTACCTTAGGACTGCTTCTTCAGGACTAGCAAAACTTCATGTTTAGCAGTTCATTCTGTCAGAGTAAATTAACATTCCATATTTCATTCAACCAATATTTACTGTGCCCTGTCAGTGTCCTATACAAAAGATATAAATCACATGGGACAGGGTTTCTGCCCTTGACAATGAAGACGATGTGAAACCAAAAGTGGTGATCAGAGGGGCTCTGGATCCCAGTGTGGTTTCCTGTGACCAAGATCTTAGTTTTCATGGACAAATAGAATGAACCAACTCTGTCAGTCAGCGTTGCCTCAGGCCAAGAAATCTGTGCTGCTCAAGATGATGAATTTGAAGCAGGGGTGGCTGTGAAGGCCCTGAGCAATATGCCAGAGCAAAGAGCAGAACATAAAGGGATTTGAGATTAGCATATCCAGGAGGGCTCCAGGCCTCCTGTTGGAAAGAACTACAAGGACAGGAAATGTGGCACAGAGCAGGGACGCTGCCCATGGCAGAGAAGAGGCCAATGCTCTAACTGCCTGCCGCTCTGCTCTTTTATTCCAGGTTCACTCCTCTGCCTCCCTTGGCGGGGAGCTGCGGCTCTGGGAACATTTTGCAGAAGTCCGTTATCTGTGATTCTGAACAAAGGAAAGGAGCTGAGGTAAGGAGGAACAGATAAATAGCAAATAGAAGAAGACAATCCAGGGATTCTGAGATCAGGGGTCAGTGGTGCTCCCCCCTTCCCTGCCTCGTGAAGGGCTCCCTGACTGTCTTAGGATGTTTGTACTGTTTCATTGTGGTAACAGGCCCCGCTGGAGAGCCTGACCTGACTCTGTGCCTTCATGTCAGTGGTGTCATTAGAATCAAAGCAAAGCAGGTACTACTTTCTTCAGCCTCAAAGAGCAGGAAGTCGCTAAAGGTAACTCTGCACATCCTCCTCTCCCGCACCCTGTTTATTTCTTTAAAGGAATTGTGCTGACCCCTGGTGATGGATCTCTTCGTGGGGGAGCCCTTCCAATCTAGCCACTCATCATTGCCAACTCCTGCCCCGACCTTTGCACTATTAATATTCTAGTACCCACCCCCTCGCCCTTCTCTACTGAAGGCTGCTGCTGGTGACTGAATTCTGCCCTACTATGAGGATGCTGGTGTTCTTCTGAGGCTCTGGTGCCCCCTCTGGGTGCTTGTCCTGTTGTTGAAGTTCTGGTGGCTCTTCTCATTACTGGAATCTTTGCCAGTCCCCGGGGTTCTGGATTCTCCCTTCCGGTCTCTAGCACCATCATCAACTTGGAGAAACAAGAGACAGCAAGATTTAAGGCGGCTATCAAACACCCAGTGACCTCTTCTGAGAAGAAGGAGAATTAACGGAGATCCAGGTATTAATTATCTTCTGGTGTTCTCAATTACGGTGGATCTTCATCACCTTCACCCAATGTTAATCTACCCAGAAGACCAGATCTACTTAAAAACCCATATTCTCCAAATCTTTCCAAATTCTGTGGTCAGGAGCCTTGTCCTCAGCCCTTACCTCTGTCTGTGCTAACCTGTCAGGTCTCAATTCAGCTTTTTCCAGGATAAAACCAGTTCTAACTGCAAGAACCACACACCCCACACTTCGTTGTAAGGTCAATTCTTGATCCCGTTTGAGTGGAGTGGCTCTAAGAGTTAGCTTCAGCTGACTCTATCTGCTCCTGTGACCTCTTAGGCGACTGACAACTCCTATTCCAAAGCAATTACTCTCTTCCTCATCTGTCTCTTAACTTGATTCACTCATACCACTGTCCAGCATGACACACATACTCTTGTGAACGGACATCTTCTTGATGTGGGAATACCAGCCCCTGACTGCTTGACCAATAGCACAGGACGAAGAGAAAGTGGAGCTTGTTTGACCAAAACTCGTATGATGTTCAGTTTCAGCAGGAAGGAGCCAGAACTGAAGTCAGTGTCAATAAATACTCCTACACTCTCCCTCGATAACCTCTTCCAGAGTGTAAATGTTTCTATACCGTCACCACTCATCTCCTTCTCCCTAACTTTCTCCAGATTTAAATTCACCTGTTAAGTCACTCAAGCACGGATGCATTCATAGGCTGTGCCTCCTGCAAGATGGCATGTACATGTATGCTATAAATTGGGAAAGTCCTTCAAGTCTTCCCAACTTCTCCTCGCCCAAAACATGGTCTGAACTCTTCTTTTAGGTTGCACTGATGCCAGAATATAGATGATGTGATCACAAGACACAGCCTTAAGAAATTCGTGTCTCTTATTATTTTCTAGAATAAGGTGGTCACTTAATCCAAAATACTTTATCTTTGAGATCTATAAATTACTATTCCACTGCAAAGATTCTATTTATTGAGGAAACCAGTTTGCATTCAAATGACAAAACAACATCTTAAAACTGGTCTGTCTTTGGAAACATAAACAATCCTTCCAAAACAGAAGGAAGAGCTCGGTGCATGTAACCTTCTGATAAAGTCTTTAAAATTGTCAATCACATCCTTTCAAGTACAATTGCATTACAGGATTATTAAGGACCTCACTATTCAAATTAACTCCACCATAAATTTTTACACAGTGCAGAATCCTTTTATGGTAGAAATAATCATTTTAGGCTTATTACTCAGTCAATCTAAATTTTCACATATTTTGCTTATATTAACACACAGAAAGATGTGTTTGTGGAGAAAACGTATCTTTTGTAGATGATTAACATAGTCATCATTCATACCTTTGTGATGAAAATTATAGCACTTGAAATCCATGTGGTATTATGAATTGAAAAATTGGGGTGAAAGAGATGGGTCGGCAGTTAGAAGTACTGGTTTTTCTTGCAGAGGACCTGGGTTTGATTCCCAGCACCCCATGGTGATTCACAGCCACTTAGTTAGGACCTGACACTCTCTTCTCACCTCTGGAGGCACAGGGGCTATGCAGGGCTCATTTGTAAATGCAGGCCAAGCATGCACATGCACAAAATAAACCAAAAAGAAAAGAGTTTTCTAAAAGAATTGCAAAACTTCTGAGACACTCTGATATTTAATAATATTGACATTTATGATTGTACATCCACATGGTGTATTATATGCATCTGCACAAGATCAAGAGTACATGGCTTTTAGAATATCATGATGATTATCTCCTTTTACTCTCAGAATTTTACCCAAATTTTTCATCAGTAGGTACAGCCTTGATTAAGATTTCTCTCATTTTTCCTTATTCATGTTCCTAGCTAGACTGTGAGCCAAGCAAGAGCCTAGTGAGCATCTTTTCCCTTCTGTATTATGAGTGTATAGGAAAGAAAGCCACATAGGGTAGGAAATCAGTAAATACTTTCAAATGAATTCATAAAAGAAACAGAGTGAAGACCATTATGCTTTTGATCTATCAACATGGATGGACGGTGGTGCCAAATGTTTAGTCAAACACTAACCTAGATTTGACTTTCAATGTTTTTGTTAGATGTGACTAATGTTTAAATCAGCAGATATAACTAGGTAAATTAACATGTAGAATTAAGTAGGCATCATCCAGTCAGTTGAAGACCTTAGAGAAAAAAACTAAAGTACCACAAAAAGAAGAAATTCTGCCCCAGACTGTCTTTGGACTCAAAACAGCAACACCAGCCAACCATGGCCTTTAGCCTTCCAATTTGCTCTGCTAAATTTGGGCTTTCCAGACCCTATAAGCATGTGAGGTAATTGCTTAAAATCAGCCCCTCAGCCCAGCCTGTCCCCATCACAATCCTCCTGTGTCCTTGATGGACGTACAGACATTTTACATTCCTTTCCATCTCATGACACAGCATTTAATTGTCTGCCTACTCTCATGCAGTTATTTCTGGCTTTTTAAAACACACACTGCAACATTTCCAGTTCTTCTGGAATAAAAATCCAGACTCTCTGAACATTGGACTCTTGTTCTCTTATTCAAAACTAGTTAAATGCTAGTTTTTCTGGTCACAAAAGAAAGGGTTAAATGAGCACTAATACCTCCTGTGTGCAGCATCTCCCGGCAGCCAAGCCACTGGCTTGAAGAACCGGATCACAGGCCAGGTCCGTTCTGCATGAGTGATGCTGTTGTTGGCGCTACAGGGTTCTCAGGCCAACCTTGCAATCACATCATTCTCCAATCCACTTTGCATGGCTATACAGGGCTAATTCACCTTCCAGTTTCCATCTCAGCAGCCAAATGTGTGGACTGCTTTCTTGTAGCCAAATTGTTTACGTCAATTTATAGAATTAAAGACAGGTGAAGCCAAATCTGATCACAGTCAATGTTTATTGTTTACATTTAAACAGTTGAAGAGTTGTGTTTATTTGTTTATCTATCTATTTGTTTAGTGAAAGCAGCTCAGGGACAATTGACAAGAACAAAGGAATGAATAAAAACAGAGCAGAGTTTCAAGATGATGCCTTTTAAAGAAAGCCAAATTGTCTAAGAAACATTTCTAAATTGACTGCTTAAAATAGAAAATAATCCATCAGCTCAGTGGAGGGATGGAAAGCATTGCCAAAGCCTTGTCACTTTCCAGCTGAAAGCCAGAAGATTAGATTAAAAAGACCATTACGTTCTGTGACTTAATGGATACTAAATATAGCCTTGAATGAAGTGATTATAAGTGTGATTCTGAGCTCAGGTTGAGTAAGACACTGAGCTGATTATATGGGTGCCATGGGCGGCAGAGCATACGTCGGGGTAAGGGTTTGTTGGTATGGAATGTGGATAGGCAACCTATAAGAGTTGTAAAAGTGGGGGGGGGGTAAGGGGAGACCCTAAAGCACTGTCAACAGGAAGCTGATAAAGTGATTAAAATGATCAGGATGGCATGCTCCATCATTCGTTGAGAATCTGCCAGCTTATACCAAGCATTTTAACACACTCCATAGATCTTTGTGGTAGACATTCTACTTCACTGAAATAATAAAACAATATATGGAACAAGGAAACATAAAAATATCCCCTTCGTATTTATCTGCTGTTCCCAGACCAGCCCCTTGTGAAGGTATTGCTGAGTGAAAAGTCACTGGCACAGGAGAGCTAACTCACTACATTCTGGTTAAATGCTTTTTTGTGATGCCTTCTCCAAATTCTTTATTCTGAGAAAAGCAAATGTCCTCTAACTGAATAGAAATATTAATAAGACTCCTTCCCAAGCAAGTTCATTGTATTTATAAAATGTCTATATTTTTATTGATTTGGGGGTTGGCTTTAAATAACTACCTCAGAATAACTACTCAACATGTGATGCTTTTTTTCTTATCTAAGAGGTGAACACTTATTCCTTCAGCTACTCATAGCTGTCACCATGTTACACAAACATCCTTGAGAATGTGGGATATAGAACTACCATCCAATCCAGTTGCTCTATCCGTACCTGAAAGAAAAGAAAAAGCATAAAACAGTAGCTGCGCCCCATGTTTACTATGGCGCTCTTCACAGAATCTATGATGTAGAATCAAACTTGATTTCCATCAGCACAGGGGAAAGCAAAGATATCATGCTAAATACTCACATGAGTTAAACTGAAATACGTTGCTTATATATATTTACCATAATCTTATTTTTCAAGTTGCTAAAAATTTGGTTGCTATATCAGGGTTCCCTAAAATAACAGAGCTGATAAAGTGTGTATTATAAAGCTGGACTTGTTCAATTGGCTTGTTCAATAGTAGTAGCTATCTGCAGACCGAAGATGCTGAGACTCTGTTGCAGTTCTTAGTAGAAGTCTCGTGTCCTTAAAAACTCAGTCATGTTATATAAACATGTTTTTGTTTTAATCTCAGGAGTGGGGTGTGGGGCTGCTTCAGATTGTCCACAGCAGCAGACTGTTTTCCTCATACAGGCTCAGAGAAGTGTGTGATCTTTGCCAACTGCATATAGTTCAATTCTGAGGACTCCGAGATGGAATAAATTCCATAGCCAGGTGAGAGCCAAGGGAAGAGGGATGTTCCAAGAAAGAAGAAGGCTAATACCTGCCCCCACACACTGCTGCTTCTGGTGGCTGTTGATGCAATTTGATAAGAAGTCAGAGATATCCTGAAACAAATGTTGAACTTGCCCCATGGAACCCAATGGCCCTAGCCAGCAGGAAGCAGCTAAAGAGAACTATACCCCTTCTGCTCACTAACCTCCTTTCTCTTCTATTTGGTCTTGGGGTGTTGGAAGGGATTGGGGTGGAGAAGGGAGGTAGAGTTATAAGAAACCCTAACAAAATAAAATAGAAAGAAAGGCTACACTACTCAACCTGGAGTCAGGGTGCCTCAGTGGTCCCAATCTAGTTCTGGAAGTCTGGATTATTGATAGAGCTGCCAGTGGTCTGAGCACATTGAGGTGCAGCATCAACGACAGCAGAGACAGACTATAGTTCCTCGGGAAGAGGTAAAGTCATAGGAGACATTTCCTTGGGTCTCTTTATATCTGGGTGCTCTGAGAAAAGATCCTCTGTACTGATTTCACATTTCAGTCTTCTCCTTCTGTGCTGGCCTCTCTTCCTGCTGGACTCCATTGTGTTCCCTCACCTCTTAAGGCTCTTGTGCTCACCAATCCTCTATCTTAATGCTATTTTCTGAGATGATCATTTTCCTGACTCCTTTTCTTTTATTTTTGTACCACCTTCTTCAGTGATGTGTCCCACCAAGAACTCACCCATCCTTATTTTTCTCATGACCATGTAGGACACAGTACATCTTTTAAAAACATTTGCTGTAGATTACAGTTCATAAAGTAAGAATTTCTTAGCCAGGCATGGTGGTGCATGTCTATAATTAATTCCAGCACTTGGGAGGTAGAGACAGGTGGATTTCTAAGTTTGAGCTCTGATCTACAGATTAAGTTCCAGACCAGCCAGTACTACACTGAGAAATTCTCTTTTGAAAACAAAACAGAAAACAAACAAGCAAGAAACTCAAGAATTTCATATATATGAATACATTTTATTATATTTTATATGTTATATGTTATTGTAAGTATATTATATAATATGTGTGTTTGTATACTATATAATTATTAATTATATATTAGTTATATAATATTAATTACATGCTATAGAATTACTAATTATATTATAATAAACTTAGAGCAATATATATATTGAGAAAGAGTCTCACTTTTGGCCAGGGAACTTGCTGTGTGGACCAGGGTGTCATAGAACTCACAAAGATCTGCCTGCCTCTGCTTCCTGTCTGTGGGAAGTACCACCACCCCCAGGCAAATCAGAATTTCTTACTGTCCAGCTGCCAAATAGCTCAAATCGAGAATTCATATTAAGTGAAAAATCAAGGGCCAATTGTCTTGCCTTGCCTGCCTTGGAGGAGGGAAACCTGAGCTCAGTAATCAGGGTGACTACAGAGCAAGGTCCAGAAGGTGGTAAAAGTTGTAGGGAGAAAAGGCGGATAAGCAACAAAGAAGCTCTTGCTGCTCTCTAAGCAATGGATGCACCGCAGAGGCTACTGTGACTATCTACACGCTATCACCAGCAGAGCTTTAGGTCAGCTTAGGAGCCAAGTGTAATCTGGATAAAAGGAATAACACAGGTTATTCAGTTCTAATGGCTACTTGCACCACTTTTTCCTAATTGCATTTTCCATAGACAATCTGTGCCAAAATGAACATTTCCCTAATGATGCTGGCAAGGCGGTTTGTCAAACACTGACACCTAGTGAGTGTTACTGTACAGACCTTGTTCTGGGCTCAAGTTCAGGTCCAAAAAATTCCACAGACATTCAATTTAGAAGGCAGTCAAGTCTCATTCACCTACTTTTAGTATTAAAATTGGCAGGGTTTGACTCCACAGTGGAGCTCCCTCTCATTACGGGGCCCCTGTGAATGAATGCCCTTGGAATGTTGGCAGAAGTTTTAATCTAAGAAGAACAGCTAGGAGAGAACTCCAGCAAAATTACCCAGAGAGTCTCTGAAGTCAAGTATAAATATTTAATATCTGTTCACCGCCATGGGGCTGCTCAGCACTGAGCCCTGCCCCCTCATGACAGGGAAATCGCTCCATCTGTCCACAGCCTGCAGGGGTCCTGCATGAGTTACCGGGCTGGGTCTCACACCCTGAGAACGGGCTCTGCAGAGGCTGCCCTTGCCGATGGGTGTGATTTTAACGGGGGACTTACAGACCCACAAAGAGACAGAGGCTTTGTGAAATGTAATGGATCAAGATGGAACTTGAAATCACACAGGACGGGCACAAATTAGAGCTCCAGAAGAGAATATTTCTTCTATTTACTAAATTTCTTTGCAACTTAGCTTACTACTTCATAAAAGGAGAAAGAGCCTTGGCCCATGGTTTGGAGGAGTGCTGAGAGGTGTGTGGGAAGAATCCTATGCTTTGTAGGGTTCACTTTCTGTCCCCTTGCCACGTGCAGACATTCAAAACTGCCATCCTTGGGTTCTGGGCTTCTTTACCCTGCATCGGTAGCCATGTTTGTAAGTAGACAAACAGTCAAGTGGAAAGAACGTGTAACCCTCTCTTCCTCTCTGCCTCTCTGCCATATCTGGGATTTAACTTTTAAAATATACTTGAGGCATCTAGGACACTGAGGTCCTAGCCTCCTGACTCTTAGCTTATCAGAGCCTGAGTGGGCTCTGATATCTGCCATTGTGAGCCTACAGACTTCTTGTTCAGATGAAGGGATGGGCTTTTCGGGGCTAGAGCAATGGCTCAATGGTTAAGAGTGTGCACTGCCTTTGTGGAGGGCCTGAGCTTAGTGCTCTCTTGTCAGGTGGCTCAGAACCTCTCCAACTCCAACACCAAGGCATCTGACACCCTCTGCTGGACTCCACAGACACCTTTACTCACACATACACATACCTATAGCAAGACGCACTTAGATACACAATTAAAAATAAAATACAGAAGATGGTGGTGCCAGGACTCTGCTTCTGAGCTGCAGAACAACATTTTTGGTACAGCGACCAAGGGACTGTACTCTGGGCCCTAAAACAACAGCTATCTGGTTTCCCAGGTGAGAGGAAGCCCCAAGGTGCGGGAACCAGCCTGCTCCATTCCCAGGACACCCAGCCAGAACCCAGAAGAGATCCCCGGTCGCGCAGACACCTGGTCACCAGAGCAGAATCACACGCCTGCATGACCTGACCCCTTTCCCAGGCTGAACGGTGGGCACAAAAAACACCGTTTATTGGAGTCCCAGTCAAGAGAAAAACCCACAGGGAAGGAAGGAAACAGGACTGACCTAGGTCACCCACCCTTCCCAGGGAAAAGATCTCTCAGAACGACTGGCTCGCACATGCCATCTCTGAACTAGCCTCCAGCCCGAGCACGGAGACGCACAGAGCCATGCTGTGCGCCCAACTCTCCGTCACAAAAGAACTGTGTACCCCAGAGTATCAGAGTCTGTGGTGTCTGGTCAGGAGAAAACCCCACTGGGAAGGAAGCAAACAGGGACTGAACTAGGGTACCCAGAATCTCCCTGGCAGGTGCTCACAGTCATCCCAGAGACCTGCTAGAGCACCACCTAAGCTTCACAGACAGATATGTGCGACCTAGAGCACCAGACCCTGGGCTTCCCTGTCCCTGAATTGGTGAATTGAGGGGCTGTGGAACCCAAAACAACCATACGAGGAGCCCGGGGAGACTGGGCACAAAACCTGATCTGAGTCCAATAGGACACAGATCAACTGCGGTCATCTCCAAGGACTTCTCTTGGGGAATTGATTCCCTGGCACTTCCTCCTAACGGACCGAAGCAACAGTGGATGTAGCCAAGCCTGCAGGAGAGGAAACAGGGGGGAGATACTGCAGCCAACAGGAAAGCAGCATCGGAGGTACCCCTAACAGCAGTGAAGCAGAGGAGGCAGCCCGCAGTGCACACAGCAACTTGCAAGGAGCACAGGCAACACGCTCCAAGCACAGATGTCCAGCATTCCCCCACAGCCTTGTCTTAGGGGGTAGCAGATAGCGCTTCCCAACTCAGGGAGCAGAGTGCAGCCTGCAGGGCTTCCAACTTCCAGCGCAGAACTCTGGGCCAGGTGAAGAGAGTCCACAACTGAACATGTGCCACGCCCACAGTGCCAACCGCAGACCACAGAGTCCAGCCTGCTAACCCCGCCTCAGTGTGTAGACCACCGGGTATCCAGGAAACCTGCTCAGGAACAACTGAAGCAACAACACAGACTCTCAAACCTCTGGTCCCCACTGATCTTCCTGAAGAATTCTACAGACACCACAGTAAGACGATTCCAGTCCAAAGGTCAGACTTGAGGAAGAAACAGAGAAGATTATATATAAGCAATGACCAATGGACGATGTAAGAACTCACCCAACAAAAAACAGGACACCATGGCACCACCAGAAACACCGAGAACTAATGGATATTTTAATTCAGCAGAAATTCAGGGAAATGATTTTAAAGCTATGATTATCCAGTTAATTCAGAAACAAAAAGAGGAAACCAACAGAGCTCTCAAAGAAATTCAAAAGAATATAAAGGCCCACGTAGAGGAACCTAGAGAGGAAACAAATACAAAAACAGGAGCCACCTTCAATCAGATGAAGGAAATGGTGCAAAGCATAAAAACAGAATTCGAATCTATAAAGAAAACCCAAACAGAGAAAAACCTGGAACTGGAGAACTTAGACAAAAGATCAGGAACCACAAAAGTAAGCATCACCAATAGAATACAAGAGATGGAAGAGAGAATCTCGGGAGCAGAAGATACACTTGCTGAAACTGTTTCCTCACTCAAAGACAAACTAAAATCAGAACAGGCCCAAACACAAAACATTCAGGAAATCAAGGATGCCATGAAAAGACGAAACCTAAGAATAATTGGAATAGATGAAAAAGAAGACTACAGGCTCCAAGGACCTGAAAATATTTTTAAGAAAATCATAGAAGAAAATTTCCTAATTGAAAGAAAGAGTTGTCCATAGACATACAAGAAGCCTACAGAACACCAAATAGACTAGACCAGAAAAGAAATACCTCTCGTCACATCGTAGTCAAAACACTAAACCTACAAAACAAAGAAAAAATATTAAAGGCAGCAAGAGAAAAAGGTCAAGTAACATATGAAGGGAGACCTATCAGAATCACACCAGACTTGTCATCAGAAACTATGAAAGGCAGAAGGGTCTGGGCAGAGGTCATGCAGTCTTTAAGGGAACAGAGATGCCAACCAAGACTACTATACCTAGCAAAGCTTTCAATCAACATAGATGGAGAAAACAAAAGTTTCCATGACAAAACAAAATTTAAGCAATATCTACACCGGAACCCAGCCCCACAGAAGATACTAGAAGGAAAACTCCGATCCAACGAAAACAACTACATCAAAGAAAATATAAGATACAATCTTCATGCAAAAATTAAAAGAGGAAAAAAAAAAGCAATGAATCATAGTAAGACCACCAACTCCAGAATAAAAGAAACGAACAGTCATTGGTCACTATTATCTATCAACATTAATGGACTCAACTCTCCAATAAAAAGACACAGACTAACAGAATGGTTGTGGAAACAGGATCCAACATTCTGCTGCATTTAAGAAACACACCTATGCAACAAAGATAAACACTACCTCAGAGTAAAGGGCTGGAAAAATGTGTTTCAAGCAAATGGACCCAGAAAACAAGCTGGGGTAGGGATCCTAGTATCTAATAAAATAGACTTTCGACCAAAACTAATCAAAAAAGATGAGGAGGGACACTTCCTTCTCATCAAAGGAAAATCCTAACAGGAGGACATCTCAATTTTGAACATCTATTCCCCAAATACAAGACCAGCTACATTTGTAAATAAAACATTATTAAAGGTGAAATCTCACATAGATCCCAACACTTTAATAGTGGGAGACTTCAACACTCCACTCTCACCAAGAGATAGATCATCCAGTCAGAAGCAAAACAGGGAAACAAGGGCACTCACAGAGACCCTAACTCAAATGGATCTAATAGATGTCTACAGAACTTTTCATTCAAAATCAAAAGAGTACACCTTCTTTTCAGCACCACACAACTACTTCTCCAATATAGACCATACAGTTGTTCACAAGGCACACCTCAGCAGATATAAGAAGATTGAAATAATCCCTTGTATCCTATCTGACTATCATGGTCTAAAGCTGGACCT
>CM053764.1:129678604-129704854 GCA_028658305.1 Pachyuromys duprasi
AAAGAGGACCTGGGGTAAGAGGATTAATCCTTACTTAGAAAGTCAAATGGGACGGACATTGGATGTAGGAGTAAACAAGTAGCAGGACAAGAGCCGGCCACAGAGGGCCTCGAAAACATTCTTCCTAGCAGTGTATCAAAGCAAATATTAAGAAACATAACCAATCCTTTGGCAGAGTGCAGGGAATCATATGAAAGAAGGGAGAGTTAGTATGACCTGGAGAGGTCAGGAGCTTGCAAGAACCAAATATATCAGGGCACAGGGGTCTTTTATGAGACTGTCTCTCCAACCAAGGACCATGTATGGTTATAACCTAGAACCCTTGCTTTTATATAGCAAATAGTAGCTCAATTCCCAAGTGGGTATACTAGTAAGGGGAACAGAAACTATTTTGGACATGAACTCAATGGCTGGCTCTTCGACCTCCCCACCCCCCGAGGGAAGATCAGCCTTGCTAGGCCACAGAAGAGGACATTGTAGCCATTCCTGAAGAGACCTGATCAGCTAGAGTTAGATGGAAGGGGAGGAGGTCCTCCCCTATCAGTGGACTTGGAAAGGGGCAGGGAGGAGATGAGGGAGGGAAGGGGGGAATAGGGAGGGAATAGGGAGGGGGCTACTGCTGGGATACAAAGTACATAAACTGTGATTAATATAAAATAAAAATGAAAAAATGGAAAAAATAAAAATAAATAAAATAAAATACATCTTTATAAGTACTTTATAGTAATTAAAACAGACAGACATAGAGATATGATCTTATCTAGACTGGTTAGGGCCAGAATACTCCTCTATTTGTTACTCACTGAATGGCCACAACAGAGTCATTTAAGGCCTCTCACCCTTAGTGACCCTTACACAAAATTTGAATGAAAGACATACACATAGGCCTACATTATATTAAATGCATCTAATATCTGTCAGTTCACAGAGGGATCTAGTAAGAGCTGCCTGGTAGGTGATGGCATTTTTGTCAGCGTGAGATTAAAACACTAGTTGCACAGGAGGACGTGAACATATTTGTAAGAATATATTCTGGAATGTTATTGAAGTGAGGAAACTGCCTGATGGCAGTTCTCAGACTGTGTCCCCATCACCGTGAGATGCACTTCTCCCCAACTTAGCTGATAACAATGTCACCGCCTTAGTGACTTAAAGAGAAAAAAATCAATGTGGATAATGCATGGCTGTTCCCTGGAGAAGACATGGTGGGAGAAGGGGGTGATAGACTTCTGTGTTCATGTGGTTTTATGAGGGTTCAGCTGCATCTCAGCTGTGTTACTGCTATTTCTTTACGAAGACGGAGCATCTCTGTTGCTCACGGTTATACGCTAGCAACCTGACATGGCTTTCCAGGAGATGCGCATTTGCTTCTTCCTGTCCCTTGCCCCCCATCCTCTCATGCCACCCCTCTTTCCTTTCTCCTTCCTTCCCTTTTCTTTTCCTTTTGCTTCTGCTTCCAACTCCCCTTCCCCAGTCTCTCTCTTGTACTCTTTAATGTGGAAGCTGGAGTTTTCCTCTTTGGGAACCCAATTTGTCATCAGTCAGCTGTTAATTACTTACAGTCTCTGAGTCTTTACAGAGAAAAGGTGTTAGAAAGTGTGTGTGTGTGTGTGTGTGTGTGTGTGTGTGTGTGTGTGTGTGCGTGGTCTTTTCGATCATTTCAGTAGTGACATAAAATTAAAAACAAAAAACCAAAATTCTCAAAGTAAGGCTATACCACCTGAGTGAGGAGTTGTGAGTGGCAGGAAAGCCTGCAATGGCTCCCTAAGTTTCTTCACCGTTACTCAAACAGATAGGAAAAACAATTAACAGTTTGACCTTTGTTCCAGAGAAGTCAGGACTGGAGTGCCAAGATTAACAGACGTGGAGTGCTTTTTGGTTACTGATTCTTGACTCCCAGCGGATGGGTTTCTTAGTTTATTTCATTATCATTGTGATCATTAACTCAGCAGTTTTACATACAGTATCACTTCATTGCATAAAGCACCAGTCACATTTTCTGTCCCACAAACCAAAATTCTCATTATGTTAACTGGCTCCCAAGGTCATTCTAGATGCCCTGGGACTGTGGTCTGACTCTGACTTTGAGCCAATTCATTACAGTGTTTTGTAACTATTGGAGTCTATTTCAGCCATGTGTAAAAGCTACCTCCCCTGCCAAAAATTGTGCAAATACAGTTTGTTTTAGTTGGTAAATCTGTACTGCCATGGCTGACTTGTTTGTAGGCTTTCATTCTTCAGCCCTGTGAGGCTGTATCTGCTTCCCCAGTAGACAGAACTTGACTTGGTTTAAATACATTTATCATTTTGTGCTTTGCAAATGTCTTGACTCTCTCTTCTCCTTCCTCCTCTTCCTTTTCCTTAAATCTTTTTTTGATTGACCATGATTCTCTTAGTTGTTGGAATGGGAGCTATATGCTTTCTTCTCATAATAGTTGTTATTACATTTTTAATTTGCATATGGGTGATTAAGATATTACAATTTAACCCACAAATTTACCCTTTCTGAGCAATTACTTCACTGCCCACTTTCAGTTTTAAGATTGTCTCTACTGAGTTCATTCTTAATCAGCTATTTATTATTTTTCATAAATAACTTATATAATCAAAGTCTAAATAGATATCAAAATTTTACTAATTACTTTGTTAGTAAAATTGCTCCTATTTATCCCAAAGATTTTCCATTATGGGAAATAAACAGTTTCTCAGGTGAAAGTTTTTGATGAAAAATTATTCCAGGGGACTTGACTCAATTAGGTAAAGGCACTTGCCACATGGGCCTAGGGACCTGAGTTAAATACCCTGAACACGTGGTGAATGGAGAGAACCAATTCTAGAGGCTGTTCTCTGACCTCCACATATGAACCATGGCATACATGCACTACCACCACACACACACACACACACACAATTCTTTTAAACATTAAAGGATAGTTTTCAGTGTTTCTTTAAATGTATCTCAAGTTTTTAAGCCTTTTGTTTTTAGAGATTTATTTATTTATTATGTATACAATGCTCTGTCTGCATGTACACTTGCACGCCAGAAGAGGGCATCTGATCTCAGTATAGATAGTCGAGTTTGCTTGGAATTGAACTCAGGAAGGGCAGACATTACTCTTAAGCCCAGCCTTGTTTTCTATTTGTAGGGTAGTTTTGGTGGTTGCTTAGTTCTGTCACTGCTGTTGTAAATTCTAATATTTGTAGTATCTTAAAGCTGTTCTTTCTCTTTTTCTTCCAAAAGCGTGTTCTTTTAAATCGTTTCTATTTCTCGGCTCTTGGGAATATAGTGAAGATGAACACAGCTGGGCAAATACCTGTGGAGTGGGATGTCAGGCCCTTTGTGTGTAGGAAAAGGAAAGGCATAGCTGAGTCATATGGTAGATCTACCTGTAACTTTTTGAATATTCTCCACATGAATTTCCATAGTTGCAACCCCACCAAAAGTGAATGAGGGTTCCCTTTCCCCACACCTCCTCCAGCATTTGTTGTCATTGATTTTTGTCTTGTTTTGTTTGTTGTTTGTTTTGTTTTTTTATCTTGGTCATTCTTACTGGGGTAAGAGGAAGTCTCAAAGTTGTTTTAATTTGGATTTCCCTAATAGATAAGGATGATCCATATTTTCCAGCCGATTTTATTTCATCTTTTGTGAATTCTCTGTTAAGACCCCTAGGTCATTTTTTCACTTGGCTGGAAAAGAGCCTCTTCCACTCTGTAGGTTTCTTTTTTGCTTGACTTATTGTTTCCCTAGCTGTGTAGATGCTTTTAAGTCTTATGGGGAATAACTTGTCAATTTTTGACATTAATTTGTAAGCAAATAGAGTCCTATTCAGAAAGTTTTTCCCATTCTTACATCTTGTAGGATGCTGCCCGTGTTTTCTTCTAGCAGTTTCAGTGTTTTGAGTTTCACACTGAAGTCTTCGATGCATTTTGACTTGATATTTGTTGACAACAGGCACTTGAACAGGTATCCGCACATTGGTGTTGATAGCAGCAGTTCTCATAACAGGTGGTAGCAATTCCTGTATGTCTGGAAGAGGGGGAAAGGAATGTGGTGTATATATTTGATGAAAATTACTCACTCTGAAAAAGAAAAAAATTCTTATTGCTGGGAATTGATGGATGACTGAAGAGGGAGTCATGGTGCTGAAATAGCCATTTCCAAAAATAAAACAAGTGTTGAATGCGCTCACTCTCATGAAATGCCTAGAGTTGTCTCTCATAGAGAATGACAACAGAAGGCAGGTTACCCAGATGAGAGGAGGGGAGTGAGGCTGTACCTAATGAGTGCAGAGCTTCTTTTCTGCAAGGTAAAAGCAAAATGTCCTGGAACTAGGCTGGGTTAACAGTTTGTGATAATATTAACATATTTAATACCATGAGACTGTGTACTTAAAAAGTAAAAAAAATTCAGCTGGGAATGGGACTCAGTGATAGAGCATCCCACGACTTAATTACCAGGACACAGAAATGAAGGCAGGAAGAAAGGAAAGTTAGTTTTATAGTGTATATATATAAACAAAGTAAAAGAAAAAATACAAGATATTTGATATACTATTTATAGCATTTCTAGGTTTTCTGGGTCAGAAAGTTTTCCCAGTTATTTGAAATGCATTTTAACATGCATTTGCATTTCCCTAATTATTTTACCATTGGAACATTCAAGCTTTATTTTTTTCCCAATGTCCTCTAGGATAAGTAACAAAAAGGACAATGAAAATTAAACTTGCGGTTTCTGTAGCAGATATAGGATTCTATGGGAAATAATGTGAAGCCAAGCCTCACAAGCATTGAACTGATACCCATACAGAAATGTGGTCCTACAATTGTAAATTCTCTACTTGATCCTGGCTCTTCTGTTCTAGCAATTATTTATGAGATCAGCCTCTCACCTTCTACGAAACATACTTTCTCAGGCTTTGCCTTGCCTTGCCCTGACACGTTCCATTTTATATGCAGCTTTTGACTCCATTTTGTATGTGAACACAGAAGCAGGGTGACTTTGCACCTTCATGACCACATAAGCGACACTTGTCTGTCGCTCTAAACAGGAGGCACAGGCTGATAGGTTTATCATTTAATTCTAAATACAAAGTGGTAGATGCCAATCTACAAAATATATTAATATCAATTGGGACCATATGAGCTCATGGGCACATTAAAATCTTATCCGGAAAACTGGCTGGCGAACTTAAACATACAAGACTGAGGAAAGCCGTAAAGAGGACCCCATAAAGAAGAGAACACCACACTGAGATGGTAATGGCTCTCACCAACCTGTTTATCTATCTATCTATCTATCTATCTATCTATCTATCTATCTATCTATCTATCTATCATCTAGATATCTAATGTATAAGTGTTCTACTGCATGTACAACTGAATGCTAGAAGAGGGCATCAGATCCCATTATAGATGGTTGTAAGCCACCATGTGGGTGCTGAGACTTGAACTCAGGACCTCTGGAAGAGCAACCAGTGCTCTTAAATGCTTAACCATCTCTCCAGCACCCAACTTGTTATCTAACCCACAGTGCTTGACTGATCCAACGGCCTCACCTCAAGCTGGTTCCCACTGCTGATGGGGCTACCCAAATTGCCTTTCATCCATTCATCCATCCCGACTCAGTTGGGCCCTTTGCCTCTTCAGCTACCACAGTCCCAAACTTCTTGCTTACGTAGCTCAGTTCATCCCAGAGATTTTACTCAACCTTGAAGCTCGGTTCATCTCTGACTGTGCAGCTCATCTCCAAACAACTCTCCTAACACAGCTCCAGCAGGGTTTACTGTCTGACTCACACAGAGACAGTCTTTGAATCTGTGTGTGTTCTCTGGCCCTCATTCCAAGGCCTCTTCGGGACTCCTTGTGCTCTTCTACAGCCTCCATAACCCCTTTACAGAAGTTGGTAACTTACAAATATACAAATATAGATATAAATGCATTTATTCTGTGATGTATAATGTATGAGCTGAGAGCTAGCACTAGAAGTTAAGATTGGAATAAAAGAGCCTGAATGAACATTAGCCAGCTGTCAAGGTAAATTGGGATTACTTGGTATTTTACAGCCAATTACACTCACATAGCTTGTGCGTTGATTGTTATTCAATAGAGTCTGAAACTGTAGAAAGACACATACATTCATAGAATCTTATTGGCAATTATCTGGCTATCTTTGTTTTGTTTTGTTTTATGCTATGACTCACTACATTTTGTTAGAACTCATTAGAAGGTACTGAGTCCTACACCTCGTGAAAATTCTTCATGTGTTTTGGTATCTGCCCTTTTACAACTGTTGTAGATTCTTGGCTTTCTAAATCCAACTCTGATTTGCTGGTGATTTATTTACGTGCAATAATCTGGGCTTCACATGCTGATTCACTAAGAAGGAACACACAAGAAATTCTGCTGTGGCACTGCTAAGCCTGGGGGGGGGGTGCAGGGGGCTGTGTTTTAAAGCCAGTGGGAATTTTCTTTAACCCCTTAATTATTTGAATTCTCTGCAGACGGTCTTAAAAGCATTTAGCAAATGAAATAACCTTTGTATAACTAATCCTACTAAAGCTTGATAGGAACCCTGAGAACAGCTTTTGAACAACATCCCCCTTCCGTGGCATCATAACATTGAACCCCAGAGGGATGGTTTCAAGGATCACAAGCTCTGCCTTAGAGGCCAGTGCTTCCTGTCAACACACAGTGAGAACATTTCTCATCCTGCCCCAGCTACTGTCACAGAGGTTTAGGTACACAGAGGCTAATGCAACTGAGAGGTGGGGGTTTTCTTCTTCCAACTTTGCAGGGGGGATTCATTACCATCGTCCTGGCAAATCCTGGAGCCCCTTTAGCCCTGCCTTACTTTAGCTTGGGAAACTGTGGTTCCTATCATAGAGTGGCAAGCTGGGATTGAAACCCTCCACCCCCACTTCTCAGCCAACTGCTCACATCATCTAGTGAAATTATCACCCCAAAGGAAGCATGCAGATTTTCTTGACTGGAGCTTCTGAGGGAGACAGGCCATAAAACAGAAGAACAACTGCTCCTGAAGAAACTGGCTTCACTGGCAAAAGAAGCAGAAAAGTTCTGGCCACAGGATGTGCTCAGCACAAATGACATCACAGTGAAAGTCAATCAGGAAGAAGTGCTTCCTCTCCTTCTTTCTGATCCTAGTCTATCAGGTCTCATCAGGAAAGGCTGCATTGTCTTCCTCTATGGCCTGGTAAGGGTGCTCCCTGCTCAGGGGAAGGTGATCAAAGAGCAGGCCAATCAGTTCATGTCAGAGACAGGCCTGTTCCCATTACTGTGGAACCCACTTGGACACTGAACTGCCATGGGCTACATCTGTGAAGGGCTTCTAGTTTATATCCATGAACGGTCCTTGGTTGGAGTATCAGTCTGAGAAAAGAGTCCTGTGCCCAGATTTTTTTTGGTTCTGTTGCTCTCCTTATGGAGCTCCTGTCCTCTCCAGGTCTTTCTATCTTCCCCTTCTTTCATAAGATTCCCTGAACTCTGCCCAAAGTTTGGTTATGAGTTTCAGTATCTGCTTTGCCCCCTGCATGGTAGAGCCTTTCAGAGGCCCTCTGTGGTAGGCTCCTGTCCTGTTCCCTGTTTTCTCCCTCTGCAGATGTTCATCTTCTTTGCCTTTCTGAATGGGGATTGAGCATCTTAGCCAGAGTCCTCCTTCTTGATTAGCTTCTTGATTAGGTGTATAGATTTTAGTGTGTTTATCCTATATTATATGACTAATATCCACTTATAAGTGAGTATATACCATGTGTATCTTTATGCTTCTGGGATACCTCACTCAGGATGATCTTTTCCAGTTCCCACCGTTTGCCTGCAAATTTAGAGGAAGTCCTCCCGTATCAGTAGACTGGAGGGGAGGGGCATGGTTGGAGAAGGTGGAGGGAGGGTGAGATTAGGAGGGGAGGGAGCTACAGGGGGGATACAAAGTGAATAAACTATAACTAATAAATATTTAAATTTTAAAAAAGAGAAAGAAAGGAAGGAAGGAAGGAAGAAGAAGAAAGAAAGAAAGAAAGAAAGAAAGAAAGAAAGAAAGAAAGAAAGAAAGAAAGAAAGAAAGAAAGAAAGAAAGAAAGAAAGAAAGAAAGAAAGGCAAACAGGACAGACATTGGAAGAAGGAAAAAACAGGAAACAGGACAGGAGCCTACCACAGAGGGCCTCTGAAAGGCTCTAACCAGCATTGTATAAAAGCAGACAATGAGACTCATAAACAAACTTTGGTCAGGTGCAGGGAATCTTATGAAAGAAGGTGGAGATAGAAAGACCTGGAGGGGACAGGAGCTCTACAAGGAAAGCAACAGAACCAAAAAATCTGGGCCCAGGGGTCTTTTATGAGACTGATACTCCAACCAAGGACCATTCATGGATATAACCTAGAACCCTGCACAGATGTAGCCATGGTAGCTCAGTCTCGAAGTAAGTACCCTAGTAATGGGAACAGGGACGGTCTCTGAAACGAACTCAGTGACTAGCTCTTTGACTGCCTCCCCTAGACAGGGGAGCAGCCTTGCCAGGCCACAGAGGAGGACAAAGCAGCCACTCCTGATGAGACCTGATAAACTAGAGTCAGATGGAAGGGGAGGAGGACCTCCCCTATCAGTGGACTTGGAGAGGGGCATAGGAGGAAATGAGGGACAGAGGTAGGATTGGGAGGGGAGGGGAGAGAGAGCTACAACCGGGATATGAAGTGAATAAACTGTGATTAATATAAAAAATAAAAAATAATAATAAAAAAAGAACTGCACTGGTTCACTGGGTCCAGGAAGAAAGTTCATGAGTTCCAAGACAAATTTTCCAAGTCAATCAGCCT
This sequence comes from Pachyuromys duprasi, assembly GCA_028658305.1. Lineage (NCBI taxonomy): Eukaryota > Metazoa > Chordata > Mammalia > Rodentia > Muridae > Pachyuromys > Pachyuromys duprasi. The sequence continues at coordinate 129,687,432 of CM053764.1, forward strand.
GTCTCAAAATAAGTAGCTGATTAAATGAAGGGGGGAGGAAGTTGAGGAAAGGCTATAGTATACTTCAGTGGTAAGGCACTTGCCCAGCCTGTGTGGGGCCTTAGGTTTAATCCCTTGCATTATAAGGTAGTTAATTAATCTATTTAAGAATTAGAAAATCTGAACACTTACCTAAAAACTATACCTACAAAAGATACTTTTAAATTACATGGGTTTCTTAGCAACTCTGTGTCCCAGAGCTCTGGTGGGAGGGGAAGAGATCAACAGAACAATCAAAGAAAAAGAAAAGATTGTCAAAGAGGACCTATCCCAAACCACTGTTCTTCCAAGGTGGCTGTGTGCACTCAAACTCTCTTCTTTACAAGCAGCCTCAGAGATGGTAGGTCGACGCTGTTAAACTTGTCCAGACAGTTGATAAACAAACAAGCAATGATAGCAATACCTACGGTGGGCTCAGGAGAAACAGGTGTTAGATTTGTATATTATTTAAATGTCCAGTTACAATTAAAAAAGAAAAAGAAAACTTGAGACATACTATGTCTTCTAACAAGCCTTGAGACGTCTTTTTGTTCAAAGCACTGTCCCTTTCTGTGGTGTTTGCAAATGACAAATGAGGAAATAAGAGCAGGATTTAATCCGAATGAGTGTGTGAAGGAGACCATCCATCAGGAAGGCCATCCATTTCAGAGAATTTAGAAAAATAGAAGTAATGCTGACTGTGTAGAGTGGCTGTGGTCCACTCCTACCCCTCGGGTAGTTTCCACCATAAAGGTCCAAGCAGTGTCTACCCTTACACTTGGAGTCCTTCCATTGGAGTACTTCACATCCGCCCTGAAATTAGCTCCACCCTGCCTTCTACACTAAACTCCTCATGTCTCTTCTGAAGTCCTTTGATGAAAACTGTAAGAAAGAAGCTGAGAATAGAGCAGGCTGAGACCCCACTAAAAAGCCTTACAAAGACTTTGCCCCTTCACTGGATTCTAAGTTATAGTATTTCTTCATTTCAACATTTCCATTTTCTTCTTTTTATAATTTTTACCTATTAAAACGGCATTTTTATTACTTCTTAATTATCTTTTTTGAAGTCTCAGTTACATACGATGCTTAAAGCCAGTCTCTACTGATTGCATCTCCCCCCCCCCCACAAAAAAGAAAAAAAACACTCACACACACACAGAAGTCAAACCATTACTGGAGTCCTAGGCCTGAGAACCATGGCTGTGTTTACAATAAAGCACATTTATCCATTTTTTTAAGAAAAAAAACACTATAATATTAAAACTTTCAGTAATGAGTTAGTATTTGTGTATATTATACATGTTTAAAGTCAACCTGATTACCTTTTATCAGCTTTACTGATTTAAATATCTGATTAATGTTAGATGTTAACTCATGTCATATAGTAGTGGTTGGACAGTTTCTAAACAAGCTCTTTGAGCATCTGAGACAACACATGCATTTTTCTGTACACCCTGAAAATGGAGATGAAGGCCTTCATATTCTTAAACATGTTCATAAGGCTTAGTCCTTCCAATTATAACCTCCCATGCCACAAACACAAATGCAAGAGGTATTCATGTCTAAAGTTGGGTTAATCCTTCATATCAGAGCTTCTCAACCTATGGATCTTTATTCCTTTGAGGGGGTCACCTACGACCATCAGGAAATACAGATTCTTACATTATGATTCATAAAAACAGCAAAATTACAGTTACGAAGTAGCAATGAAAATAATTTTATGGTTAGGGGTCACCACAACATGAAGAACTGTATTGAAGGTTTATATCATTAGGAAGGTTGCGAATCACTGCTTTTTATGAATTTGGAAGTTCTCATGTTCTATTTTCCCTATGGTCAGGCAAAGAGAATTGAGAAATAAATCCTGTGTGTCAAATACACAAAGATTGGAGAGTGTAGGAACATGAGAGCCAATGCTGACTACAACTAGCCTTATATAGCCTACCTACATAAGGGCTTGTGAAAATAAATGGCTGTTTCTTTTGGGTGAAATAATTCCAATTTCTAAATTCAGTTGCACCCATATTAATTCACAATACTTTTGAATAATTACATTTTGGGGCAGAGATAGAAAACACTACAGTAAAACATAATGTTTTACAGTAAGCCATATATTGTTGCTGTTGAGCAAACTCTAGCTCTGTGGCTTTCTGGTTAAGAGAAAAGCAAAAGCAGAGATAAGTCTTTTCATTCTAAAAAATTATACTGGTGCTTAAATTCTAACAAATTATACTGGCCAAACTGCTTATGAATTATAAAGTTCAGAAAGAGAGGATACCAAATTCTAGAGATGTAATCCTTACAAATAGGGCTGCAATGAAGAAAATTTAAAGAGTAACCAAAGGCAGCCCTAAGATCTGTCCACTGCCCTATCACTGCACACTGCAAAACTACCATCACTGCTCTGAGTTCATCCTAGCATCTCTGGCATCAGGAATGAAAGCAACAAATCAGTGTCACAAAACTGTGATATCTAAACATCTACATTTGATTGTTTCATTTTAAATTTTCTCTAAGCTAATTGTGTTAGTATTTAGGCAGCCTGCTTTTGGGATGCCTAGTAACCTATGATGTCATCATGTGTTGCCTGCCAGATTTATACACCTGGCAGGTGTGGTTCACATGCACAGAAGCTATAAAAGGACGAACCTGCCACTTTGTCTCTCTCTCTTGCACACTCTTGCTCTTCCTCTCTTGCTCTCTCCCCTTTCTTTGTCAGGGTGCCCCCTCCCCCTATCATCTCTCTCTCCTTTTTACTCTCTCTCCATCTCCATGCAATAAACCTCCTTCATATCTGTTGTGTGCATCATCATTTCAAAATTTAATCAGAGGAAGGGCACTTGTCAGATCTCTGGTAGTGGGAAGGGTCAGGAGGCTAATTACCAAGCCCAGTCATGAAGGTTATGTGGTAGGCAATGTGTAAGGTGTGGCGGGGGGGGGGGGACAGAATAGTCCAAACAGAAGAAGTGAGATGCACAAATCCTGAGAGTGGAAGTAGTCACGGTACGCATGTGCACGTGGGTGCATGGATGCGGGCATGTGTTGAATGGTAAGGTCTGAAGCCAATATAGGTCACAGCTGTTAAAGGATACAGCTGGAGAAGTTAGCTACTCCTCAACCATCCAGCAACACCAAGTAGGGTTTCCAAAGCATAGCTAATCCAAATGATAAGAAATGGATGTCTTCTATAAATAGCACAAGAGGTAAAGTCAAGAGACTGTTGTTGATCATGGATATAGAATTAGATATTGGAGTCGATTAAATGCTTCAAGCTTTACGGAACTAAACAGAGGTAGGCACTTGACAAATGTGCTTAAGGGGTGATGACGGGAGGTGGCAGAGGCCAATGTTGCTAACAATTCTACAAATTTCTGTAAATTTTTTGATATGCACACCTTCTAGATCTTCCCTCACTTCTGGTTATTTTCACACAGGGCTTGGTCCTTAACTTCACTAACAAGTAAACTCTGGCAGGAAGAGCCCTAGACACATTCATAGTTGCTGCCTGAGAGTCACATATACAAGTGCAAGTATGGCATGGCCCCAGACTCAGCCTCTTTACCTGAAGTTTCTCAATAACAAATTATTCAGAAGTAAAAGACATTTCTATTGTGTGGGAAACACCCTCGAATCCTTCCTTTGTTTGATGCATGCAGTCAAATGCCTCTGAAATGATGTCACAGCAAAATGGTTGTTTAAAATCAATTTCTTTTAACTTTAAAGACAGGGAATTTGTTTTTCTAGTCACCATAGTTAAGATATGTCTAAGATCCTCATTCATATCCAGAACATTTAGGAACATTGCCTAGAATCAAACAAACAAACAAAAAAATCTTCTCACATATCCTTGATGCTAACTTAATTTGATCTTAGAACTGTCTTGGCTGTTGCTACAATGTGAGTTAAAATGTCTGATGTTTGAGAGGGAACAGATCATCTTGGGAAATCACTCTGGATGACAAGAGAACTGTAACTCTAGCTTTCAAACCATATCAATCATGGGTGTGGGGAGTACAAGCTAGTGCCATATGCAAATAGTTGGGAAGTTGCCAAAGCCTGAGCAAAAGCCTGTGGCCCGTAATGTAATGTTTAGTTTTAGGGGTGGGGTGTGGCCCGTAATGTAATGTTTAGTTTTAGGGGTGGGGCTTTTCTTTTAAAACAGTTTGAAAAGACACTTCTTTTCCTCATGTTGCTCTGGTTGATACTTTTAAACACTTGCTAAGAACAGCAACTCTGGGAAAGAGTTGTGCTGTTGTTATAAGATCCTTCCTGTTTGGAATAGGAAACACATGAGTGCTCTAAGCATTACCATCAGCCAGGTATTTTATATAAATGAATTCTATTGTTAGGGATATTTCTTTCTCGGAACAGATAAAGATTTTTTTTATATTTACAAATAATCTAATATGTTCTTTGTTGCGTAGCAGCACAAGGAGGGAAAGAAAGTTAACAACAGAAAGAAATGAAAGAGATACACTGACTATTTAGAGACACATGGGAACTTATATGGTAACAGTCATGAGCATACAGGGACAGAGGGAGATGGAGTTTGGGAAAGAGGAAGGAAGGACATACTTTTTAAGAGCTGACAACTTCATAGTTCTCAGGGAATTGAGTCAAGAGACACTAGAAAAGAAAAGAATTGAGTGGCTTGACTACATTTACAATCATTAATGACTTTCCGGGTACATAAATATATACTCTTTCAATACATACCAACGTTTCCCTGTAAACACATACACGTGTATATATTTATTTTCAAAACTATGGTGGACAGAAACATTATGTGGAGGAACAAGCAATGGCATACCCATCCTTCTTTGTAGGTTGTAGCCCATGTAGTTGCCTGATAAAGTCACATTATTATTACATTTCCTATAGTATGTGGTTGATAACACTTTCTTTTAAGATGATCATGTTTCCTATCAATACCTTTACCTGTAGGGAAGGGGGGAGAAGAGAGATCAATGTGAGTGAAACTGATGCAAAAGGAAGAGAGCCCTTTAACTCCAGCTACCCACTCTTCCTGAAGCAGATGGAGCAAATACAGAGACCCACAGCCAGACAATGTGCAGAGAGTAAGAGACCTTGCAAACACTCAGTCCCAAATGAAACATCTCCATCAAATCACTCGGGGCTCAGGGAAGTCTATAGAAGAGAAGGTAGAAAGATTTTAAAAGCCAGTGGGCATGGAAAACACCAAGGAAAAGACCTTTGAGACACAACAGGACTGATACACATATGAACTCATGGAGGTCATGGCAGCATGCACAGGACCTGCATGGGTCCAGGTCAAATGGAGTCTCAACACCGAGAGGAGACATGGGCACAAACCCATCCCTAATGAAGAAGCTATCTCCAGTTGACTATCACTCACAAGTGAAAGTTTAGTTTTCTCCAATGGAGTCACATTGAGGACACAAACCACTTTTAAGAGCAGGCCCCATGCCTAGCAATAAATAGCCGACACAAAACAAACTCAATGGGATCTTTGAAGGTTCTTAGTCTCCTAATTTTTTGTATCAGCATATTTTTTTCTGGGCATATTTTTTTAACCTTACAGTCTTTTGAGTATATATTATATCTTCCAGTTTTACATTCTTGTAGGCTTCTTGTGTGTACAAATATATGTCACAGCTTCAGGCCTCTGTCTTATGTGGAAGGAGAGGCTGATAAAACTGTGCACATTGATGTTTTACTGAAAACAATGGTGTTTGTTCTATGGAAAACAGACTAAAGAGGAACAGAAATGACCACAGGCAAATATATTGCAAGGAAGCAAACAACAACAGCAAGAGCAACAACAACAAGCAGGAATAAAAAGGCAATAGCAAGGTAACAAAACACTAATAGTATTAGGACAACAGTGATAGAGAATGAAGAAATACAGGGAATCCAAGATGGCTGCGCCAAGGGGATACAGTGTCTGAGGAGCAGGACAGCAGTGACTGCACACCAACCAACAACTGAACTCTGGGCCCTAAAACACCAGTGATTGTGTTTCCCAGGTGAGAGGAAACCCTGTGGTGTGGGGAACAATCGGGTCTAATCTCAGGTCAATAAACTAAACCCCAGAAGAGTTCCTGGGGCACAAAGGGCACTCACTCACCAGCCCAGAGCCACATGCTTACGTGCTCTGATCATTATCCAAGACTGATATGTGGGCCTTGCAACACCAGATACTGGGTTATCCAGTTGAGAGAAAAACCCCACAGAGAAGGAAGCAATCGAGACAGAACTCAGGTCACCCAGGCAATCCCTGGGAAATATCCCAGGCTCTAGCAGATTCTCAACCACCAGCCTATGCACCCAACTCACTGTCCCAGAAAGAACTATGGGCGCCAAAGCACCAGAGACTGAGTTTCTCTGTTTGGAGGAAAATGCATAGTGAAGTAAACATCGGGTCTGACCTCAGGACACCCAGGTAATCCCTAGAAAAGTTCCTGGATTCCTGCAGGCTCCAGGTTCTAGCTTCCTGCTGTACCCAGGAGTGCTGCGCTCACCTGCTACTGATTACTACTTGGGCACTGGGGCACAGAGCTCCAATCTCAGACCTACAGAAGCCTGGTATCCACGAGATCAGCCCCCAAACACTGCTTCAAGGTGCAACCTGTCTCCCTAGCCAACCTGACCAAACTGTGGGGATCTCTGGTTCTTCAGGAGGGCTGCATCCAGCAAACATAGTGTAAGCGCAGCAGCTGAGCTCACTAAATTCAAAGCAAGAAACCCAGTGGCAAGGCAGCTATTTCTAGGACTTCTCCTGGTAAGAGGAGAGCCTCCCTGACTGTCAACAACCACAATTACCACACAGGTCCATACACCTGAGGTGAGCTGTGGCGATTCCTGAGAAACACTAGCCATTTGGTGACCATACCCAAAAAGCTGAGGAGGCCTCCTTCAGGGACAACCATCTTCCTGCCAAGGGCATTCTCCCCACCCCAGGATTCCAGCAGGAACCAGAAACTAAGAGCCAATGCCTGAGACAGCAAGTAGGTAGAGGCCAGCAAAAAAAGCACAACCAACAAAATCCAAAGCAGTATGGCATCTCCAAAATTCAGTTATCCAGGAGCAATTATCCCTGAACACCCTATCAAAGGTGAAATTCAAGAAGATGATCTTACATCTATGCTTATTAAGAGGATAATGGAGGAAACAAATAAAAGGCATAAAGAAATAGTGGAAGATAAAGTCAAACAGAGTATGGTCATCCATAAAGAAATACAAAAAGATGCAGCCAAATAGTTTGTGACCTTCAGAGTGGAAATAAATTAAATCACTGAAAGAAATAAAAGAAACAAAGGAATGTTCAAACAAACAGGTGAAGGAACTGAAGGAAAATACAGTCAGACAGGTGAAGGAAACCAACAAAAAGGTTCAAGATCTGAAGATAAAATTGGAAAATTTAAAGAAAACAAAAACTGAGGAAATCATGGAAAGGAATAACTTAGGAAAGATAAAAGGAGCTACAGAGGTAAGCATGACCAACAGACTACAAGAGATGGAAGAAAGCACCTCAGGTGTGGAAGAGACAGTGGAAGAAATTGATGTATCCATCAAAGAAAATGTTAAATCTAAAAAAAATTCCTAACACAAACCATCCAAGAAATATGAGACAACGTGAAAAGACAAAACCTAAGAATAATAGAATAGAGGAAAAAGAAGATTCCCATCACCAAGGCCCAGAAAATATTTTCAACAAAATTATAGAAGAAATGTTCTCCAACTTAAAGGAGAGACCTATAAGCATACAAGAGGCCTACAGAACACCCAATAAATTAGACCATAAAAGAAAATCCTCCTGCCACATAATAATCAAAACAATAAGCATGCTAAACAAAGAAAAAATACTAAAGCTGCAAGGGAAATGGCCAAGTAACATATAATGGCAAATACACCAGAATCACACCAGACTGCTCAACAGAGACTATGAAAACCCGAAGGGCCTGGACAAATATTATGCAGACCCTAAGAGAACACAGATATTAGCCCAGGCTACTAATTAGCAAAACTCTCAATCATCATAGATGAAGAAAACAAGATATTCAATGACAAAAACAAACGTAAGCAATACCTGCCCACAAATCCAACACTATAGAAGATACTAGAAGGAAAAATACAATCCAAGAAAGCTAACTATGTTGAGGAAAACATAAAAAATAAACCTTACTACAGCAAAACTAAAAGTAGCCAAGCACACAAACACACTACCATACCAACATCAAAATCAGGATCTAACAGCCACTGGTCATTAATCTATCTCAACATCAATGGACTCAAGTCTCCAATAAAAAGACACAGACAGAATGAATATGTAAAAAAGACCCAACAATCTGTTGCATACAAGAAACAAACCTAAGTCACAAAGATAGACATTACCTGAGAGTAAAGGGCTGGAAGACAGTTTTCCAAGCAAATGGACCCATGAAGCAAGCAGGAGTAATCATTCTAATGTCTAATAAAATAGACTTTCAACTAAAATTAATCAAAAGAGAAGGGGAAGGTCACTTCATAATCATCAAGGAAAATTCTACCAAGAAGACATCACGATCCTGAACATCTATGCCATAAATACAAGGGCACTCATATTTGTAAAAGAAATATTAATAAAACTTAAACCACACATAGATCCACATACATTAATAGTGGGAGTCTTCAACACCCCATTCTCAACAAAGTACAGGTCAACAAAAAATAAATTAAACAAAGAAACAATGTCTCTAACAGAGGTCATGAATCAAATGGACCTAACAGACATCCAAAGAACCTTTCACCCAAACACAAAATAATTTACCTTCTTTTGAGCACCTCATGGAACCTTCTCCAAAATAGACCAAATAGTTGGTCACAAAGCAAGCCTCAACAGATACACGAAGATTGAAATAATCCCTTGTATCCTATGTGACCACCATGGACTAAAGCTGGACCTTGACAACAACAGAAATAGTAAAAAGCCTGCACACACATAAAAACTGAACAACTCCGAACTAAATGACAGCTGGGTCAGGGAAGAAAATAAAGAAAGAAATTAAAGCCTTCCTAGAATTCAATGAAAATGAAGACACAACATACCCTAACTTATGGGACACAATGAAATCAGTGCTAAGAGCAAAGTTTATAGCACTTAGGGTCATAAAAAAGAAATTAGAAGGCCACAGAGAAAGACAATGCGGCCACTCCTGATGAGACCTGATAGACTATGATCAGATGGAAGGGGAAAAAGACCTCCCCTATCAGTAGACTGGGGGAGAGGCATGGGTGGAGTAGAGGGAGGGCAGGTAGGATTGGGAGGGGCTGAGGGAATGGGCTACAGTTGGGATACAAAGTAAATAAACTGTAATTAATAAAAAATAAATTAAAGAAATAAATTTGAAACACCTCATGCAAGAATCTTAATGGCTCATCTGAAAACCCTAGGGGGGGGAAAAAAAGGAAGCAGACACACCCAAGAGGAGTAGATGGCTGGAAAAAATCAATCTCAGGGCTGAAATCAATAAATTAGAAACAAATAAAACAATTCACAGAACCAATGGAACTGAGAGCTGGTTCTTTGAGAAAATCAATAAGATAGACAAACCCTTAGCCAAACTAACTAAAAGGCAGAGAGACACTTTCCAAATCAACAAACTCAGAAATGAAAGGGGGACATAACAACAGGCACTGAGGAAATCCAAACAATCATTAGGTCTTACTTCAAAATCCTATATGCCACAAAACTTGAAAATCTAAATGAAATGGACAATTTTCTTGATCGATTCCACTTACCAAAGCTGAATCAAGACCAGGTAAATCAATTAAATAGTCCTATTTAATAGTTCTAAGGAAACAGAAGCTGTCATCAAAGTCTCCCATCCAAAATAAGCGCTGGGCCAGATGGTTTCATTGTAGAATTCTACCAGATCTTCAAAGAGCTAATACCAATACTCTTCAAACTATTGCCACAAAAACAGAATGAACATTACCAACTTCATTCTATGAGGCCATAGTCACCTTGATACCTAAAAGTCACAAAGACCCAACAAAGAAAGAGAATTTCAGACCAATCCCCCTTATGAACATTGATGCAAAAATATTCAACAAAATATTAGCAAACTGAATCCAAGAACACATCAAAGATATCATGCACTATGACCAAGTAGACTTCATCCCAGGTATGCAGGGGTGGTTCAATATACAGAAATCCATCGATGTAATCCATCATATAAACAAACTGAAAGAAAAAAACCCACATGATATTCTCCTTAGATGCTGAAAAAACATTTGATAAAATCCAATATTCATTTCTGTTTAAAGTCCTGGAGAGATCAGGAATACAAGGCACTTAGTAAAGACAGTAAAGATATAAACATGGTAAAGGCAATATGTAGCAAGCCTATAGCCAATATGAAACTAGATGGAGAGAAGCTTAAATCAATCCCACTGAAATCAGGGACAAGACAAGGCTGCCTACTCTCTCCATCTCTATTCAACATAGTTCTTCAAGTCCTAGCTAGAGCAATTAGACAACTAAAGGAGATCAAGAAGATTAGAACTGGAAAGGAAGAGGTCAAAGTATCACTATTTCCAGATGATATGATAGTATACATGAGTGACACTAAAAATTCTACCAAGGAACTCCTACAGCTGATAAACACCTTCAGCAAAGTGGGTGGATACAAATTAAGGCAAAAAAAAAATAGCACTCCTTTATACAAAAGACAAATGGGATGAGAAGGAAATTAGGGAAACAATACCATTCACAATAGACACAAAGTATATAAAGTACCTTGGTATAACTCTAACCAAGTAAGTCAAATGCTTGTATTTAAAAAAAAAAACTTGAAGTCTCTGAAGAAAGAATTAGAAGAAGATATCAGAAGATGGAAAGATCTCCCATGCTCATGGCTTGGCAGGATTAATATAGTAAAAATGACATCTTACCAAAAGCAATCTACAGATTCTATGCAATTGCCATTAAATTACCAACACAGTTCTTTATATACCTTGAAAGAAAAATTCTCAGCTTCATATGGAATAGCAAGAAACCCAGAATAGCTAAAATAACAAAAGATGTTCTGGAGGTACATCTATCCCTGATCTCAAGCTGTACAATAGCGCAACCATAATAAAAACTGCATGGAACTGGCATAGAAACAGACTGGTAGATCAATGAAATTAAAGAGAAATTCCAGAAAGAAAGGTATCCACTTGTGGATACCTGATTTTTGACAAAGATGCTAAAACCATACAATGGAAAAAAGATAGCATCTTCAACAAATGGTGCTGGTCTAACTGGATACCTACATGTAGAAAAATGCAAAATTGATCCGTATTATCACCATGCACAAAACCAAAATCCAAGTTGATCAAAGATCTCGACAGAAAACCAGACATAGTAAACCTGTTAGAAGAAAAAGTGGGGAAGAGCCTTGAACTCATTGGCACAGGAGACAACTTCCTCAACAGAACACCAACAGCACAGGCTCTAAGAGCAACAATCAATAAATGGGGCCTCATGAAACTGAAAAGCTTCTGTAAAGCAAAGGACACTGTCATCAAAACAAAATGATAGCCTACAGACTGGGAAAGGATCTTCACCAACCCTGTATCTGACAGAGGGCTGATATCCAGAATATATAAAGAACTAAAGAAATTTAAAAGCAACGACTCAAGCAATCCAATTAAAACATGGGATATGGATCTAAATAGATAAATCTCTGTAGAGGAATATAGAATGGCAGAGAAACACCTAAAGAGATGTTCAATGTACTTAGCCATCGGAGAAATGCAAATCAAAACAACCCTGAGATTTCACCTTACACCCGTCAGAATGGCAAAGGTTAAACACTCAAGTGACAACACATGCTGGAGAGGATGTGGAGAAAGAGGAGCCCTCCTCCATTGTTGGTGGGAATGTAAACTTGTACAACCACTTTGGAAATCAATCTGGTGCTTTCTCAGACAATTAGGAATAGCACTTCTTCAAGATCCAGCTATACCACTCCTAGGCATATATCCAAAAGATGCTCAAGTACACAACAAGGACATTTGCTCAACCATGTTTGTAGCAGCTTTATTCGTAATAGCCAGAACCTGGAAACAACCCAGATGTCTCTCAATGGAGGAATGGATACAGAAATTGTGATATTTTTACACAATTTTTACATAATCACTCAGCAATTAAAAACAAGGAAATCATGAAATTTGCAGGCAAATGGTGGGATCTAGAAAACATCATCATGAGTGAGGTATCCCAGGAGCAGAAAGACACACATGGCATATACTTACTTATATAGTCCTATAAGATAGGATAAACATACTAAAATATGTGCAACTAAAGAAGATACACAAGAAAGAGAACCTGGGGTAAGATGATCAATCCTCACTTAGAAAAACAAATGGAATGGACATGGGAAGTAGGAGAAAACAAGAAACAGGACAGGAGCCTATGGCAGAGGGCCTCTAAAAGACTCTATATAGCAGAGTATCAAAGCAGATCCTGAGACTCATAACCAAACATTCCGTAGAGTGCAGGGAATCATATGATAAAAGGGGGAGTTAGTATGACTGGGAGAGGACAGGAGCTCCACAAGGACCAAATATATCAGGGCACGGGGGTCCTCTATGAGACTGCTTCTCCAATCAAGGAACATGTATGGATATAACCTAGAACCTCTATTCGAATGTAGCCCATGGTAGCTCAGTATCCAAGCAGGTTTCCCTAGTAAGGGGAACAAGGACTATTTCTGACATGAACTCAATGACTGGCTCCTTTAGCCCCCCTCCCCCGAGGGAGGAACACCCTTGCTAGGCCACAGAGGAGGACATTGCAGCCAGTTTTGAAGAGAACTGATAAGCTAGGGTCAGATGGAAGGGGAGGAGGACCTCCCCTAGCAGTGGACTTGGAAAGGGACAGGGAGGAGATGAGGGAGGGTGGTTGGGATTGGGAGGGGATGAGGGAGTGGGCTACAGCTAGGATACAAGGTAAATAACCTGTGATTAATATTAAAAAATTAAAATTAATAAAAAATAAAAATAGATTAAAAATGAGGTACAGATTTAAACAGAGAATTCTCTGGAAATGAATATAGAATGGCAGAGAAACACTTAAAGAAATGCTCAATGTCCTTAGTCACCAGGGAAAGCAAATCAAAGCGGCCCTGAGATTTCACCTCACACCCATCAGAATGGCTGAGATCAAAATCTCAAGTGACAACACATGCTGGAGAGGATGTGGAAAAAGGGGAACCCTCTTCCACTGCTGGTGGGAATGTAAACTTGTACAACAACTTTGGAAATCAATTTGGCGTTTTCTCAGACAATTAGGAATGGTGCTACCTCAAGATCCAGCTATACCACTCCCAGGCATATATCCAAAAGATGCTCAAGTACACAACAAGGACATTTGCTCAACCATGTTTGTAGCAGCTTTATACGTAATAGCCAGAAGCTGGAAACAACCCAGGTATCCCTCAATTGATGAATGGATACAGAAATTGTAGTATATTTACACAATGGAATAGTACTCAGCAATTAAAAATAAGGAAATCATGAAATTTGCAGGCAAATGGTGGGAACTAGAAAAGATTATCCTGAGTGTGGTATCTCAGAAGCAGAAAGAAACACATAGTATATACTCACTTATAAGTGGATATTAGACATATAATATAAGATAATCATACTAAAATCTGTACACCTATAGAAGCTAAGCAAGAAGGAGGACCCTGGGTAAGATGCTCAATCCTCATTCAGAAAGGCAAATGGGATAGACCTCAGAAGATGGAGAAAACAGGGAATAGGACAAAATCCTACCACATAGGGCTTCTGAAAGACTCTACCCAGCAGGGTATTAAAGCAGGTGCTAAGACTCATTGACAAACTTTAGGCAGAGTGCAGGGAATCTCATGAAAGAAGGGGAAGACCGAAAGACCTGGAGGGGACTGGAGCTCCACAAAGAGAGCAACAGAACCAAAAAATCTGAGTGTAGGGGTCTTTTCTGAGATTGATACTCCAACCAAGGACCATTCATGGAGACAGCCTAGAACCCCTGCACAGATATAGCCTATGTCAGCTCAGTCTCCAAGTGGGTATCCTAGTAAGGGGAACAGGGGCTATCTCTGACATGAACTCAGCGCCTGGCTCTTTGATCACCTCCTCCTGAAGGGTGGGGGCAGCCTTTCCAGGCCACAGAGAAAGACAGCGCAGAGAGTCCTGATGAGACTTGATAGGTTAGGGTCAGATGGAAGGGGAGGAGGATCTCCCCTAGCAGTGGACTGGGAAAGTGGCATGGGAGGAGAAGAGGGAGGGAGGATGGGATTGGGAGGGGATGAGGAAGATGGCTACAGCTGGGATACAAAATGAATAAATTGTAATAAATTAAAAATTAAAAAAAATTAAAAATGGAAATACTCAGATATTTGAAAGTTATTTCAGTAGTAAATAGAATAATATTTATCGATATGTTTTATAACTTAAGAATCTATCAACAGTGGTTGTAGAATGGGGTCATTAAGATATACTTCTAGGGTCTCCAGCTTCCAGCCCATGGCTCCACCCATCTTCCTGAGGAGACCTGGCAGACTATTCCCAGCTTAGTACCCCAACTCCAGTCTGTTGCCTGGGGTGAAACTGGGACATAGCTAGCAGAGGACTGCTGCAGCCTGTTCCCTGAGTTCTAGTCTCAGGCTCACAGCTCTACCTGCCTTCCCGAGAAGGGCTCCTGGGCCCCTGGATCACCCAACCTCTGTCCCAGGGCTCTGCCCACTTCCCAAGGCATATTCTGGACACCAGAAACATCCAGAAAACACCAGGGACAATAGATGGCTAAATGTCAGCATAAGAACACAGCCAACAAGAGCCAGGGCAACATGGTATTACCAGAACCCAGATATCCTACAACAGCCAGCCCTGGATGTCCTAGCACACCTGAAACACAAGAAAATGACATTAAATCTATTCTCATGGAGATGATAGAGGCCTTTAAAGAGGAAATGAAATTAATAAGTCCCCTAAAGAAATAAAGGAAAACACAACCAAACAGGTGAAGGAAATGAATAATACAGTTCAAGATCTGAAAATGGCAACAGAAACAATAAAGAAAACACATAAGCTTATGATCCCTACATTGTGGTTGATGAAATCATTTAAGATCAATGCATATATATCAATACATACATTTATCCTTTTATGTGACTCATTGCTAATATTGTAAAGCATCAATCAGTGGTGATATTATTTAGTACTTGGTATAATGTTTACTTAAAACACTTTCTCTTAAAATTATGATTGTGTAATATTAGAGAGGGAAGTTAGCATTGATGGGGAGAGATAGGCAGATCTGAAGGGGTGCTCTATTGCTTTGATAAAGTCACTTGTATCCTAGTTATGTGAAGGCTTAGAGAATTCTTTCTTATGCACATACCAGAGAAGACTGTTCCTAGTATGGTTTTGGCTTATGATTATCCCTGGGTGTAAAAAACAAGAGACCTCAAAAGTAAGTGGTAGAAAAAGTCAACATTACATGCAGTGAGAAACAAGTGGCCCGACTCCAAGTGGTTGACATTCCCAGAGAAAACTACATATCATTTTTAAATGAGAATTAGCTCAAATCTGTAAAGTATTTTAAGATTTCTTTCACTGCCTAAGAAATGCAACAGAAAACAAAAGCCAGCATATACCAAAACTAGAGTGTAAAAGAAGAGAGACACTGTTAAATGAACTCCAGAAAAGGAACACAGTGTCTCAAAGTGAGCAAAATATGAGCTGGCAATTCAATCTGGAGTTATGGTGACAACTATGCCATGAGGAGTGACCTCATGATAAGTTCCCAAAAGCCTCTATCCATGCTGACTAACTTTAAACAAAACTTAGAAACAATGTTACAATCTGATTTTCACTCTACATTTTGATGATCTTTTATGATGTTTTTTTTTTTCATTTGATGCAAAGCAGACTGGAACACAAATATCCTTGACAGATTTTTCAGGAAAAGCCTGTTCTCTCCTTCTTCTCTCAGTATATGTCTTCCCTCTTCCACCCTTCCTCCTCCGGCCCTCCCTCTACATCTCCACAGCCACAGTTAATCCCACTAGTGTGCTTGGAATGCCTTGTGACAATGTATGTGTTTATCAGTTCCTTCAAGCGGTGTTTACATTACAAATCCATCCAATGTATGCTGCAGATTTGGTATCTGTGGTTAGTAGCTAATGGTATCAATACTATTTAGACATGGCAATTTTATTTGCTTTGTTCAACATTGGTTTTCTTTTTTTTTTTTTTCTCACTTCAGATTTACTTTATTCCAAATTTGCTCTTAAAAATGTGTCACTGGGAGATCCAAGATGGCTGCCACGAGAGAACACTGTGTCTGAGGAGTAGGACAGCAGAAACAATGCAGCGACCAGGAGACTGAACTCTGGGACCTAAAACGCCAGCATTGTGAGTGCCAGGTAAGTGGAACTCCTACAGTGAGAAAATCAAGTGGGAAAACCCTAGGGACACCCAGTTATTACCTGGAGAAATTTCCCGGTGACCAGCAGCACACAGCTCTGATCTGGAGGAGCTGCCACGCTGGGTGCCCGCACCCGCCATTGTAGACTGGATCGCACAGTCTCGAGGGCAGTCTCAGGAGGAACCAGGTGCCGTTTTCACTGAACTGCACCCTGCGAACTCGCACTGCACCCGGGTTCTGCTTCGACCCGTGGGTGTGCTGCCGGCTCGGACCAATCATCGGAACCACCACAGACGGAGTGGATTGGCGGACCGTTTTGACCAGTCCGCAAACTGCGGGGCACGAGCCAAACACTTCAGCCAGCAAAAACTCAGTCAGTGTGTGAGTCCGCCAGCGGATCTGGGAAGAACCCGAGTTCTGTCTCAACCCACGGCTGAGAGGATCCTGGGACCATCTTGACCAGACCACACACTGAGGGCGAAAGCTGCACGCATCCGCCAGCAAAAACCCCAGTTCAGGTGTCTGTCCACGGGCCAGACAGAGAAGGCCTCGGGCACCATTTCAGACAGCCCTGCATATAGCGGATGCACACAAACCCAAACCAACTGTGTGTGCCCCAAATATCATCTCAGACCGTGGTGCACAGCCCCTGGCACAGAAGGAGGCGCCAAATCTCCACTCCAGGGAAGAGCCCTTAGCAGCAAGCCCAGGACAGAGTCCATAGCCCCCAGCTGACATCTCAAACCTGGACACTCAGACTCTAGCACAGAGTGAGGAGTAAAGACTCCAGACCAGAGGGGTGACCAGCCTGCAGTGCTCACAGCTTCTAGCACAGAGCACGAAGCTGGGCACACACAGCCCACAACAGAGATCAACTGAGACAAAACACACACCGCAAACCACCAGAAATCCCTGATCTTCTTGAAGAATACTCCTGACACAAGAGATTGACAGATTCAGACTGAAGTACAGCCTTAAA
>CM053764.1:129705354-129725563 GCA_028658305.1 Pachyuromys duprasi
GGGGGAGGGGGCTATGCCTGGGATTCAAAGTACCTAACCTGTGATTGAGATAAAAATAAATAAATTAAAAAAATGTGTCACTGGACTCATTAGTAGTCATAGAACAAAAGCCTTGGGAAATTGTTTCTCTTACCAGAAAAAGAAATTTAAAATGGAGAGCAATAAAAAAAATCTTCCCAATCTTTCGCAATTGATTCTGCAAACATTTTGTGAATATCTTTCCTATTTTAAAACATCTGCACATGTGCACAGAGTCACTCGTGACTTGAAGACTGTGCCCTATACCTAAGTGGAGAGGAGCGAGTTAATGTGCAGCATTGAGCACATTTGGCATCATTTCTTGTATCCACCAGAAGAATGACAAATCCGATGGATGGGATGGAGATGAGGTGGACAGGGAAAAGTGCATGGGTTCCCTGAAAAGAACTCTCAGAAAACAGAAGTGTGTGTGCAGGAGTTTTACGGGTGCAGGTGGCTTGAGAGAGGAGTGGATTTATGCTTTCTCTGCCAGCTCTATGGAAGTGTCAAGGAAGCAGGGCTGAGCAGGTGTGCTGATGGTAGAGTGTTCGTTCCAGAGTCTCCAGTCATTCAGGGGCACCTATATGGTTCAGAGTACTCCGGCTGGGGAAGAGAAAGGTAATTTAACTTTGGAGGACATATCTTGGCCTACTCATATTATTAGACTCCAAAATTTGTAACTGATGTGGCAGACCTTTGACTTTGTAAAGCTTTGTTTCTTATTTATAGATACATCTGGAGTCCTTGAATATATAATAATCAATGATGTATAGCATATTCACAGTCTTTTCAAAAAATGTCTCTGGGAGGAATATCTCAGCATTCTGTTTAATTTTGGGGGCTAGAATTTTGTTATTGGCCTTACAATGTTGGGGAAGTCATTGTTAATCCTGGCTCTCTGGTAATTAGCGAGTATTTCTTTCTTAGTGGATATAGCGTGGCCACTAGCCATCATCATAAACAGTGAACCCATGAAAACACAGCATTGAGGATCTACAACTGGGGAGTTACTCTTTCGTTAAAGGAAAATGTAATGTAATGCATTCTGACATTATAGAGATATGTAAAACCAGGGGGAAATCAAGTAGACATGATGGCATACTTTTTAACCTATTTTATTTTGGGTTTCTTATGCCTCTTCTTCCCTTCTCCATCCCAGTCCCTTCGAACACCCCAACATCAGGTAGGAGAAAGGAGGTGGGTAGTGGAGAGAAGGAGCAGAGTTCTCTTGAGCTACTTCTTGTAGGTTAGAGTGGCAGAGTTCTTTGGGATAAGTCCAGACTGTTTCAGGATATCTCCTACTTCTTCTCGTCAAGTTAGGCTCATGCTGCACCTAACATTTTGAGAACCCAGGAGACCGGCTCTCAGCCACACAACAGCAGCAGCAGCCAGGAGCGGCAGGGGGAGCACCAGGAGCCTTCTTCTTTCTTAGAGCTCCCCAACACCCTCTGGGCTCTGGCACTTATTCCCTCTCCAGAGGCCTCAGATTTAAACTATCTGCAGCTGGCAAAGAGCCCCTCTCAGAGCCCGCATGAGGCAAATAGTTTGCTGCTGTGGACCATCTGAATTAGTCCCATATCCCACACCTGGGATTAAAACAAAACCATGTTCACATATCAAAAAGCAAAACTGCAACACTTCCCCCTTTGTGTTTAAAAGAAAAAAAAGCTTTTCTTTTGATATGAATGAGACTTGTTGTTACTTTCTTAAAAGGCGATGATCAAGGAACCAAACACTTTCTCGATTAATAGTTTCTGCTATAACCTGGTAACTCTCGGCTGCTCTTGTCTGGAACAGCTTGTACGTTTTGCTGTTGAGCCTGGAGGGAGGACTTCAAAGCTGTTTCCTAATGGCAAGAACTCACCTCCTATGTCTCTCTTGGACATGCATTCAATAGTCAAGTGACCCCTTCTATCACAGTACCTACAAACTCCAGGAAATTTAAGCATACTTGCCGAGAAGCCAGTACTGCCAGAAATTGCTTCTTTGATTCTCTGGCGGAACGTCCCTTATGTCCCAGAGTTAACACACTGCTCATTTTGAGCTTTGAGGCTTTTAGCTGTTTAATCACAATTTCTTTTCAAGTGACTGAACTTACCTCAGTAACGTTTTGATATCTAAGGCTTTTGGTGGCTACTGAGAAAGTTAATTGTGGTAATCTCATAATCTGGGGCTGTTCCTCTGTCAGCTCAGTTTTTGCTTTGAACGGGCTGTCTCTCTTTAACCCTTTCAACTTGTAAGGCCTTCTGCAACTCCTGGCTCTCCAGCCCACCCAGGGGCTATGGGAACTTGACACCATAAGTGTGAGGGGCAGGGCTGGGCAGCAGTTGTGGGAAGCTCTGGCTCTTTCTTACCAGGTGTTCTTCCTTTACCAATGACACTTTTTGCTTTTCAAATGTTTCAGCCTCTACCTGAAAATTTTCTAGTTGCACTGCCAACTCTGCAATCCTTTCTAAACCAAGTGAACCTTCTGATATTTTAAATTTGTTTCTCAAACCCTGTATATCCATTCACAACTTTTGCAATTGTTCAACCATTCTCTCAACCTTCTTCAAATGAAATGTAGGAAGACAAAAAAAATCAAAAACTGAGAATCCCTTCTGGGAGCAAAGTGGGAGAGAAACCAGCAGTAGCAGCTGCAGTAAACCTTTTCCTCATATCCTGAAATAGCATATTCATTTATTTGTACCCTGCAGTCTCCTCTGTGGCATTTAAAACCAGATTTCCATTACTCTAAGCCCTACATTTGGGCTCCAGTTTTAGGCATAAGTTTTTAAACTCTTTTGTTTACATTTTTAATGCCTCTACCCAATCCCTTCCAACACCCCAATACCAACTAGGAGAGAAAGGAGATTAGTGGGGAGAGGGGGTACTTAGGCTACTTTCTGCCAATTAGGGTCATCCGGTTCTTTGGGGCAAGTCCAATCGTCATTTTGGGAGAGTTCCAACTTCTTGTCACATTGCATCAAGAGCAACCAGGAGCAGGAGGGCTAGACGCCAGCAACCTTCTTTCTCGGAGTGTCCTCAACACTCTCTGGGTTCTGGCATTCATTCCCTCTCCAGAGTCCTCAGATTTGAAATAACTAGCTGGCAAAGAGTCCCTTTCAGAGCCCGACCAAGGCACATAGTTTGCTGCTCTGAACAGTCTCAATCAGTCCCATATCCCAAACCTGGGATTAAAACAAAAATGTGTTTGCACATCATAAACCAAAACCTCTGCAACAAAGATACGCTGGGTCCTAATCTAGTGTGAGAGGAGAAGCCTATGGTGTGTTCTCCGTGTTGCACAGGTACAAACTGTTGTGACTCGGAATGACTTCCTCTGTGAGATGCATCATGAGATCATGGACACTCAGGCCCTTCAAATGGTGTCAAAATAGCATGCTCTATCACACATGTTCCCAAGAGAAACAAGCCAGAATAAACCTACTCTGGCAGAAGCTATGTTTTTAACTCTCTGGGTGACAGGGTTATTCTTAAGGACAGACTGATGCTCACCTTCAGTCATCTTTCCCATAGAAATCCTGTTCCTTATCACCTGGGCGGCCTGTCTGTTCAAGTTACTTACAGCTAAAATGTGCAAAAGCTGTGGACCAGAAAAGAATGAAAATTGCCCATGCATATATTAAATATGGAGAGTCACTTTTCAAAGAGTGACAGGCAAGCCCTGCCAAAGTACAGCAAGTGATTACGAGGAGGGCTATAGAACAATGACCTTAGTCTTAAAATTAAGCATATGATGCCGCACCCCAAAAAACTCTTACACATTATAAAGTAAACTTAAGTCATGGTGATATCCAAGTCTTGATTTTTACAAATTTCACCTTCAATTAGTTTTACACAGTAGTAATTGCATTTAAAGACATTCATGTTAACATTCAATTGATTGCTAAGTGTGCTTTTCTGTCGCAGGACAAACATTTAATTAACTAAGGGAGTCAGTTACTATTTAATAACATTTTCATCTGTGTCACTAGGTGGCAGCACATGCAAGGAGGCTTATTGACAGGAGGGGCAAAGTCTTTGGATTTGAAATATAAAACATGAGGTTCAAAGACTAAACTTCTTTTCTAGAGTGCAAGAGGTTAGTAGTTGTTTCTAAACCCAAGAGTAAAACATATTTTTTACTCCATAATGTCAAGTTTGTTCTTTCACAAATTAAGCTACCTGGTTTAAAAAACAAACTGCTTTTTCATACAAGCCTCATGTGGCGTCTCTGAGATGCCAACTCTTAAACTAAACACAGTTCTAGGAAACTGCTATAGTGTCTCAGATTCAGAATTGGCTCTCAGCATTCTGATGGGACTCTCTGAATTCCTGACTTTGACAACTACTTTGTCAAAAAACAACAAGAAAATCATAGCTAACTTCTCACCTCTATTTTGGCTTATCAATTGTAAAATATAGTACAGTTTTTCCTATTACTCATTTAGTTCACAAGTAATGACACTATTATTTTTATTATTATCTCATTATTATTAATAATGAGATCTATTACACTTATTAATAAGTGTTAGAGATCTAAGGTGGGCAGCACTCATTTATTCTAATTGTCTCCATTGTTCTGGGCTACCTCCCAGCCATGTGCCCTGTTACCTGCCATCTAATTTCTCACTGTCCACTTTGTCTACCTTGGTTTTCATGACAACCTCCTCAACCTTGTTCTCTTGGACTCCCTAACTGGATGGAAAGCCCCACCCTAACTCTCCTGCCCAGCTATTGGCTGCTCAGCTTCTTTATTAACCAATCAGAGACGACAGAGGCCAATTTTACACAACATTGAGACAGGAGATTCATCACAAGAATGACAATGCCCATGTTGGACTACAACCAGATCTCGGGGCACAGAAATCATCGGGTGAATACACAGTGCACAACAATTAACAACGTTTGGGATCTGGTCCACTATATAAATTGGTTTTATCCTGTGGCTTAAAACTCCATGCTGCAGGACTCAAGGCACTCTCAGGACAAGTGGAAGTGTTTTCCCTATAAAAGGGAAATACTCAGAGCGTTGGTACTCCTTTTTCAGAGGTATTGTAAAGCTTCATAGCACAATCTGTTGACTTTTGAAGCTTTGGTCCTGAGATGTGAGGGTGGTTGTTGTCATGGTGACTGATGCTAGTTACATATAGTACAGTCTCTGGTACAGCTCATCAATTTGCTGAGCATGCTTCTCAGATATAATAGTGTTGCCAGAATCCAGAAGCCACAGTGGTCTAAACTGAGCACCAAACAGTGGCCATAATGTTTTTGGTGCAAGTTTGGCTTTAGGAAGTGTGTTGGAGCTTCTCCCATCCGACGGCTGAATAAGTTGTCACTAAGTTTTCCTTTACAGTCCACTTCTTAAGTCATGATCTCACTGAGAAATTGTTTGTCCTTCTTGAGTAGAGAAGGACAAAATAAAAGTTCAAAGTGATGATTGTTGTTTGATTTTTAATTTTTAGTCATCTCACGAGGCTTTGACTTACTCTGTTTTTTTCTTTTCACCTCTACAATTTGATTAAAATACCAAGCAACTATTGATAGGTCCTCTCTAAATTCTTTAATGAGTTCTTAGGTGGTGGTAAGGCAAGCGGCTGCCGTGATAGTTTTCGTTAGTTGCTGTCACATCCAACAGCCGCCTGTGTGTTCCTCATCCTTAAGGTCCTTGTCTCTTCAGAAAAATTCTTCCGATTTAACCTTTAGTTGAATATGTGTTTATGTGGGTGTGAGGATGGATGTACAATTGCCACTGCGCATGTGCTTGTGTGTAGGTCAGAGTACAACTTAACAGGAGTTGATGTTCTCCTTCCACCTTCTTCAGGCAGGGTCTGTCTTGTTTGTGCCTTTACACCACATACTATGTGCTAGCTCTCTTGTGGGGCTTCGAAGGGATTCTTCTGTCTCTGCCTCTTTTGACACAGTAGCACAGACACTGTGGGTGCATGCGTCCATAGCTGGCTTTGTGCTTGAGTTCTGGGAATTTACCTCAGATTGCCCCTTCTGAGCCACCCACCTGACCTTTCCCTTGCACAGCATGGTTACTAGCAGTTTCTGAGCAAACTTTCTTGTTGATCTTGTCTCCACCACTTTTCAAGCCACATTGGACTTGATTAAGGTAATTGCTTGAATTTTCTGTCAAACATTGACTATATCATAAAATAAATATTAAATGAACAGCAAGTAATACCCCATTGGATAAAAACTATAAAGTGAGAATTTCACATTCAGATAAGGCAAAACATAACCATATTTATTGAACGTGTGTTGCAATATCAAACGGCAAATATTAGCAATGCCAAAACCACAGTTAATCATTTTATTATAGCCCCACCTCACCCAGATGAAAGGGCACAGGAAAAAAGTTCAGTCAGATTTGTTCCTTGTTGTATTTCTGATTTTTGGAACACCCCTTGCACATAGTGGCTGTTCACTGAACATGTCCTGGCTGTATCAATGTAAAAGCTGGACTGAACAGCCACGGTGAGATGGTGACACATTTTTAAAAGGACAAATTGTGGATTTGGAAGGACAGAGAGAGTGCTGTCTACATTGCTGTTCCCCTTCACTGCTGAGGGCTCCTGCTGTAACTACATATTTGTTGGGGTTCCATTTAGTCCACATGTATAGTAAAATGTTTTTGCTCATATTCTTGTCTCTATATGAATCTTTGGTTATACAAATTGGACCAAGTTTTAATAATCTGATATCACACAAAAGAAAACTAGCTCCTTCTCTTCAGTCCTGGTTTCCATAACTACTGATCAAAGGGCCACTAAAATCTCTCTGAGGGATGCTAAGGACCAATCATCAGTCTTGCCTGAGCTCCTTCTGTAGGATTTTTCTGAGCTTACCGGTTGTAGGGAGTGCACTGATGGGAACTGAGTGAATGCAGATGAAGAGACACAGAGGAAAATTCCGACCCTATTTTCCTCATCTGGAATGTATATGAATGTAATAGAAAAATATCCATTTTATTCATACTTTGAATTGTCAAGCATTCATTGTACCTGGCACTATGTTTCATAAGGACATTTCATACAAGCATATAATCTTCTTTGAGCATGCTCCTTGTCACATCCTCCACTCTTCCCTTTCTCAACCTGTTCTCCATTAGCTCCTTTTCCTTCCTAGGCAGTTTCACTTCTATTTTTATGTCATATATACATGCATAACTTTATTTTTCCCTATATAATCTAGGGTCCATTATATCACCGTAAAGTGATAACAAGATTTATCTCTCTAACTTAATTTATCTTTCTGACTTAATTTGCTTTAATAGATTGTCTCCAATTAAATCCACTTTCTTGACAAATATATAATATTGGGTGAAAAACTTGCATTGTTTATATACCGACCACATCTTCTTTATCCATTCTTCTGTTGATGGACTTCTGGGTTGCTTATTGACTTAGCTGTTGTGAAAAGTGGAGCAATAAACATTTCTGTGCAAGTACCTCTGTGATATGGTGACTTGGATTTCTTGTGGAAAATACGCAGGAGAGATACAGTTGCTCCCCAATAGATCTGTTTTTGGTTTTTAAGGAACATCTATTCTGGTCTTCATAGTGTTTTCATTCATTTAGCATTGCAGTAAATGGAAAATATTTTTTAAATTATTCTACTTCTTTCTCAGGCCTTGTGACATGTCTGCCAATGTCTTTCAAATTTGTCAACTCAAGAAATGCCAACTGTTTCTGGAATGTTCATAGAAGGAGACAGCCCTTGCAGTCTAGGTTGTGCTTAGGATCGTAAGGAACACAATTCATAAAATGTGGGACGAAAAAAATGCACTGGAGATATTACATGACTGGAAAAGTCAGGCTTGTATTTTTGCTGAATGGCAAAATGAAAAGAATTCTGATGAAATTAGAAGAGGGTGTTTTAGTAGGCGGAGGCGGAGAAAGATGTAGTGTTCCATTCCTGACCTCTTCCCTTTAGTGAACTCAAATGAATCCAGTAGATGGCAGTTAACACAGAATTGCTGTTCTCCTTGTGGAGTTCCTGTCCTCTCCAGATCTTTTATCGCCCTCCTTTTCCATAAGGCTTCCTGCATTTGGATGGTGCATGCTGGAGAGGAGGTGGAGAAAGGAGAACCCTTCTTTATTGCTGGTGGGAATGTAAACTTGTAAAACCACTTTGGAAATCAACCTGGCGCTTTTTCAGACAATTAGGAATGGTGCTACCTCAAGATCCAGCTATATCACTCCTAGGCATATACCTAAAAGATGCTCAAGTATACAACAAGAATATTTGCTCAACCATGTTCTTAGCAGCTTTATTTGTAATAGCCAGAAACTGGGAACAACCCAGATGCTCTGTTTTGTTTGTTTGTTTGTTTGTTTTTCTGATATTTAAGCACAACCCCCTGGGATTGCCCTTGACTCCTTGTCTTAGCAGTGCTGCTAAAGCAAGTGCTGGCTGCTTTTCCTCATCTTCATTATATTGTCATTCTGGCCTAAGTCACACTCATTCCTAGAGGAGATCATTGTCATGTTTCCTAACTGGTCTTGTGATTTTGTTCTTGCCTGCTAGTAGGTTTTGAATTCAATATCCAGGGTGGTTTTGTTAAAATAAATGTATGACCATATCACTTTATGGTTCCCTAAATCTAACAGGCTTATATCTTCTTACTTGGTAGACAAACAGAAACAACAACAACAAAGAACCAAATAACAAACCTGAAAATGGATCCCATGCCCTGTCACGTGCATTTGCTCCTTTGTTCTGTTGTTCTTTCAGATGCTGCTCGTGCTACTCCAGTCGCGGCATCTCCTGCCCTCTTGCAGAATTTTGTTTTTTCACAGGCCAGTCTCCCTGCTTCTCCTTAAGCCTACCTACTTAAGCTTCTGTGTAAAGAAGCCTTTCCACCATCCTGGAATGTTCTTGCTCTACATACTTGCTCAGCCTAAACCCTCATCTTCTTCAGACTGATGTCCACACCCCATTTTTCCACAGTGCATTCTCTGACTAGATTATTGGAAATATTTGTTACCAACATTGCTGTCCTCATTTCCTGCTTCACCTCTTTCTTCCTTCCTCTCTCTCTCTCACTCAGGTTACTAGTATCTAGAGCTGTGTATATTTTACTTGTTGGTTTTGCTCACTTTCTTCCATTCCTTTTTTGTTGGTGTGTGTGTGTGTGTGGTGTATCCTACTACCAAACTACCCACTAAGTCTGCCTTTCCATAGTACACTGGTTCTCAACCTGTGGGTCATGACCCATTTGGGGATCAAAGGACCTTTTCACAAGGGCCGCATATCACATATTTACATTATTATTCATAGCAGAAGCAAAATTATAGTTATGAAGTAGCAATGAAAATAATCTTATGTTTGGGGGTCACCACAACAGGATGAACTCTGTTAAAGGGTCATGGCATTAGGAAGACTGAGAACCACTGGCTTAGCAGAACCTAGAATCCATAATAGCAAAGCATTATTTTTGCTTTCTTTTAAAAATATAGAAACTGTATTACAAGCATAAGATTCACATCCTTCAGATTCAGTCATTAACATGTCAATGGAATTTGGCTCTCCCACACAGCTAATGAATTTAAGTTAATTAATAATTACAAAAACACTATTCCTACCAAAAAACACATTTAAATTAATTACAGAGAATGTACTTGAAAGTGATGTAAATATATGTGTGATTAATTATATGACATGTACTTGAAATTAAGCATATGTGCAGTGTGTAATGTGAAATGAATGTAAATACGTACTTGCAGTGTGTTGGGGGGTGGGGGGTGGTTTGAAAATTCCCTGTAGCCTCCTGTATTTGAACACTTGCTCCCTAGTTGATTGCACTCTTGTGAAGGTTGCAGAGCCTTTAGGAGGTGAGTCTTGTTGGAGAAAGTGGGTTGTGGGACTTGCCTGGCCTCCAGTCTGCTGATGTAATGTGACTGCTGCCTTCTGATCCTGGGACTGTGCTTGGCTGGTGCAATGCAAGGTATGCCCTGGATTTGTAAACAAAATGGACCCTGCCTGCCTTAGATTGTTTCATGCAGGCATGTTGTCTTAGAAACAAGAAGAGTAACCAATATGCATATTATGTTTATGCATTCATCTACAAGTATTTACATTTATTAAAATGGGTCCAACAAAATCACAGCACAAAGGACTTGTAGAATAAAAAGAAAGAATACTCAGGAGTTGGGTGCAGGTCGGACGCTGAAGCTGCTCTCTGCTCTACTGTGCAGCTTTCTCATAGCTTTGTGTCATGTCTTACCTTTGCAACCCATTCTCTTGGGTGATTTTTGTTTTGTTTGGCTTTGTTTTGTTTATTTTTTTCTCTGCAACACAGCAGTTACTTCTTTAAAATAGTGCTATGGTCAAGAAAAAGATTGATACTCATTTCTCAAGGATGAGTACAATCACAAATCAAATGCTGGGAAGTCTCATGTACAACTGCATTAACATCATTTAATTATAAAATAATATATTGTGGACCCTTCTGACTAAACGCAAGCTGCCTGGAGTGTTTTATCTCATTCCTGTTCTATGGTGGCTGGAAGGTGATATTCAGTGAACATTTTAGCTGAAAGAGGCAATATTAAACGCATGCATTCATAGAACTTTAGAATATAATCATGACACCAGCAAAGATAACACAGAGCCCTTTTGGGAGCAAGCTAAGGATTAAATCTAGGGCCTCATACACAGAAACACATGTTTACCACTGAGCCAAATCTCCAGCTCTATGGGGATTTTCACGTTTTTAAATCTTGAACTGTTTCTTTGTGCTTTCAATTCTTTACTGTTTTAAAATCAATCATGGGGATATTTCATAATATAATTTATTATGTAAATGATCTCTAAGTGGCTAAATAAAGATCTTTGTCTGAGACTCAACCGTGAATTATCTTTTAAGAAATATTGTTATTCTAAGCAGTCTTAAGATGTTGTGAGGACTGAGGCCTCTCCTTGCTAATGTCTTAAGGCCATGCCTGTGAAGAGGATGCTCTGTGAAGAAGACTCCTTCAGAAGATGGCTGACTATTTGTGACTGATCTTAAAGTCAGATAAATTACAGAGTGCTTTCCCCCCTGAAACATCAAAGAGTTTTGTGTTTGTTTGTTTTTAATGGAAGAATTTGCTTTAACAATCCACTGAAGCAAACTCAAAATTATAATTGTCTGTAATACTCCCTCTGAAATGTATACATTTTATAGAGAATGTGTCTGATATTGAGTTCTCAAAAGGTCAAATGTTCACTGCATATAATAACTAAGTTCAAGCTAATGTATATTTATAAGCAATTAATATAGCTTACCATAAGCCACCACACAGCTCATACACACCCTTTGAGGAAAGGAGCCAGATTGATATACGTTTCTAGTTCTCTGTGTGAGAAACAAAACTAAACCATTTCAACTCATCCAAAGACATTTTTTAGCCCATATTATCCTTTTTGTTTTTCACAACGAAGTTTATCCCAATGTAGTATACTGTACTTGCAAATATTTTATTTATCACTATATCAGAATTATCTGTGACATTTATACATATCATCATTAAAATTAAAATTAAATCTTTAAAATTAAAAAATGGTTTTGATTTTCTGCAACTCTAGAGATAAGTACTAATATTTTTCAGAACTGAGGAACATATTTATAATTATTCTTTGTGCATAGTTACTTAAAATAGCATAAATACACTGCCAATAAGAACCACCAAGGTAAAAATTACCATTTCCTAAAATAATCTTTCAAAGGGGAACCCTACTCCATTGCTGATGGGAATGTAAACTTGTACAACCGCTTTGGAAATCAATCAGGCGCTTTCTCAGACAATTAGGAAAAGTACTTCCTCAACTATACAATAAGGACATTTGCTCACCCATGTTTGTAGCAGCTTTATTTGTAATAGCCAGAAGCTGGACACAACCCAGATGTCCCTCAACAGAGGAATGGATCAGAAATAGTGGTACATTTACACAATGGAATACTACTCAGCAATTAAAAATAAATAAAAAAGCAAAACAAAACAAAAAGAAAATCATGAAATTTGCAGGCAAATGGTGGGAATTGGTAAAGATCATCCTAAGTGAGGTATCCCAGAAGCAGAAAGACACACAGGGTATATACTCACTTATAAGTGGATATTAGATATGTAATATAGGAAAAACATACTAAAATCTGTACACCTGAAGAAACTAATCAAGAAGGACGACTCTGGCTAAGATGCTCAATCCCCATTCAGAAAGGCAAAGAGGATGGATATCAGATATCGGAGGAGGGAGAAAACAGGGAACAGGACAGGAGCCTACCACAGAGAGCCTCTGAAAGGCTCTACCCTGCAGGGTATCAGAGCAGATGCTGAGAATCATAACCAAACTTTGGGCAGAGTGCAGGGAACCTTATGAAAGAAGGGGGAGATAGTAGGGCCTTGAGAGGACAGGAGTCCACAATATGAGCAACAGAATCAAAAAACATGGGCACAGGGATCTTTTCTGAGACTGATACTCCAATCAAGTAGCATGCATGGAGATAACCTAGAACCCCTGCACAGATATAGCCCATGGCAGTTCAGTGTCCAAGTGGGTTCCCTAGTAATGGGAACAGGGACTATCTCTGACATGAATTTATTGATCTGCTCTTTGATCACCTTCCCCTGAGGGGGGAGCACCCTTACCAGGCCACAGAAGAAGACAATGCAGCCACTCCTGATGAGACCTGATAGACTAAGATCAGAAGGAAGGAGAGGAGGACCTCCCCTATCAGTGGACTTGGGGAGGGACATGGGTGGAGAAGGGGAAAGGAGGGTAGGATTGGGAGGAGACTACAGCTGGGATACAAATTGAATAAAATGTAATTAATAAAAATAAAAGTAAAAAACAGTTGATCCCAAAACAACAAAACAAAAATAAAATAATCTTTCATGAAGTTAATAGCGCTCTTTTGTTTTTCCTTGATTTCATAATCATAAAAATGAATATTACCAATGATGGGTGTGGTACCTGTAAGGGTAGAAAATTTTAACTTGGCCTTAACCATGGGAACTTAAACTTGTGAGCACCACGTTTCTAAGAAACACCCTTCTTTATTCCTGGACCAAGAAGTGCAAACAGTCCCTAACTGTCCCCTAGTCACTACACCTGGGCACAGCCAATCATTGACCACCCTGTTAGAAAAGTCCCTTACCCCTAGACCCCCTCCTGTTTTGTGGTTTTTGCCTTTATAAACTCTGTGATTCTGCTGCTTGGAGCTCTCCACCACCCCCTAGCATGGGAGCTGTGTGCAGAGCCCCCGCAACGGGCTACTGAGTAAAACCTCTTGCTGTTGCATTAAGCTCTCATCTTTGTTGGTTATTGGGGTCTGACGTCTATCCCGAGGAACGGAGAGTCTCCTCACCTCGGGGGTCCTACAGTACCCACTTCATCCTTTTATCTACTTGTGGATGTGAGCACTGAGAGCAAATCAAACATTAAATCAAAGTGGAAATGGAAACCAGCTAAAGACTTTAATGAATTCATTTTTTTCTGAAAATACAGCCTGTGAAAAAGTAAAATGAACCAATAAAGTCTATTGTCACGTTTTGATAAACATAACTGTTTGACCAGTTTTAGTTCTCTGGCTTTGTGCAGTCTTCTACCCTACTTAGCTCAGTGCTCTGTTTTTTTTCTGCTTCTACTGTTCCCTGCGATTCCTGCTACTCTCTCAAACCACTCAGCCGCTTTTCCCTCAACCATGAAGGACTCAGCTGGCTGCCTTGACACTTCTACAGCTCCATGGATGATGACTCAAGCCCTGCTGTGTCCACTGCATGTACTGTCTCTGCTACTCTTCCATCCCTCACCACAATAGAAGGAAAAGAAAAACAAAACACCACAGAGGAGCCATTTATAAGACCTAATATTGCCAACCAGGGGAGGCACCACCACTTAACTGACTCATTAGTGATCTTTAACTGCCTGCCCATGTAGCTAGGGAAGAGATTTTTGGCATGATCCTCTCATATACCACATGCAAATGAAGGTTTGTGTTAGGACCAATCACAAGAGCCCTTTCCCTAAGCCACCATGAGAGGTCCTCCCCTGTGGCCTAGATAGAAAACTTTGCAGGGTCATCTGGAGTTCAGTGAGAATTGTGATGATCAGCTAGCTGATAAAAACTTTGAACCAGACTTGCCTTCAGGAGCTGAGGCAATCAGCCGTGATTGTCATGATTGTCGCAGTTTTCTGTAGGCTCCGCTGGCTGTTTGGCTCATTGTTTAGCTGACAGATCCCCTTTGGCATCAAGGCAGCCAAGGCAGCACAGAGATTCTTACAGATGTTAATTAGGGAAGCTAGTTGCTCCATCCCTCGGCATCTTCACTTACATGCAGGAAGTGAACATCAGAAGGAGGCCTTATAACCCGCTTAATAACTTGTCATTAACATTCGTAATCATTTTAACAATGTTTCAATGATGCTCAGCATCTGTGTAAGGCAGGAAGGCTTGAACTCCTTCTGTTTCCACACCATGTCCCTAAAACCTTCTCCCACTCAGGTCTTATTAGAATTTTTATCTGCCCTTTGGTATCCTAGATAAACAGATACAGTAATTATGCTTGTTTCTTGGCCTAGAAGGCTAAAACTTCTTTTTAAAATTAGTAAGGACATGAAAATGTCTCCAGCCTTCACACTATAGGGATTTCACGTTATCACCTTATGACTAGATAAACTAAAACAAAAACCCCAACAATATTAACTTTTGTCTCATTTAAGCATTTTATCGATTTTCTTTATATGCTATCCCTCAAGTGAGAGCATTGCTGTGCCCCAACGCATGTAGCTTTTAAGAAACATATACTCAGCTAGTCAGTGGTGGTGCATTCCTTTAATCCCAGCACTCTGGGAGGCAGAGACAGGTGGATCTCTGTGAGTTCAAGGTCAGCCTGATCTACAAAGTAAGTTCCAAGGCAGCCAAGGCAACACAGAGCAATCCTGCTAGTCACTCAAACCACATATGTACTCATACCAAAGTAGGGACTCTAGAAAAGTTACCTGAGTGCATGAAACTGGATATGTCAAGAATAAGCAAGCTCCAATTCTTCCTAGACAGGAACTCTAACCTAGGTATTTCACAGTTTTGTATTATTTTTATATGGCTGCATTCTGAGAAACAAGTCATCTGGTGATTATTTTTGTATGAACATCACAGACTTTAATCACCCTGATCTTACTAGTCTAGATTAATGGTTGTACCTGGTCCCTGATATGACTCAGAGAGGCAGTAAACCCATGTGTCTGGGGTTGCTGCTGTCACTGAGACACTCTTCTGTATATAACTAGTTCTCATATCACTAGTGAGAGTATTCTCTAACTAAAGGTAAGAAACTTATTCCACTGGACAACATCTGCTGTTATTGTGCAGGGTCCAACAGGCCTGGATTTTCAGTTGCACAGGGTAGCAACATGTCTTGCATTGTTCAAAGGTCAAATATTCCATAGCCATATAAGCTTGGCACGTAGTCATTTATTGTCTTTCTCTAGTACCATGTTGTATAAGTAATCGTATGTGATATACTTTCGCAAGCTAGTAAGTTTGTTTACATCAGCTTCAGAAAAAGTGTGTGCATGTTGTGTTTGGCTATTGCAATGGCTACAAGGTCGCTGGGTGACAGGAACTCCCTATGAGAGCAGGGTATATACAGCGAGAGGGGATTTAAACATCAGAGGAAATGCTAGCACCCCCTTCGCCTTGTCTTATCATTTTTAGCCTTCTGGTAACTGTATGTATTTACTTTTAAGGTTCCTGAATGGCAATGGAGACAGCTGCTTCTCCCTGTGGAGAGCTCTGTTTACTGTGACAATTATGAAAAAGTAAAATTTTTCTTTTACAACACTCTGGTTATGCATGCCTTGGAGTTAGTTGCTCTCATTCTGACTTTGTAATAAGACTTACAGTGACAAGGACAAAGGGCTCCAGGGTAGCATGCCTCACCCTTCTGCACTCCCTGTTTGGTAACTGATCAAGTTGCCTCTTTGATATTTAGCAAGAAGGCATGCCCACATCTTTATAATGGTGTTATCCAATGTATTGTTTTGCAAATTTTCCATTACCAACTTCAAGTTGACTGATAAAAATAAGAATCCAGTGTTACTTTAGCCTTGCAGCCTGGTATTTTAGCAGAATGGGGGTTGTACTGTAGACAAGCAAAGGTTGCTGAGTGTCAAACTGCTTGGAATGAACCAGAACAAGAAGCTCTTTGCTCTCAATACCTCAGAAAATTTTCATTTGTATTATAGGGTTTTTTTTTCCTCACCTGAATTGTTCTGCTTTTAATTTTTCCTTGCCTTTGTAATGGCAATTTCTTTTCATTTGTTTCCAAAACAAGTAAACATGTGATTCATGATGTAAATGAAGATAATTTTAACAAAAAAAATATTAGCTTCTGCATTTTCATGTAAAATTAGTATGGCAGGGTGGAGGGTAGAAGAGTGTGTTTTCCCAGTGGCATAACCTATTATAAGTTATATTTATTTTTGTGTGTTTGTATGTTACTATAGGGCATGTGCTCAGATTACCAGATAACTTTCATGAGCTGATGCTCTCCTTCTGCTGTGTAGGTTCCAAGGACAGAACTCATATGGTCAGGTCTAGCTGAAAGTGTCTTTTCCCACTGAGCCATCTCACTGGGCCAGAATAATCCAACACTTGTAAAGTTTTCTTGCTTACTTAATTGTATGTCAAGCCATATGCACAAACTAAGTAGTCTGTAATTGTCTCCACCCATACCACCTCCACAAAGAACCTGCTTGTGTAAATAAAGAGAATTCTTAGAATATCACCTCATCTTTTCCAGTTTTTTTTTTTGCTTTGCTTTATTTGTCTCTTTGAGACAGGGTTTCTCTGTGTAGCATCGGTTGTCCTGGAACTGCTCTATAGGTCAGGGCGGCCTCAAACTTACAGAGATCCACCTGGCTGAGTGTTGGAATTAGAGAGCACAGCCCAGCTCTTTTCCAGTTTTAAGGAGAGAAAGAAACCAGACCCAGAATGACCTGGGTCCTGGTGTGAGCACTAAATACCAAGAACTCACCAGCATTTCTTTGTAGGGCAGCAGATGTATTCTGACCTTTTTAGAACTCTTTAAAGTACCCTTAAGTCTACCTCAACTGTGGAACTCAAAGAACAATGTTACTTTGAGCTCCATGGGGAATAACACCTTGCCTGAATCTGTAACTCTGCAGTTAGAAGTAAGAATGTATCTAAATGTTCACTCGTATACACTATGAATTATTTCTTTGAAACTTGGCAAGACTCCGTATGAGTTACTTTGTTTTCCTTTTATTGAAAATGTTTTTTTCTTATATGGTAAATCCAGATTAGGCTTTCTCCTCTCTCTACACCCCCAGTTCCTCCCATCTCCCCTCCTGTCTAGATTCACTCCCTTTCTGTCTCTCATTAGAATGCAAACAGGCAAGGCTGGAGGGATGGCTCTGCAGCTAAGAGCACTGGCTGCTATTCCAGAAGACCTAGGTTAATTTCTCAGCACTCACACAGCAGCTCACAACTGTCTGTAACTCTGGTTCCAGCAGATCTGACACCCTCACACAGATATGCATGTAGGTAAAACACCTATGCACATAAAATAAAAATAAGTGAATTATTAAAAATTAAAACCAACAGAGCTTTAAAGGATAATAATAAAATAAGATAAGATATGCTACAACTAGTACCAAGGCACGCATGGTTTGGGTTTAGGGAGGAGGAGATGCAGGAGAGGTATGTTTGAGCTGTGCTTTAAGGAGGAAGGCTGTTGCCCAGGCTATGGATAGCACAGCACCCTGATGCATGCTGAAAGCAGTACGTGGTTTAGTTTGGCAGGAGTGACCATGAATTATATTCCAAGAGAAGTTGTGGGGAGGGTGACAAGTGGTGGTTATTATGATTGATGTACTTTATTTTCAGAAACGACTGGCTGAGATCTTTAGAGAATCCCATTCATTTCAAACATCACCTTATATTCCAGCTAGCTAAAGAGCTTCTTTAATCCCTAGAAACATTTTAGATATCACGTGAGGATGCACTAATAACTCCATTATCGTTTTATTTCATCTCTTGAGATTAGCAGACATAAATCTACTGAGCATAAAGTAGTAAAATTCTAACTGCAAATATTCTTAAAAGGTCCATAACATAAATAATGCACAGGTCGGTTTCCATAGGTACAAGAAGTGGATTGTGGAGTGAGAAGAAAAATAAAAATAAAAACGGGGTGAAATACTGGTTAGTTAATATGGTTCCCAGAGTTGCTGCAGTAGGCACTCACAGAAATGAGACAGTGTGGCTGACTAGTAGCAATGGTCAAGGCAGAAAGACAAGAAGGAAAATTCTATAGTTTATCCTGTATTTGATAATGAAACACATTATCCAAATGAGTTTTAGGGCTACACAGCAGTCGTAACATGCTGGTTTGTTTGCTTGCCCATTTTGTTGTTGTTCTTTGGTACAATATGGTTTATATATAAACATATTTTATCTATATATGCACTGAACAAAAGTAGCATGGCAAGACTACAGTATGAACCCTAAAGCCCAACAGTATAATTCCCCAGAAAGGAAACCCATGAATGACCAAGGTAATGGCTGCACCAATGATTGCACCAAACTTCCATTCATTGAACTGGTGAGATTCATTGAATTATTAACAGGAGTGTGAGTGACAGGTTACTCAAAGAGGAATGAGTAACTCAGAAAAGCAGCTGTATCACCTGGAAGCACATTTCAGCAGGGGCAATGACTCTTGGAAGCTGCAAGCATGGAACTTTCTAAAGGTAGCTTGGCAGGTCTAAGAATCTTTTCTGTTAGGCTCTGATGAGTTTGGTTAAGAGTTCCCTCCCCAAGCATCTGTTTACTCCTCTGTAAAGCTGCGAGGTATCTTCAAAAATCTTCCAAGTTTCAAAAAGGCTTCTCTCAAAATGAGAGACAAATCTTTGCCAATTTAATCTCTGACAGATGGTTAGTTTCTAGAACATACAAAGAACTCAGAAAACCGAGCGTGAAGAAAACAAAAAAATGAAGTTTAATACTAAAGAGTTCTCAAAAGATAACACACAAATAATTGACAAACACTTAAAAATGTTCAACATCCTTAGCCATTAGTAACATGCAAATAAAAACTGCTTTGAGATTTCATGTTGCCCAAGTCAGAATAGCCAAGGTCAAAAAAAAAAAAATGACGGCATATGCTGGCAAGGATGGAGGGAAAGAGGAACACTTACTCATGTCTGGCTGGATGTGCAAACTGCCATACCAGCATGATATCAACTTAAAGTTTCCTCAGGAAGCTGAGAACAGATCTACCACAGGATCCAGGTATTCCACTCCTGAACATACACCCAAAGGACTACATCTTTGGGTACATCTACTACTACAGAGATACTTGTTCATTTATGTTTATTGCAACTCTATTCACAATTGCCAGAAATGAGAAACAGCCTATATGTCCAACAACTGATGAGTGGAAAACAAAAATGTGGTACATTTACACAACAAGGAATTATTCAGTTGTTAAGAAAATAAAATTGGCTTTTCAGCACCTCATGGAACCTTCTCCAAAATAGACCATATAGTTGGTCAGAAAGCAATCCTCTTCAGATATAAGAAGATTGAAATAATTCCTTGTATCCTATCTGACCATCACGGTCTAAAGCTGGACCTCAACAACAACAGAAACAGCAAATGCCCTGCACATATATGGAAACTGAACAACTTGCTACTCAAGGACAGCTTGGTTAGGGAAGAAATAAAGAAAGAAATTTAAGACTTCCTAGAATTCAATGAAAATGAAAGCACAACATACACAAACTTATGGGACACAATGAAGGCAGTGTTAAGAGGAAAGTTCAAAACACTAAGTACCTTCAAGAAGAAATTTGAAACATCTCATACAAGCAACTTAATGGCCCAACTGAAAGCCCTAGAAAAAAAAAGAAGCAGAAACACCCAAGAGAAGCAGACCATTGGAAATAATCAAACTCAGGGCTGAAATAAATCAATTAGAAACAAATAAAACTATTCAAAGAATCAATGAAACCAAGAGCTGGTTCTTTGAGAAAATCAACAAGATAGACAAGCCCCTAGCCAAACTAACCAAAAGGCAGAGAGAAACTATCCAAATCAGCAAAATCAGAAATGAAAATGGTGACATAACCACAGACACTGAGGAAATCCAAACAATCATTAGGTCTTACTACCAAAGCCTATATGCCACAAAAT
>CM053764.1:129726063-129754925 GCA_028658305.1 Pachyuromys duprasi
CTGAAATTTACACACCTGGGGAGGATATACAAGAAGGAGGACCCAGGTTGGGATGATCAATGCTCACTTATATGGACAAATGGGATGGACATTGAATGTAGGGACATCTGGGTTGTTTCCAGGTTCTGAATATTACAAATAAAGCAGCTATGAGCATAGTTGAGCAAATGTCCTTGTTGTGTACTTGAGCATCTTTTGGATATATGCCTAAGAGTGGTATAGCTGGGTCTTGAGGAATCACTATTCCTAATTGTCTAAGACAAATGGGATGGACATTGAATGTAGGAGAAAACAAGCACAGGAGCATACCAAAGAGGGCCTCTGAAAGACTCTATATAGCAATGTATCAAAGCAGATAATGAGATTCACAAACAAGCCTTCCGCAGAGGGCAGGGAAAAATAATGAAAATAGAGGGAGTTAGTAAGACTTGGGGAGAACAAGAGCTCTATAAAGACCAAATATATCAGGGCACAGGGGTCTTTTACGAGACTGTTTCTCCAACCAAGGACCATGTATGGATATAACCTAGAATCCCTGCTCAGATGTGGCCCATGGTAGCTCAGTAGCCAACTGGGTACCCTAGTAAGGGGAACAGGGACTATTTCGGCCTTAACTCAAAATGGCTGGCTCTTCGACCCTCCCCCATTCACGCCCAGGAGGAACAGCCTAGCTAGATCCCAGAAGAGGACATTGCAGCCAGCCCTGAAGAGACAAGATAAGCTAGGGTCAGATGGAAGGGGAGGAGGTCCTCCCCCATCAGTGTACTTGGAGGGAGGCAGGGAGGAGATGAGGGAGGGATGGGGAGAGTGGGAGGGAATGAGGGAGGGGGCTATGCCTGGGATACAAAGTACCTAACCTGTGATTAATATAAAAATAAATAAATTACATTTAAATAAAAAAGGAAAATAAAATTGTGAAATTTACAGGTAAATGAATAGGACTTGAAATGATCACCCACATTTAGAAAACCCAGGCCCAGAATATTATACTATATATATATATATATATATATATGTATATATATATATATATAATGTATTATAGAATATATGTGAATATTAGTTTTTTATTTTTAGGTCCATGTGTTTCACTTACAATGTCTATAGTGGTTAGGTAGTTACTAAAGGACTGAGTGGGAAAAGGAAGAGAAATAGAATAGAGTATTATAAAAGAGAAATTAGAACAGAAGTCTTAGACAGGAAGGGAGATAGAAGGGTGCTGTCAAGAAGAAAATGTAGGGACGGACAACTAACTCTAAACGCCCCTTTTGAAAGTCACATGGGAACCTAATACTGTAGAAACTTCCTAAACTGCATGCATATTAAATGGTTTAAATGGAGTTACCTTATAATGGGAAAAACAATGCTTCCACTAGACATCATATATCACCAAATAAATCTCCCATTGCCAGAATCTGGTTACATTTTTTTGAGTTATTGATCAAAGAGATTCAATAAACCCTCCAAACATTACAGACTATT
This sequence comes from Pachyuromys duprasi, assembly GCA_028658305.1. Lineage (NCBI taxonomy): Eukaryota > Metazoa > Chordata > Mammalia > Rodentia > Muridae > Pachyuromys > Pachyuromys duprasi. Next base: position 129,727,546 of record CM053764.1, read on the forward strand.
GCCAGTGTTTACCTGATGATAGGACTATTTTTGGAGATATCACTTACTTAGACCATGGAGCATGGAGAAATTGTGCTGGTGCTCATTTAGACGTTTTGCCCCTACTGACTAGAATCCAGCATGCTGGAAGGTATTCTGCACACTACTGAAGGTAAGTAAAGTCAATCTTACCCATCAACAAACTCTGAGAACATAGCAACCTGCCTGAAAGATATGACTATTGGTACAATAGCTGGAAGATTCCAAGGAAACAATGTTTCCGATAGACCAGGACTGGTGCACATATGAACTCACAGAGACTGTGACAGCATAAGACTTGCACAAATTCAAGCCGTACACAATCCCACCTCTGAGAAGGTAAAGAAGACACAAAGTCCCACCTCTAACCAAGAAGCTATTTGCAATTGATAGTTGCTGCAAGAAGTCAGATTTTTTTTTGTTTTTGTTTTTGTTTTTTTCAATAGAGTGACATTAGATACGTCAATCACACTCCAGGCTAGATCTCACACTTTTGAGAAGTTGGCCAACAGAAAACGGAGTCCATTTTGTGTGTGTTTGTTTGTGTGTGTGTGTGTGTGTGTGTGTGTGTGTGTGTGCCTTTTTTGTTTGGATGGATTATTTATTTCATTTTTTAAGAGAGAGAACATGAAGTTGGGTGGATAGGGAGAAGGAAAGAATTGAAGGAGGGGAAATATAATCAAAATACATTGTATAAAAATTTAAACTCAAATTAAATATTTAAAATGTTCCAAATTTTCACTTTCCCAGGCAGGTGACCTTTGGTTTGTCACCTGAGTCTTCCTGGGCAGTCCTGTCCCTATTGGAAAGAATGTTTCAGTTCTGAGGAAACTGCTATCCACCAAAGCACTTTGCATAGTGAGACCCTATTCACAGTAGTAGATGCCTGCTGGAGAAAAGGGAATCCTTTAGTGAGGACTGTGAGGCTGGTAGATTTCTATGCTCCAGTGGATTGCTTTGTATCCATGCACTTATGCACAGCTCTAACTGGACTTACTGGGTTATTTTTCAAAGGCATAAAATTGAGAGGGATCATGTTTTGGGGAATGTAGAGAAAGTTGGATGGGATTAATTTAGGTGATATGATCATATTCCATTGTATACATATATGAAGTTCTCAGAAGTAAAGGGGAGAAAAAGAGCAAAAGATACAACAAATGTTATAGGACCGTGAACAGTCTAATTTGTTCAGTAGCTTAGTCTTTTTGAAATTTCAGAATTCATTCCAATGTATGTTAGTATGTACTTCTTTTATCACTGCTTTACCAAACAGTGCTTTAAATAATATTCAATTTGCATTTTAGTGAAAACGTATTTAGTGTAAGCCTGTTCTGGTTACCATATAGATCCCAAAGAAGTTTGAGACTCTCCTCCTTCAAGGGTATGAGCATCCGTTTTCGAGGGAAAGGAAAGAGTACAATGTGCTACAGATAATAAAGCCTGCAATCAGAGTCCTGTGCAACTAGTTGTGTAAGGAAGGGGATTTCATGTTAGACATCATAGTAAAATAACCTTTTAGTTTATCTCATTAGAGAGAGATGGAACAAGGCTATTTAAGATTGGACTTTAAACATCCCCCAATGGCCCATGTGTCATAGATTTGTTCCTCAGAGTTGCTCTAATGGGAGTGGTGCATGTTGGGAGGTCTTCAGGTCATGGGACACATCCTTGAGGAGAGAGGTGAGACTCCTGCCTCTCCCTTTTCCTGTATTCACGTCTCACCCATGAGGTGGCCAGTTTCATCCGGCTTCATAGTGTTTCATCATGTAATGCCTCCCTATAGGCCCAAAATAACAAGACTGAATGACCACGGGGCCAAATGGACCATTTTCTCTGCATGTTTTTAATCTCAGTAACAAAGAACTAACTGAGAGAAGGAATCGTATGGTTTTCATTTATTCACAGTTGGATAATTTCTGCCGGGCCTCCAGTGACATTCCTGTGGCTCCCTTCTCTTGCACTTTGCTAGGAAGAGGGAGGGAGGAGGCAGTGCAGTCATTGGTGTGAGTTCTCAGCTGCCTTTAAACTGTGACAATTAAGTCGCTCTAATCTCTCTTATTTGCAAACTGTAGATGTCTAAAAAAAGATCTATAATTTTTTTGTGATGATTAAAGACTCAGTAAATACTGAAAAGAAATGTAGCTACCAATTCAAGAGTCTCTTATTAAGCTCTATGTTGAACTCAGGAAGAAAAATTTAAACAAACAACATTTTTACTCCCAGGAAATCCACAGTTTATTATTCTGAATGAGAAAATACGTATGAATTTTGGTTAATGGTTTTATAGTACTTCTTCCTTGTGCTGTAAATCATACCACACCACAGAAGGCTCAGTGGCAGAATGACACTTAATCAATGGGTAAAATATAGAATTGAGTGTGTTCTTCAATGGCATGGAGAAAAGTCCTAGTGTTGTATGCTTGATAAGACAGGCTCACGTCTGTGAGCCAGGATCAACCTGGCTCTCAGGATCTTCAAGTTGATGATATTCGGTCTTAGAGAGACCTGGGAATGAATAGCTGTGGCAATATAGTGATTTCCATGTTTGCTGTGGTCTGAAAAATGCTGAACTCACTTTTGGAAGCTCTTTAAAAAGATTTTTACTTTTGTGTTAGAAAACAAATGATGAAGCAACTTCTGGACATCTTTCTTCTGCTGGATATCTTCCTTCTGATGGTTCATGTGTTTATACTTGGAGTGCTTCCTCCATTGTCCATGTGGCTTTTCTCCACCCCAGTTTCTACTTAAGACTATTTGAGGAAGTTGCCAAGCTATTGTGAATAAGTTGTCTTAAAACATGTTACATATGTAGCCTACTTGCCAGTGTTCCTAATGTATCAGTCATGACTGTTGATCCTACCACTGTATGGATTTTCTCCCTGGAGAAGATCGTAATGGATTCCAATTTGAGATGGGGTCCCACTAGCCCACTACTATAGCACTTACCAAAATGCTCACTTTGATCTCTGGAGATTATTCCTTTTCCTGTCCTAGCCATCAGGGAAAGGGAAACGAGAGCTGCAGAGGGACACCATGTCATCTCAAAACACCTCTACCAATCAGAAAAAGAAACAAGGGGATGTGGATGCTAGCAGAGGATATGAGGGAAAACAGACTTTCACACATTGTGGTGGGGCTGTACATTAGTAATATCATCATGAACAACAGTGTGGGAGTCCCTCACAGAACTAAAAGTAAGATTATTACACATCGCTACACATTTATTAAAATAGATGCATGCCCCAGGGTTCCCATATTACTTTTCTTTCTGTTTCTGTGATTGAATGCCCCCCAAGGTAACTTAGGAGAGTAAGGGTTAATTGGACTTACAATCCCAGTTTATCGTCCAACGTTGTGGGAAAGTCCAGGCTCAAAGGTGGAGCAGCTAGTCGCCTTCACAGGCGAGAGCAGAGCGTGCCCATGCTTTGTCACTGTCTCACTGTGTGTTTCTGATTGTTCCTCTGCGTGGGCTTTTATATTCTTTTGAATTTCTTTGAGAGCTCTGTTCGTTTCCTCTTTCTGTTCCCGAATTAACTGGATAATCATAGCTTTAAATTCATTTTCCTGAGTTTCTGCTGAATTAAAATATCCATTAGTTTTCGGTGTTTCTGGTGGTGCCATGATGTCCTGATTTTTGTTGGGTGACTTCTTACGTCGACCTTTTGTCATTGCTTATAAATAATCTTCACTGTTTCTTCCTCAAGTCTGACCTTTGGACTGGAACCATCTTACTCTGGTGTCTGTAGAATTCTTCAGGAAGATCAGTGGGGGCCAGCGGTTTGACAGTGTGTGTTGTTGCTTCATTAGTTCCTGTGGGAGAAGAAGTCACTGGCACAGAATTGTAAGTGTGTGTGTGTGTGTGTGTGTGTGTGTGTGTGCATGTGCGCGTGTGCATGGACGCTGGTGCAGGGATGTTTGTCTTGAAAGGGGGTGCTAGGGTGTGTAGCTGCTTGGGATATATGGGTTGGGAGCAAGCACAGGAGGGGATGTGGATGCTAGCGTGGTTAGCAAGTGCAGATTGCGGGTGTAACATGCCTTCACAGGTTTCCTGAATACCCATTGGTCTACAGTCTGTGGCAGGGTCAGCAGGCTGGACTCTGAGGTCTGCGGCTGGCACTGTGGCCGGGACATGTATTCAGTTGTGGACTCTCTGCACCTGGCCCTGAGTTCTGTGCTGGAAGCTGTGAGCCCGGCAGGCTGCACTCTGCTCCCTGAGTTGGGAAGCGCTATCTGCTTCCTCAGCAGCTACCCCCTCAGACAAGGCTGTGGGGGAATGCCAGAGATCTGTGCTTGGAGTGTGCAGCCTGTCCTCCTTGCAAGTTGCTCTGTGCACTGTGGGCTGCCTCCTCTGCTTCACTGCTGGTTGGGGTACCTCTGATGCTGCTTTCCTGCTGGCTGCGGTATTTCCCCCGCTTCCTCTGCTGCAGGCTTGGCTATGTCCACAGCTGCTTCTGCTCGTTGGGAGGGAGTGCCCAGGAATCGATTCCCCAGGAGAAGTCCACAGAGATGAGTGTGGTTGACCAGTGTTCTATTGGACTCAGATCGGGTTTTGTGCCCCTTCTCCCCAGGCTCCTCATATGGTTGTTTTGGGTTTCACAGCCCCTTGATTCACCAATTTGGGGACAGGGAAACCCAGGGTCTGGTGCTCTGGGTCACACAGATCATAGCTGGTGCTCAGCAGGTCTCTGGGCTGACAGCAAGCGCCTGCCGATCTAGGGGACCTTTTCCAGGGAGATCCTGGGTACCCTAACTCAGTCCCTGTTTGCTTCCTTCCCCGTGGGGTTTTCTCCCGACAGGAAAACCCAGGCTCTGAAGCCCTGGTACACACAGTTCTTCTGTGGCAGAGAGTTGGGCTCTCAGCACTTCTCTGCTAGGGGGTGGCGGCTAGTTCAGAGATGGAGTGTGTGATCCTTTCCCTGGGAAGGCTGGGTGACCAGGTCAGTCCTGTTTCCTTCCTTCCCTGTGGGTTTTTCTTGCAACTGGGACTTCCAGTTTCTGGTGTTTTTTGTGGTCACCGTTCAGCCTAGGAAGGTGATCAGGACACACAGGCGTGTAACTCTGGTCTGGCGACCGACCCAGTGCCTGTGTGACTAGGGATCTCTTCCGGGTTCTGGTTGGGTGTCCCGGGAGTGGACCGGGCTGGTTCCCGAACCTTGGGGCTTCCTCTCACCTGGGAAACAGGATCGATGTTTTTTAGGGCCCACAGTTCAGTCCCTTGGTCTCTGTACCGAAAATGTTGTTCTGCAGCTCAGAAGCAGCATCCTCCTGGCGCCGCCATCTTGTCCTGCCCCCCTCTTTCTCACTGGAATACAGGTCAGGACCCAGCTCCAAAGAATGGTGGCCACATTAATGGTGGCCACATTAATGGTGGTTTTGGTGGGGGAGGGGTCCCACATGCTACAATCATTCTCCAACAGACTCACGCACGGGCTGACTTAATTAAGATAATTTAGGTCTTGAGGTTCTCTTCCTGGGTGAATCTACGTTGGGTCGAGCTGACAATTAAAACTGCTACCACAGTATTTGTACTGTGACATGAACTCAGCTTTTAAAAGAGGTAGTTATATTCTCCATTTATTGTGGTACCACTCCTGATGACGACTAAGAAGTAAAATCAGCACACCTGCCCATCATAAGTGGATAAAGAGGGTGTTTTATATACATAATTGAGAATTAAACCATAAAGAAAAACATCTTGTTTGAAGCAAAATGGATTGAATTAGAAGATACAATTTTATTTTAAGGGAAATATGCCAGACACGGGAAGACAAGCACTATATCTTCTCTCCCCTTTGTGGAAACTTTAAAAAGAAATAAAGAAAAAACTTGACCTGAAAATACAATGAGAAACAGGGAGGACAGAGTAGAAGGGCTGTTGTGTGAAACAAGTGCATGCTGTGTGCATGTATGAGAATACACTGAATATTGTCAATGTGCAATTAACATGTTAATAAGAACAAGAGTAAAGTTGTAGTCTTTGGCCTTGGGGAACTGATGCTAGGAAGACAGCAGGACTCTGGGAAGTTCTGCATCACATCCTAATCACGTTTCTGACAGAGCCCTGAAAGTGGCTCAAATAGTTCCAATTCTAATCTCAAGCCCTCTCTTCTGTGGTCATGTTCTGTTTCTTCTCCCCTACTACTGCCCTGTGCCAAAGCTGTTCTCTAGAATCTGAGTATACAGTTGTTTGGAAGAGCAGGTTTCATTGTTTGTTTTACCATGCTTGTTAGCAATAAAAGCATTTGATGTCACAACTTTATGAGCATTTCCCTCCACATTTACACACTGAAATGTACATAAAGACTTTGATGATTTTTTACTTCATTCCATTAAAATATGTTAATCACAGCTTATTAAGCTGTTTTCATGCCTGATATATAGGATATAAACCATAGCTTATGAAAAAAAAATTCTCTGACAGTGCTGAAGAGAGGCTTAGTATTAAGAGCGCTTGCTGCTCATGAGAGAACCAAATTTGATTCCCAGGACCCATGTCCACCTCACAATCACTTACAACTCTAGCAAGACCAGGAGACTTGATACCTTTTTCTGGCCTCTACAGGCACACACACACACACACACACACATACAGCTGCACATACACATAAACACACACACTACAATAATAAAACAAATCTTTTAAAACATATCACAAAGAATATTTTGTATTTTTATAATTTAAAAATATAATTGAAATACATTTGAAAAGTTAAATAAAACATTTTCAAGTCATCTCCTAAATCATGAAAATGATAGCTCCTAGTGAACATTTAGTGCAGTGAATATTTAAGTTATTTTCTTTTACTCTTGTTTCTGTTTCTGAGTCGGCAGCCACATCTGTAGCCCTAGCTCTCCCTCAAATAGGTGATCCTCCTGTTTCATCTTCCCAGCACCTGGGAAGCTGCTTCTAAGCATAGGGGTATTTGGCTTTAGAAGTCCTTCCCATGAGAAATGAAACTCTTAGAAGTATGTGCCACTTAGCCACCAAATACTTTCACAGTCCACACCCTCTTTCTATGGTTCCCAGAAGTGAAGAGAGAGAGCAAGATCTTTTGAAGCCTTTGGTCGGAATAACAAATCTTTCTGGCAACATAAATCACTAACTGGGTGTATTGAGAGAGACGCCCAGTCTGTGCTGCCCTCTTCCCAATGGGCCCGAGCTCCAGATGCTGTGCCCTGCCTCGTGGTCAAGAAAGTAGTATTTGCGTGCAAATGGTTTCAGGGCTGTGGATTTCACTGGAATCATTTTATACAACCTCTTTCATTCTCATCTTGCCTGGGTCTGATTCTCCAAACTTTGTGATATTTCATTTCTATTTTTTTATCTGTACAATGTGCCTTGGTTTCTCTTTTTTTGTAACGAATTGCAATCATTTCTCCTTAAGTTTAACTAAACATTAAAGATTGTTTCTGTGTTTTTACAAAGGAAGGCTATCTTGGCAATTCTTTGCAATGTCTGTAACTGAAGGCTCTTGAAGGAAAGGAAAAGGGGCCTGAGACATAAAGATTCTGGAGGATCAGTGTGGATTGCTGCTGAGATGGCAAGTAGAAGAACCGGTGTTGAGTGTCTTCCCACTTTCCCTTCCCCTTTAAAGTAACTTCTGTATTAATTCAGCTTCTATCATCAAAATTCACTTTGGGAGACATGAAAGACTGACTGAATGGAGAGAAAGGGAAGGCAGCCACAGACACAAAGGGCCATGGGACATGACATACGCAGGATGTGTTCCTTTCCTCATGGTCAACACCAGCCCAGGGGGACTTTGACAGTAACATCATGTGCAGATCCTATGTGAAGGTCAGTGAAAAGATGTGCATTACCACGCGTGCTGGCAGAATGAAGAATGAAATTGGGTTTAATTCTTTCTAATCAGCAGATGTGTGTATAATAGTAACTCTCCAGGTTAAACTATGAAGAGGGAGCCATTGTTCTTCTATGATTTCTGACAAAGAGGATTGGGACAAGGAGAATTTCAACCCAAAAGATGCAGATCTGAGCTGCTTGTTGCTTTTGTCTTTGGGACTTTTTTGTTTTTACATTTCAAGCATCAGCACTGCCTGGGACACTTCAGAGCAAATGTAATTCAATGCAGGCACATTAAAAACTAGCCATCACCCAGAATATCATGAGCTTGCCAGATCTGCACTGAATTAGCACACATGTCATGACTTCTGCATAACAGGAAGCCAAGTGAGGACAAAGAAGCACTTGTGAAACATCCGATGAAATAAACATGAAACACAATTAAATAAGAAAAAAAAAAAGAACTTGGGCAAGGAAGATAATCATTTGGTGGTTAACATTGTCTCTTATATAACTGTGAGGACCTCCATTTGAACACCAGGAGTCACATGAAAAGCTGGGTTATACACACCCGTAAGTAACTTCAGCACTGTAGGCTTGCAGAAAGATCCCTGGGGCTTAGTGGCTGCCAACCTAGCCTCAGGTTCATTGAGAGACCCTTTCTCAAGAGAATAAGTATGGCTCCCAATACTCTTCTTTAGCTTCTATGCATATGCTACATATGCACAGACATGCACACACACAATTAAACTGAAAACAATAAAAAAGAAATTTAGAATGTATGTGTGTGTGTTATCATGGATATCCAAGTCAGTGGAAAGCTTGTAGGGGTCCATTGTCTCCCTAGACCATGTGCCTACTGGGAATTTAGCCCAGGTTATTTCACTGTAGTCATATGTATAACCTCTATCTAGTCAAGAGGCAGGCACATTGCTTGCCAGACCTGAGAAACTTCTCTAAGAAACTTATCTTTTCTTCAACCTCTTTATGATCACAAAAACCAGCCCAGAGGTGACACAGCCCACAGTGAGCTAGTCAGCCCACAGCAATCATCAATTAAGCAAATATAAGAAAGGCTGCCTTCAGGGTAGGCTAATTGGGGCCTTTTCTCAATTGAGTTTTTCTATTCCAAAATGATTCTCGCTTGTGTCAGATTGATGTAAAAAATCATGTACAGCCAGCACAACTAAGCTTGCTTTTGGACTGTGTGAGGACAGTGTGAAAAGGCAGCATGGTTTGCTGACTGCATTATGGTTGAAGTCTTAGGTTTGGAAAGAGCAGTTCTTACAAGTCAAGTTTTAAAGTTAGCACCTAGACATTGAGAACCAGAAAAAAAACCAACATTTATTTTTCGGTTTAGAAGAGATCGTTTTAATCTTTGATTCAGGTAATGAGAAATATAATTGAAGTCATGCATGATAGTACATGCCTAGAATCCTGGAATTTGGGAGCCAGATGTGAGAGAGCAAGAGTTCCAGGCCAACTGTAACTACATAGTGACACTCTTTTCCCAAACAAGAACAACAACTTTGAAAGTTTAGCACACATAACATGAAGGTTTTAAAATCTTTCTTCTCTATTCAAAAATTCCGAAGTGCTTCCACATTTACAAATAGTAACCCCTGGAACTAAGCCTGTTTAGGGTTTTCTTTTAAAGAAAGAAATTTGAAATCTGTTTCCAGAAGACTTGCAAAGAAACTTCATAAATTGTTTCTTGTAATTAATTACCTGTGTAGCTGTGGCTGGCCAGCGTCTTTGTATCTGCTTTTTCTTGTTTTTGACTCCTCAGCCAAGTGGCACAACCCTCACATAGAGTTGGCCAGAACAAATTCTGGTAGGAAAGAAAGCCAGACTAGATAATTTGTACTAAAAGCTTATGATGTGGCTGAGGGCATTTTTCTTTACATATGTGTTCCATTGTTTAATGCCAACAATAGCTGCTGCTAAGGTAAATCTCACACAGGCTGCCTCCCTCTGCCATACTGTCCCAAGATCAGGTGATAGTTCCATGCTGTTCCTGTATTGCTTCCACTCATTGAAAATGAAATGGAAAACTCAAAGAAACTCATTTCAAGCACCATTTCCTTTCCTAAGATTACTGTTTCCTGTGCAAGTCCTCAACATATGTTTATGCTGCCTATTTATGTTCTGTATCAACTTTACATTGAATAATAGAGGTAAAATAGATGCTATGGTATCAAGCTGATATTCTATTTATAAAAATAAAAAGGTAGATTTTTCTTTGAAAAGATATTCCAGGAAAGTAACAGAAAAAAATAGAATTTACGATATACATTAAGCAATTACATTGCCAAAAGGAGCAGAGCTAAGTGTGGGTAATTAGAAAACATTACTCGTCCCTAGTAATATTTTCACTGCCTCCTTCTTGTTGGATCCCTGCAAAGCAGAATCCCTGACGGTACTGCTTCCTCTGTTCTGCAAGCAGAGCACACTGAATTTGGAATTTCCCTATGGCACGGTGTTAATCTTTCCTTACATCAAGGATTTATTCTCCACTCATGTTTTGTTTCCAGTCTCTGCTGGAGAGCGAATGGACTTACATTCTGAAAGCAGTATGTGTGGCTTTGAGCAGGAAGGATATGGCTGCATCTACCTCGCAATGAGAAGGAAGCTGTCCGTGTGAAGCTGCTGCTCCTGCTTGAGATGGAATAAATGCATCTGATAAAACCTTGTGTCTGGCACTCATTAAGAACTTCACGAATTAATGAAAACTGGTTTTCAAAATACTGAATATCTAGCAATGAAGAAAACCAGCCCCTAAGATATGGGAGGAGAAAGAAGCAGGGTACCAAAGCTGCCTTCCTTTTCTTACAGGGTAGTTTTAGAGAGCAGTTCATGGGAAAACGTAGATGTATCTAGAAGCTTCTCTGAGCTAAGAGATAGATCTCAGAATCCAGGGAGACAGACATGACTGGACACTATCAGGCACAATGTCAGTGAGGTGAGAGGTACCCTGAGAGGACAAAATCTGCCCAGGGCTGTTTAGACCACAGCTGAGCTCAGATCAGTGTCCTCACCAGAGGGAACCTAGGACTGAAAACAGTCAACCCAGAGAAGGTGAGGGTGCAACACCCCATACCCACACAAGCCCTGAGATATTTTCTGTCCTAGCCTAGCATTCAGAGAGGAAACCCCACCACTTTCCCAGGATACTGTGTCGACCATCAGTGAGGTTTTGTCTAGGTACTACAGGACCACAGATTCCATACCAAGCACAATTTTCAGTTTTCTCACTGAAGCTTAATAATTAGTCTCAAGAGCTCTGGAGAGATGGTTTAGTGGTTAAAAAAACAGGTATGTTCATAGCATCCACATCCAACAACTCACAGCCATCTGCAGCTTTAGCCCTGATAACCCTCTTTTAGACTTCATGAATACCTGCATTCCCATATGCGGAAGTGCGCGCGCACACAAAGGCACACACTTAAAATAAATCTCTTTTTAAAGGTCCCAGATGGAAGAAAACACCCCTTATTTTACTGCAAACCAGAAAGTAGATCAATATGAAAGAAAATAAACGTATTCCCCACTAAGGACAGTATGGATGGACCATTTTGAGAAGATGAATTAGTCAACTGGGAGCATCACAGACAATATCCATGATGCCACTAACTCTAGCAAAGCCGTAAAGAGAATTGTGTTCCCTATATTCAAGAAGTGAAGGGCATACTGAACATAAGTAAAAATATGGGCATGTAAATATTATTTACTCTCTATGTTACTATCAGATAAGGTAGTAAACATAGTACACAATAATATGAAGGCCATTTAACAATGGTAAGGGTATCAATTCATCAAAAGAATATTAACAGTTGTTAGCACTTAGGAACCCAAGGTTTTAAATTACACAAAGCAAAAAAGTAATAAAATAATAAACAGATATGTACATATGTAGCTAAAGATTTCAACAACCCTCCCTCAATAAAATGTATACAATATAGCATATTACATAAAATTTTATAGGACCGTTAGTCTGAAAAGCTACATAAGGCTTTAATGACACTGTCAAACATATTGACCTAATGGAGACTTTTGCAACTGCCCACCCACCCACAGAAGACCTACTGTGTTCAAATGCCCTTGGAACATCTGTGGAGCATAGTTTCGGTCACAAAATGAGTCTTGGTAACTTTTAAATGACTTCAGTTATCAAATGTGAGTATTTTTACCACACTGAAATTAAATTAGATATTAACAATAAGATGATAACACAGAAAATTTGTGCATCTGTAGGCACTAGCAACAGCTTTATAATAAACCAGGGGCCAAAGATGTAATCAGCAGGAGATTTTACAATATTTGGAGTTATAATAAATTTTGAAACACACAAAATAAAACTATAGCACTTTTCAAGCAGGAAGTGAAGCAGCTGGAGTTCGTCTTCAAAGGAAAGCCAGGAATAAAAGGACATATTAGATCCAATCAGGGCTCACTGCTGTGGGCTCCTAGTCTCATTAATAATGAAATTAAGAAACAGACTTGGAAGGTATCTTGAAGACAATTTTATTAGGGTTGTCAAGGCCTTAGGTCTTTCTCGGTATGTTTGTTGATTAAAATAAAAACTACCGCTCCCTTTCTCCAAAATACCACCTCACTTTTCAGCACAGGGTGACCTTGAACTTACTACCTAGGGTAGCCTCAAAGTCAGGACCCCCTTGCCTTAGCTTTTGGAGTGTTGGGATTCCTGGAGTGCACTACTACATCCAGAAAGTTCTTGATTTTTATCTCAGTTGTTGTTATCAAGCATGAATTTTCCACAAAATCTTCCATAGTCTCAATCTTCATGGAAGTCGAACAGTCTGTGAGAATACATAAAGAAATCATCCAGAATTGTTACAATGATAAGCCAATGAAGCAAGTAGGATACATGGCTATAAAGCACCAACCTCAGCTTGATGTTTTAAACAAAAATGAAACCAGAGCAACGAAATTTGATGAAGTAATTAGCATTTTCACATCATCAAGTAATTCAGAAGTGCTAAGGAGGTCTCTACGGAAGTGCCTTAATTCCTTTCTCATCCTCCATTAAGAGTTTTAACCAGGTGTCAGTCACCACACCCTTCCAACTCCAAGTCAGGAAAAATAAGTAAATCCATAGCTATTTCGAAGTTTGCTTTGCTTCAGGCTCTTCTACTCTCTGCCCACTCTTGCTCCTCTCCCAGCTTTAACTTCTATTATCTGGCTAATAGTTAAACTTGGAGTTTTAAGAAATCTGTTCTTTTGGTTGCTCGGCTTCTTCCCTGCTTCCGTCAAGTTTTGCCACTTCTGTGGGTGCTTGACCTGGCTGTGCCCATGTCAACCAATAAACATTCACTCAGGAATTCATACATTCAAGGTTTCCTCTGCACTCCACAGCTGGCCATTGTCACCATGTGAGACCAGGATTATTATGCTACAAATTCTGGCTCAGGAGAGAAAGGGTGAAATGAGACAGGGTTTTATGGGATAGTAATAGGGAAGAACAATGAAGCTAAGCCTTGGGAGACACATAAAGATGTCACAGGACAATGTTTTCCTGGTGAAATTAGCTTGGATCCTGAGTATAAGCCAGGAAAACATGTTAATATTTAGTACAAGGTCCAAACAGAATGATTATTGAAGGATGAGAGCTAGCTATAGCTCTTTTCTGTCCAGGACCCTTAACATGTATGGCCATGAAAACTGTATGATTATTAGCCAGAGTTTATAGCTCTGGTGTGACTTCTCTTTCAGATGTCATGCAGCCCCTCTAAATCCTGGCCACAACCTGCTGCAGGAAGAGTCACAGCTGATAGGGAAAAAATGTGTTAATTTGATGCCTGGTGAAAATTTTTCTCAAAGAAGCTTGTGACACATTAAATGACAGAGTACCAGAGGTATTCCACAGTTTGCAGTGGTCTGAGGGTGCGCTGTTAGCCAGGACATGAATACTATATAGTACTATGTATTCACTTGAATTTAAAAAATCAAATTCCAAACCCATGTGTGTCATCCTTTCTCAGTGCTAAATTTCTTGCATGTATTTATATACCAAATTAGAAAGACAAATTTAAAACAAAATTTAAACTAAACAAACAAATCTTCCAGAGATGAGAGATATTACTTGAAAAGAATATTACTTGAGCTTTTGGGTCTTATGCCATGTGACCTTAGAAATCAGACAGGAAGTTCAACACAGAACTGAAGTTTGATTGAGCCACCTTGCCCATTCTGAGTGTGAATATGGACACGTAGGGCCACTAAAACTAAGCCCACGGTGTTTGGTAGTCAGGTACAAGCATATAAAACTCTTGCCTTATCCCATCCAAATAAACAATGACTCCATAATTCCTGTGAGCATCACAGGCAACCATGAAGCTCTGATTCTGTATGCTTGATGGTAGTGGCTCATGCCAGGCAGAGGTATAGAACAGACATGATTTTCTGTGGCAAGATGACACTAAGTTAATTAACATTCCCTCATTCAAAAAATGGCTCAGGTTTCTTGAATACCTTCTGTACCTAACCTTGACCTGATACCAGTCTTGCCTGTGTTGCTCCCTCCCCCAAGTAAGCCCTCTAAGCTGAAGCTGTACCTGCTTGACCGTGTGTGCTTTGTACGCTCCAGGGCTCTCCTACACGAGGACCCCAGCATTTCTTAGAGACTCATAGCTGTGAAGGGACAGCAAGCCGGCCTTTTTCTTTAAGCTTTTAAATATCTTTTGTTGGTGCAAGAATGAGATGCCAGATGTGCAATTCTGTTCATGGTGTTGCTACACTGAAAAAGTTTATAGCAAGCCTTTTGGGAGGCACTGGAGTTCAGATGCTGATTCTGGAAACCAAGAGGCTGCCCTGGTGTCGAGAATCAGATATCTGTCGTTGCAACTCTACATTTTAATTTGGTGTTATTCTACACAGCTCATGTGCATCGCTGATTTCTTGAGCCAGACTTTCTACGTGCCTCCTGTAGTAGATCAGGACACACACTTAGAATAGTTCAAAGAACAATAGCTTTTTGAAGTGTGTGGCCTAGATTTTTAAGCCACGTTACTTCCATCTCTCTCATCTCTGGAAGATTGGTTTGTTTAGTTTAGCTTTTGTTTTAAATTTGTCTTTCTAATTTGATATATAAATACATGCAGGAAATTAAGCACAGTGAAGGGATAAAACAAATGGCCTTTGAATTATGTAATTTCGTGTCAGCTAAAATTTTTATTCTATAGTAGAAAGCACTTTAACAGTGTTGTTAGAACAGAGCCAGTCCGTTCGTATATGTGTGTGGATATATAATATATATTAGAACGTACATATAAAAAATGTCTAGAATTAACTTGACTAGACATACACCTGGGAGATATGATGGATTTGGGTTCAGACCACTGAAATCAAGACAATATTGTAGCAAAGTGACTCACATGATTTTTTTTGTGGTTTCCAATTAAATACAAAAGTATTTAATTTCATTATACTGTTGACTACTGTGTAAAATCATTTTAGAGGAAAACAAACATTCCTTAATTAAAAATAACTTATTGCTTGCAAATGCTTAAGTTTTGTTGGTGGATGTCTTACTTCAGGGTTACTATTGCTGGTAATGATGGCTGTGGTAAATAAAGGCAGAGGTAGTTTCATTAATTGCTTAAAGTGAGGCCACAACAAAGTTTGCAGCATCCATTAACTTCTCTTTTCATGGAAAACTTCGCTGTCACATACATACAAGCTTTCGACATTTCCATTACTACAAAAGCTTAAAAATAGACTCAATCCCCTTAGACTCTGATGCTTCAGTAACTAAATGTGGCTCTTGTCATTTCAGCAATGTCTACAACATGTCTGCTGGGGAAAGAATTAATGAAAAACAATGTGTGTGTGTGTGTGTGTGTGTGTGTGTGTGTGTGTGTGTGTGTGTGTGTGTTTACAGGAAGCAACTCTCCAGCCACAATAAGTTTTACTATCAGTTATTGCTTCACATTCCACCACTAATTCCAGTTTTCCTGTCATTGGACCACAAAATGTTTTATGTGGGCTTTATTTTTATGTCTTGAAATGTTTTATGTGGGCTTTATTTTTTTAACCTTACAGGTCTTTTGCTTATATATTATGTTTTTCAATTTTGTGTCTTTATGGGATTTCTATGTGTGCGTGTGTATGTGTCTCTGCATCTGCATATGCTCCTCGCATTTTTTTTCCTTTGGCTATTCTTTCTGATTATTTTGTCCTATTCTGGGGGTTTTTTAATTTTATTTTTTAGATGACTGTTTGTTTTCTAATGAGAGAGAGCAAGAAGGAGCATTGACTTAGTTGGATGGGTAGAGAGGATCTGGGAGGGATTAGGGGAGTGAAAAGCACACCAAGAACACATTGTATGAAAAAAATCTATTTTCAATTTTTAAAAAGGAAAATAATCTACTTTGTCTTTAGCACTTAAGAAAATTTATTTTTAAAGTTGTAATTATTGAGTAAATATATTATTTATTGATTCATAATAAATTGTCCCTAAACTCGTATATAAAAATGGTATATGAAACAAATTAAGCATAATATCAGTCATTAACAGGCCAATATTTTATTAGTTCTACCATTATGCACATTTAAAATTTCTGAAGTAATAGAAACCTAACAAGTTTACATTAAAACCAAGAAACATTAACTGGTGTGACTTTTCTGATCTATTCCTCTCTTCTGATGCTCATGAGGATGAGAGCTGAAACTTGAATCTGTGAATGGGAAGTCATACAAGATGAAGTTGGCAAAATAAAACCGTCCATGGACTACCTAATCATCTACAGAAAAATCATTAGTAAGTAATCAGAAAAGTTCTTAAAAAAAAACTTTAGAGCTGTGGATTTTCAGAGCGGATTAAGACAGAATGTACACATTAGAGTTTAGATTCTTCCATACACTAGAAACTAAATCACAGCCCTTATGAGATACTTAAAACAGGGACCCAGGGAGCAATGCCCTGCAACATTTAGGGCATTGCTGATGCCTTGTAGAAGCTGCCAGGCAGGCTCTTTGATGTACTTCAGTAATGACCAAATGGCCTACATAGGTGGCTTACACACTAGAAATGAAGCTTCCGCAAATTCTTCATCAGTAATCAAGCTTTACATAAACATCTTTTCCAGAAAATCAGTTTCACCAATAGTGAGGAAGGGGATATTTTTTGTAACTGGCAGTATCTGAATCTAGAAATGCACGAGTAAAACAGGTATTGTGTGTAGAATCTTGTTCAGACATTGACTTACATAAATTTCTAGTTACAATCTCAATTAGTGATAAAATGATAGTTAAGTGTTTAATTTGTTTGGGAGTTGATTTCAGACTGCTTTTAATGGGATGGTTTAGTTGGTCCTATAAAACTTTTTATATTTGAAGATGTGTTTGATGTGTCTAAGACATGTAGCAATAATAATAATAGCCCCCAACTCTAATAGCACTCTTTGTCTTTAATGTTTGTTTCATGAGACCTTGTGGGAGAAAATATTATAGGCAATAATTACTCATTAATGCAAATAAACATTGAATTACAGGAAAAGTAAGCTTTCCACCAAAACCCAACTGGCTATCCTATTCTAAAGGCAGTCACTAAAAGGCTACTGCTCCTGAGTTGAATTATAAAGTGGATGAGTTCTGCAGTCAGTATTTTCACCTCCATCCTTCTCCCCTTTGAAATGCCACCATTAAGGAAAATTGTACCTGTGTCTCCTTGCTTCTGTGGAAGGGGAGGAGCCAAACTTCTCCATGAGCACCTTGCTTCCAGTTGTGAAGATGGCAAGACATATTACTTGTTACATGTAACATTTTTGGAGTGAGACCAACTTGCCAAAACAAATAGCCTTTCCCTCTACCTTCTTCAGTAATGGGCCTACCATAGTACTGTTATCTTACTCAGTCATAGGAGGCCTCCAGGAAATAAGGCCATAGACGAAACCTAGCCAATTAGCAATCATGAGAGATGAGAAATCAGGTGAGCTGAGCAGGGGATTGTCATCTCTCCATTGTCATGGCCATAAAGTTTCCTTCTCCATGCATGATCAACTGAGACGCATGGCTTCTCTAAGACTGCTTTCTGGAGGGGAAACTGAAAAGACACCACCCTTCATTTTTAGAGGCATACATATCCTTGATCTATATGGTGGCATCTCTCTCCTGTTTTCTCTAAGCCCTGGTAGTATCAAGTAGCCAGCCTCTTGCTTCACTGAGACCATCCACAGCGGTGCTTTTCATCAAGCTTGCATCCCATGAAATCATTCTCAGCATCTAGTGTTTCATCCCAAACTCCCATAATCCTATGCTGACTGCTGCCGAACTGCACTAGAAAGCCCAGGGGGAAAGTGGAGGTTGTAGTGGCAGTGTCCTGAGGAAGTGAGTTATTGCCCATCCTATAATGTTATTTGTTCAGGATGGTGTTGTCGCTTGCTACAGTTCATCCCTAGCAAAACTAAGAGTGCAGAAGGGACCAAAAGAAGGCTAGAGAGGAATATCAAATCTGCAGTGAAAAAACCCTTCTCCTGCACTGACTCGTATTTAATCACACTATTTGTTTGTTGACTGTTTTTATGCTTAGAGAAAGCATAATGTTCTTGTATGTCCCAATGGGAACCTGAGCAGTACTGCACTGTCCTTGGTCAAAAGCAGTCTCAGGACAGGTGTCTAGATGACTTCTGTGCTCTTGTTTCTCTTTCTTTTACTTAAATCATAGATCTATTCACTTGCAGCTATTGCTATGTGCCAGCCATTGTGTAACAACTTGGTATTGTGGCTTAACTTACATTCCTCTTTGATAGCTGTTTTTGGCAATATTGAAAGTGGCTACAAAACTTAGGGATGAACTAAGCTGTTCACTGAATTACACAAGAATGCACAGGACCCTTAAATGCTTCAAGATGTTCACAGAGTCCGTCCTTCATGGGGAGGAATCTCATAGGAAATAAGCCTGTATACATTTTAATTACATGAGCCTAAAGATCTTAACATGTTTGAGACTAACAGACTATTTCACACTGACAACCCTGAACATTCTCCATTCTTACCTATATTGGTCATTGCTAAAATTTAAGTCTTGTCTGTTGAAATGGAGTTAGACATTCATAAGAAGAAAAGGACATGTTTGTCTGTGGGAAGAGAGCAGATTTACTCATATCAGTAAGACAACCACAGGAGACTAACTGCTCCGAATTAATTTTGTGGCTCAAAGGTGGTTCCCAGGATATGACTGAATCAGCAAGCCAGGAGGGAAGACAGTGCCATTTCAGACACTCTCCTCAGGTCAAAAATGCTTACTGTTACAGCCTTTTCTTCTTACCTGAAAAGATAGTTCTGAATTGAAAAGACAAGGGCTTATACATCAAGTTAGAAAACAGTCTCTTCATTTACATGGGAGCATCTAAGAATCTGTGACTTCAGCAACCTTGTGATTTCATACTAACCAGGGTAACTGCAGTCTACATTTGCGTTTATCAAGGTTTTTGTTGTCATTTTGTTTTCCCCTTCCTTCTTTTTTTTTCTTTCTTTTTTCTTTTTCTTAAAGAATCTGAAGCTAGAAGCCAGTTGATGGATAAAAGACAAGCCAGACATGAGGCAGTGATAATTATTTAAACATACAATTTGCATCGCATATACATTTAAAAGCAAAGAGCTTGGCTGATGGCATCTGCTAGCAAAGAATTTGTGAATACAAGCGAGGGAGATGAGACAAGCACCTGTCCAACCAGCATGAGGGGCAGAACTTGGATCCCCAGCATTCCTGTGGAATGTCAGGCCAACCAAGTGGCATGAACTTGCAGTCCCACTATCGGAGAAGCAGAGGATGCCCTCTCTCCTGCCCAGGCTTATTGGCCAGCCAACCATGCCCATCCCACTAGGCTCACTGAGAGACCCTCTATCAGAGGAAGAAAAAGAAGAGGAAGAGGTGGAGGAGGAGGAAGAAGAGGAAGAGGAAGAAGAATCAGCAAGAATATGGAGAGTGATAGATGAAGACTACTGACATTAACCTCTAGCCTCGAAACCAAGTGTGCACATCGACTTTCAAGAGTGCATACATGGACACACATACATACATACTTACATATAAAGAAATTTTGTGTATGTAAATACACAAAAATCATTTAAAATGTACTATTAAATGTTCCTTTGTGTTTTATTTTTTTAGCAAAATGCTCTCTTTGCATAAAAATCTGTATTCTTTCAGTGTAGCTGCTTCATTCCCACTCCAAGCATTCCTGTGAAATTCGTTGAGCTTTGTCGATTCTTTAAATGGCAGAACTGGAAAAAAAAATCTTTTATTGAATTTTTTCTTTGGCAATTTCATGTGTGTTTAGTGCATTCTGATTACTGCAACTCCCACCTGCTCTCACGTCTATACCATCCCTGTTACCCTTCTTCCCTACAAGTTCCTTTTCCAAATATACAGGATAGGCAGCATTTTATACACTAAAAACAAACAACAACAACAACAAAAAACCCACAAAGAACACAGACATGACTTAAGGTATTAAATCAGTATTTTTAGAAATTAACACTCTAAGGATAATGTTACAATGAGCGAGCCAACACTAACCTAACACACACTTTAAAAATTGCCTTTGTAAAAGAAGAAAATGTGAACTTTTTTATGAATGAGTTCAAAGATTCCTAATTCATAAAAGCACATTCTCCCTTTCTCTCTTAGCAGGTTTTGCTGTTTTTTGTTTGTTTGTTTGAGCTCCTACATTTAATCCCAGCCAATAGTTTGCAAAATCTGCTAAGGACCCCCCTGCGGCAGCATTCTTTCACCTCAGCTGCCTCTCCAGAGTCCTTTCCCACCTCCCATCACCACTGACCCAATGCCAGTAGTAGTCTCCTCAGAAACCCCACACCAAGCTTTCCAGTCTCGGTCTCACACTACATGGGACTGTGGGGTGTTCAGCCTGAGGCCACGCTTGAGGTGTGAGCCGGCTACTACATTCCACGTGGAAGCGGGAGGACCATTTGCCTGGCAAGATGCCTGACAGAGTCCAAACAGTCATTACCATGTTACCACGGGGAAGGCAGCAGATAGGCGGGCGACTCTTCCAGCTCCAAGGACACTGGGAGGAAGACCCCTGACCTCAGTGCCCAGCAGCTCCTTCCAGAGGACTCGGTGGCCCCTAGACCGAGCTTGCGTGGGAGGGAAGGGAGATCCTTGTCCTGGGGCGGGGCAAGGGGAACTGGGAGAGGGTGGCGCTGGCAGCAGTTTCTGCCTGGGGGCTGCTGAGGCGTGGCTGAGCCTCTGCGTGAGCCGGCAGGAAACCGCGGGCTCCATCCCAGCTCCAGTTCAGCCTCCAGGTCTTACCGTCGACGGAGCCCAGCATTGCAGGGTTCTCAGAGGGAGCAAGAGGTGACAAAGAAGGTCCTAGATTGAAGCCAGGGTATCCTGCAAGGAGCCTGGTGGGCAGCAGTGGAGGGTTGGGTGTACTGAGCTGTGCTGTGCTCATTTCCAGCCCTGTGAGTGCTGGGAGTGCAAGCCCTCTCTTCCTTTCTTTCTTTTTTATTTTAAGAAGACTCAGGGCTCTGCTCCACAGCTGCCTCACCCAGCGTTCCAAGCCTTTCAGCAGAAGTCCGTGACCTTCTGGGTGAAAACCAGATTTGATTTCTTTCACAGAAAGACAGCCTGAGCCAGAACTGTAGGCGGCAGCCTCTCAGCTTTCAGGACAGGGTTCTCCAGTACAAAAGAGTTGAAGCTCCTGGAGAAGGACCCGTGGGGTCGGCTGGTGGCCTGAGTGCCCATGCTTCTGTCGTGGTTCACAGGATTTGGGGCCGGACTGCTCTTCCTGCACTTCGTGCAGAAACTTCTGTTCCCGTACTTCTGGGATGATTTGCGGTTCTTGCTGAAGGTGGTACGCTATGGGATTAAGATAGAGTCATACAGACTGAGAGGGGAGCTCGTCACGGTGCTGGATAAGTTCCTGAGCCACGCCAGGAGGCAACCCCAGAAAGCCTTCATCATTTATGAGGGGGACGTCTACACCTACGAGGATGTGGACAAGAGGAGCAACAGAGTGGCCCATGCCTTGCTGAACCACTCCTATCTGAAAAAGGGGGACGTTGTGGCTTTGTTGATGAGCAATGAGCCGGACTTCGTTCACGTGTGGTTTGGCCTGGCTAAACTGGGCTGCGTGGTGGCCTTCCTTAACTCCAACCTTCGCTCCAGCTCCCTCCTCCACTGTGTCCGCACCTGTGAGCCCACCGCCGTGGTGGTTGGCGGAGGTAGAGTATGGGCTGTGGGCTGCTGTGCAAAAGTGAACCAGCCGCTTTTCCTGTCCTCCCTTTTCTAACCATGCTTCATGTCTAGTACTTGGAGGTGGGTGATGAGGTGTGTGAATTACTCGTCTGCAATCGTTTTTTTCCACCCCAAAGCCGTGGCTTAGCTCCTCCTACCCTCTTCAATCACATACTTTGTTGTAGATTAGTAAGAAGCAGAACTGAAGAATGTGTTTATAAAAGTTCTGCATCCTGCCGTGTTTTGGGAAGGGACAACTAGTACCTTCAGTCCCTGCAAGAACTCAAGAGAGATAGAATTGAGTCAATTATTTAATCCCGGACGAAATGTCTCATGAAAAAGAAAGGTATCAGTTTCTTGAATGCCCCTTCCCCCAGTAACTTTATCAAGAATGAGTGCATTTGGAGAACAGAAACGAGAAATTCACAAATTCTTATTTTCACTCTTGCATTTACTTTGGACTTGGATTTGACAGAGCAAGGCTGACCTGCCCAGCTCAGCCCGGGGCAGGCTTTTGGCAGATGATAGCCCTCTCCCTTGTTTTATTCTTCTCCATCATTTTCTTTCGGTTACCTTCTTCTTTCCCTGATGCGAATTAGTACAGCTGTGGTTACACATACATTCATATTGAGTGATGAAGATACATCTTTAGCTTAATGAGCAATTAGCTAAGGAACTGGGAAGATGGGTTGCTCAGTAAACTGAAATAGGAAGCATGATACTTACTTTGCAGATCCAAAAAAGTTTAGACAATTTCTTCTTTATGGAGCTAAAGAATCATGAGGGTGTCCCTGGTAAAGAGCTTAAAAAATACTTCCAGATTAATTGATATGTACCAGTTCTTTATAAACGATGTCAGAATCCCACGAGTGTGGAACATAATCTAATTTCTACTCTGTTGACGACTAAAATCATAGATGTTTCTGGTTGTTCACTTTTCTCACATATTCACACATGACAAAAATTAGTTCTGCTATTGAAATACCCAGATCATGAGTCCCCAAATGACCAACAGGCTTTGAGTCCGATGCAAAACACACGAGGGCCTTTATTACAAACTCTTGAGCTAGGTGGCTGCCCTCTACAAGAACAAAGGGGCAAGCGACCCCCAACTCTGGGGGAACAAGGTTTTTAAGGGGATAAAAACGAAAGTAGGGAAGTGCAAGTCTTGGCAGTACAGGATTGGGTGAAAGGGTCTCTAGGGGGAGCTGACCTTTCAAATGATTCCTTTGTTTTCAAGCGCCAAAATTGCAAATGATCAGGTCTGGCTACCTGGGGGACACCTGACCCCCAGGCAAGGTACTGCCCTGTTATGTGCAGGTTAGGCTGTTACAAGGAGGAGGGGGAGTCAACACATTCCATGGGCTTTCTTAGGGGCTACGTGACCCTAGTCACACCCTGAGGTTAATCTGGGTGGGGAACTGCTGCTGGACCCCTGCTCTAAAAGGACTGTGATCTGGTGACTTTGCCCCAGTCCCAAGAATTAACTCCAAGTTTTTGAACCTCTCAGTATGAACAAAAGAAGGTCTGGCCCTCAACATTGTCACTCTTCCTACTTCTCTGTTTTCTTCCAGTTTATCTTGTGGTTCAATCAACCGGAAAAAAAAATCAGGAAGTGTCTATTTTCAAGCACCACGAATTTCAGCTAGCTTAGGACCATAGGAGTGGAGAAGCCAAAAAGTGTCCTTTAAGTACTGTCTGGTGATTTTCTCAGTCCTGCCTTCCATTTCATTTTGCAAAGAGGCCTGTTTGTGTACTATGGTTTCGGGGACAGTTGGTAACAAGTAGAATCATTGAGTCATGTAGAATTTTGACAGTGTGGTTAAACAGTATTTACTAATGACTACAGTTAGGAATGTAGCAGAAAATAAACAATATTTGTTGTCTGTGGACATACGCAGACATTTTATCCACGGCTTCTATCACTGCACATCACATAGCAAACGTAAGCTCCAAAATATGCTCGAAAAGAAGAGCAAACTAAGAGGACTGGAGTGAGCCTGAGAAGATCTTTGTGGCTGTGATGCTGAAGTCACTCTGAGAAGCTCCCCAGAACAAAATGCTAAGGCATCCTGCTAAGGTATCCTGCAGGTTAGCTCTCAAGTTGGTAGGCAAACTCTGCTATAGCAGGAGGTGTTGCTTAATTATGTTCAGTTAGTGCTGTGGTGTGGTGTTCTAGCTGTTACTCTGCTCTCAGGTAACTAACTGCAGCGCTTCCTTGCTCATAGGCTTCAATGCCAACGTCCCAGCACCCCCGCTTTCCTTTTAGGACAGAAAAGCTATGGAGACTGGGGACATAGCTATGTCCAGCAAAGTCCCAGAAAGCCCTAAATACCTAAGTTTGATCTCCAGAACCCAAATTAGAAAAGAAAAGCTATGTGTGGTAATCTGAGTGCTGACAGGCAGAGGTGGGTGGATCCCTCGTAATCATTGGCCATTTCTTTTAGGTCTAGTATACTTGCTGAGCTCCATCAATGAGAGACTCTACCTCATAAACTGGTAAGGCAGATCTCAATGGAGGAACACAGAGGGCTGACCTCTGACCTCCACACAAGCTCACACACATGCACTTTTACAAACACACCTTCATAAACCAAAAATATACACATACACGCACACACTCATGCATTCACGCACTCAAATTCATACACAATACACAAACATATGCATTCTCACGCACACACAAGCATGTACACACAGACTACTAGTTTGGGTTCCTGGGATTTTAAGTCAATGCTATTTAGTAAAACTTTCCAGCAAGAGAGTTAACTGGAGAAATTAAGCTTAAGTCACATTAACCGTTCATTTTATTATATCTCAAAACACAAATTACATGAATTTTAAAGATGTGATAATTCTGTTTAATGAATGAGCAGGTTACTTTGTTAAGAATAGCCTAGGTCTTCATAAACTGTGTGCATTTAAAGTTCTTACCCTAAAATACTGTATTCTTTTAAGTGGCCTTTTAAGCTGCATTGGTGAATGACCTACTCCTAATGATTAGATTTTTAAACTTAAGAATTCACAGATTCTGACCTGTTGTTCCTAGTATGGATTCTTAGACCCCTGGAGTGAGGGTACTGGAGTGGAGAGCTGAGTGGTTTAGACAGAGCAGCCAGGCAGACCTGAGGCTCAGATAGAGTCAGTCGCTTTGTAGCTGACTGAATCTGTCCTGAGTGTCACCTTACTAGGCTATGAGATAGATGGTGATCGGCCATCTTCTTCACAGCACAATTTCTGAGGATTAGGTGATCTGGCTTTCCTGATGTGGCCAAGTGCCTCGTGGCTGGTAGCTTAGTGACTGAAAACCATTCGTGCTGTGCTCACGAAAACACCCTATGCCCAAAAGAAAAACACAGTTTCCTTGAAATGGCGTTCTAGAAAAATTATACTTCTTAGAAGTTATTTGTACAGTTTTTAGAATATATGTGTGTGTGTTTATGTGTGAGAGGTGCCTTTCTTAAGTTGTTATCCATTTTCCTTTGGGACAGAGTCTCTCACTGGCCTGCACCACATGAAATAGACTAGCCTGGCCAGTTACTAAGCACCAGGGATCTGCCTGTATCTCTGCCTCCCCAGTGCTGGGATCAGAAGTATGAACTATGACACCCAATTTTCTTGAAGATGGGTGCTAGGGATCAAACTCTGTGCTTGCAATGTTAAGCACTTTAACAACTAAGATATGACTATAGACTCAGAAGTTATATACAATTTCAAACAAGTTTTATGGGTCAGGTCAGATAATGCCTTCATCGATAGGTACAATTTCTACCGTGGTATAGCTTTCTGATAACCATATCAGGAGGAAGCCAAAGGAAAGCTAACCAACCATCATCAAACATTATTCTTATTATTCTCAGTAACAGTGGTGTCAGCGTTAACCATTTCTCAAGGCTGACTCCTGTTAGGGATTCCCAGTGGCTCTAAGAGGCAGATGTTAGGCAAAGGATTCAAGTACCTCAGGTTGAGTAACTCATTTTAGCAGGCTGCAGAACCAGGATCCAAACCCTGGCTTCTGATGTGGGATTCTGATCTGATCATAATCCAGTTGTATAAAAACTGCCAGTTACATTTCGTATAGTTTTGAAAAAAAAATATACATTCAGGTCATATGAAAACATTACAAACTGGCAATATCATGATACCAGGCTTTAAAACACAAAAATTAAAAAAAAAATGTGTGTGACACTGTCTCTCCAACAGAGCCTGAAGATTCACATGTACTTGCAAAGGGGTTTTCTATCTTCAGTCTAGAGGTCTGTATCAGGTTCATGTTTTTTGCCAGTCAAGAGATTAAAGGACAAATCTCAGGCAGGACAGGTTACAGTCTGGAAATTCCCAGCATAGCTGATAGAATCTGCTGGTAAAAGCTTTCACTGGGGAAGAGGAAACACTACTCTTAAAAAGATAAGAAGTGCTATGAGTCTATAGGGTACCCTTGTTACTCAAATGTCTACATTTTACTTTCTTAATACACTACATATGCAATCACTATAAACAGATAACTTCAAAAAAAAAATCTCATGTTACCCCGGTCTCTGCTACTTTGAAGGTGATACTATACAGTGTAGCTTTTAAGAAACTTCAGATTTCTCTTCATGAGGAGTAACTTTTTGTGTTCACACTAGCCGTGCTAATGGGTACAGCCCTGCCCTGTTTTTATGAGCAGTTATTCTCAGGCTGTGCAGAGAAAATGTTCAGGTTAACAATTGAGCCTTTACAATTCTGCAAATGCCCTGTAGCCAGAAAGGCAACCACTTCTTAATGCTCAACAGGAAGAGAGGAAAAAGAAAGTCCTTTTACATTTTATAGGACGTGATATATATGGAGGTACAGGAAGCAATGGGCTCCTGTGAACTCTTTTACGCACCTTGTGTTCCTCGATGACCTTAAATGGAATTTTGTTTTTTCAGGACATGGCTAATTTTTTTTTCTTGTATTTTTTAGAATGGCCGTTATCACATTTTTCCATCTTAGGTTTAACAAGGTCAAGAAATTTACCTTACTACAGAAGAAAATAGTTTTAATAATGTAAACATATAGTGTAATGAAAACAACAACAAAAACACCTAGACAGAGAATTGAATGAAACAGACTGTCTCAGCCTTATCATCTCTCAATGGAAAAGGGATAATTACTTAACACATACATGAAGACTGCTGATTTAAAAATAATTATAATAATTAGGAATGTAGAATGAATGCTAATTTGGGAGGGCAGCACTATAGATTTTGAAGTCCTGTGCACCTGGATTAAAACAGGCTCACCATCTTGAGCAGGCTTTCTTTCTTTCTTTTTTTTTTTAAACTTTTTTTACCTTTATTTTTTATTTTAATT
>CM053764.1:129755025-129823984 GCA_028658305.1 Pachyuromys duprasi
ACTTTGTATCCCCCCTGTACCTCCTTCCCTCCTCCCCTCCCAATCCCACCCTCCCTCTTTCCCACCCGTGTCCCTCTCCCAGTCCACTGAAAAGGAAGGTCTTCCTCCCCTTCGCTCTGATCCTGGTCTATCAGATCTCATCAGGAGTGGTTGCATTGTCTTCCTCTGTGGCCTGGTAAGGCTGCTCCCCTCTCAGGGGGAGGTGATCAAAGAGCAGGCCAAGCAGTTCATGTCAAAGATAGTCCCTGTCCCCATTACTATGGAGACCACCTGGATACTGAACTGCCATAGGCTACCTCTGTACAGGGGTTCCAGGCCATCTCCATGAGTGGTCCTTGGCTGGAGTATCAGTTTCCGAAAAGACCCCTGTGCCCAGACTTTAAGATCTGTCACTGTCCTTGTGGAGCTCCTGTCCTCTCTAGGTCTTACTATCTCCTATTTCTTTCATAAGATTCCCTGTACTCTGTTATGCAGGCTTTCAATCTTTTATACTTCCAGTCGACTTCAGATTCCTTGTGCTCCCTTTTCCAAGAGAAGAAATAGCACACACTTCCTAAGTGTTCTGTGACTTATAATAAACAGTGTTCATAAAAGTATGTAAATAGCATAATGGATAATACATATAGCATACTAGCATAATAATAGCATAAATACACATAAATTGCACCCACTTTAGAAGTGTTCTACAATTTGTAAAACAGGGTTCATGAATGCAGCTAGAGCACTGTTTATGCAAGAGTGGGCTTTTGGTATCATCATGTCTGGACAGTACTTTAGGACACTCCTTACTAAAGCATTTTCTTAGAAACCAGAGCCTAGTCCTGCCCACATACCACAGCTCCTGAGCTGCTCTACACAGGAGAACGGTGGTGATAAATACATGATGACACCTATCACTTCAACCTGACTTGTGAGCATTGTTTTGCACTCTGAAGAGAGCTCAGGTCACCTCTCTTGAGTTGATTTTCATATTGAGTTTATTAATGCAGTGCTTTTGGTGCTGGAAATCAAACCATGGACCTCAGAAATATCACACAAGTATGCTACAGTGGACCTATATCCCTATTTGCCATTCTGAATGAGATTTAAGCATCTGAGGAAGAGGATCCAGGCAGTCCTGATGGGACTTGATAAGCGATGGGCAGATGGCAGAGGAGGACTCCCCCTTTCAGCTTATAGCAGAAGGGGAAAGGGGGGAAGAGGGAGGAAAGGTGGGACTTGGGGGAGTTGAGGGAGGGGGCTTCTATCAAGATATATAATGAATAAATTGGAAAAAAATACCTACCTAAAATGTAAAATACTCCACAATATATTAAGAGCTATAATAAATTAATTTCTTTTCTTCACATTTGATATTATAGCTCTGTTAAATATAGAGCAGGAATGCATAAAGTTATTAATGAAACATACAAAGCCAACTTATATGTTGTGTTGGAGGGACATGTGAAATTTTTGTTATTGATTTTGTAGTCTCAGACATGTGACTAAGAGCTTCAATGATGATGTAAGAATGAGAAATCATTTTTAGCACTAAGGGTGTCCAGTGCCCACACACAGGATGATCCTTTACTCACTTTTACACTTGGGATTCCCCTTAATGCTGTGCCTTGAGTGTGGGAGAAACTTTTGTGTGTTTCTTGAAAGAAACTAGTGCAAAAATTCCAAACCAAAGCAACCAAACAAGTAAAACCAGAACATTTTTGGTTTTGCACTAACCCTCTTTTGCACCACCGTTTTGCACCAACCTTTCTTCTGCATTGGATGCTTAAGTATCATAGGAAACCTAGCCAAGTGATGTTCTCACATAGTTTACTGTCAAGATCTGCATCTGCTGTAGTCTCCCAGGCACAGATAACAGCTCTTTTAAACAGAAATCTGTCCAGATTGTGTGGTACACATTAAGGCAGGTGCGTTAAGCAGCAGAAGGGGTAGGGCATTGATCATCCTGTTGAGGTGTCTGCAGTTCTGCAGGCATCAATGGTTTGTACATTCCTTTGAGGAATACATCTGAACGAGTTGGGTTTCATTACTGTATTTGAGCAGTATTCCTTTAGGGGCTGCTTTCACAGCATTGGCTGCTCTTCTACAAGACCAGGTTTGATGTCCAGCACACAGATGGGGCTGGCTCAGTCTCATCTGCAACTCTAGTTCCAGTAGATCTGAAAACAGTGTGCTCTTTTGGCTTCCACAGTCACCAACGGTGTACATGGCATAGACATACATGTGGGCAAAACACCCACACATATGAAATAAATATCATTAAACAGTATTTTTTTAAGTCTTATCAATATTCTTAATATCCTTTCAAAATTGAGGAAGCCTTTTTCATGCTGTTAAAAATGTTAATGATAAGTGACTAGTGATTCCTTATCCTTTTTAATTAGATTTATTTATTTTTTTTCTTTCAGGCTAGGGATGGTAAGTCCTAACTGTATGTGAGTGACCCCAGAGGCCATTAAGAGGGTGTCAGCTCTCTTAGAGCTAGACATGACCTATGGGTACTGGGTACTGAATTCTGGTCCTCTGGAAGAACAGAATATGCTCTTAACATTGAACCAGCTCCTAGACCCCCTTTATCCCCACAATCATGTTTTAAACTTTCATTACAATGCCCATTATCAGTTTTAACCTCTGTTGAAAGAATTGTATTTGAGAATTCGGCTTCCCCTAAAACAGCTGAATTTTAAGGATATGAAATCATTTCCTTTGACTTTTGCTCACTTCCATTATTCCTGTAAATATTATCACTCTTTGTAAACTCCCACTATTCCCTAGACTCTGCAGTTTCAACAAAGAGTTGATCATGATCATTTTGAAACTTTGTACTTACATCCCAATTCATTAAAAAATTATAGAAGTTTAGCTGTTGGTTTGTAATTCCAGATGGCCAAGATGAAATCCTGATAACTAGGATAAGTAGTTGAAAGGATTGATAAGTTCAAAATGCCAGAAAGAGTCATTTAAACAAAATCTCGAATATTATTTTGAAAGACTAGATCCCTTGTGCTGTCTGTTTATGGCTCGCCTGTCCTTCCAGCCATCTTTGTAGGTTCTCACTCCTTGTCAGTAGCAGTCTGCACACAGCAAGACACTTCATAACTGCATACGCTAACCAGAACAGAGAATTCTCCTTGGATTCTTACATTTTGCTTTTTGTATTTGTGGTAGAAATAAAAATTAATAAGGCATTTTAAGACCTAACCCCTAGCTCCCTGGACAACGTGGTGCCTCATCATTTATGTGTTTTCTTTGAGTGCTCTACTTATGAGTTATCTAGTGCCATTTGGCTCATTAGTTTTTATTAATTAATTTTATTGAAAAATATTTTTGTGCAATATTTTTTCATGATTTTCCTGTCCCTCAAATCCTCCTGACCTCCTTAACCACCAAACTTTTATCTTCTCTGTTTTTTCTTTCTCTGTCTCTCTCTCACTCTCTTTCTTTCTCTCTCTCAAACAACAAAGAAACAAAACCCAAACCAAGAAATACTCTCTCTCTCCCAAACACAAAAATGAAAATCAAAACGAACAAGATGGATACTCCAACCAAGTACCATGCATGGAGATAACCTAGAACCCCTGCACAGGTGTAGCCCATGGCAGTTCAGTGTCCAAGCGGGTTCCCTAGTAATGGGAAGAGGGACTGCCTCTGACATGAAGTGATTGACCTGCTCTTTGATCACCTCTCCTTGAAGGGGGAGCAGTCTTACTAGGCCACAGAGGTAGACAATGCAGCCGGAAGACAAAGTGAATAAAGTATAATTAATAAAAAAATTTAAAAGAGAAAAAAAAGCAAAATTGTACTGGCCAATCATTCCTGGTCCTGAGGCTTGTCCTGAAGTGCGGTTGACACATACAATGAGACTCCATGGGGGGTGGGGGACCTTCCCTTTGCCAGCAGACATCAACTGGAGGTAGCTGGAGACAGCTTTTCAGTTAGGCCTGGGACCCTATGTCTACCTCCTACTCTCAGTACGAGGGCCCCTTCTGAGCTGACCCTCACAGGTCCTGCGCATGCTGTCACAGCATCTGTAACTTCATCTGTGCGTCAGTCCTATCATGCCTGGAAGATACTTTTTGCTTGCAGTCACCCATCATCCCTTGCTTTTATAATCTTTCTGCCTCCTCCTCCACCTAGATCCCTAAGAGCCGAGGAGAAGAATGTGGTAAATACATTGCATTCAGGACTGAGTGCTCCCAGGTCTTTCACTCTGAGCTTGGTCCATTTGTGGGTCTCTGTGTTAATTCCCACCTCCTGTAAGAAGCTTCTCTAATGTGGGCTGAGCAAGGCACTGATCTATGGGTATACTAGAATGTCGTTAGGAGTCATTTTCCTGTTACATTTCGTCAGCAAAATAATAGTATTAAGTTATCCTCTACATCCATGACCAATCTAGTTTCAGGTTCTTGGGTGTTTTAGCAACAGCAAGCATAGGTTCTGTCTCATAGAGTGGGCCTTAAATCCAGTTTAAGAAGCGCTTGTTACTCCCATAACACTCGCACCCTTCTGCACGAGTGGAACTTGCAGCCAGGTCCCTGTTGTAGGTCACAGATTTTATAGTTGAGTGAATTTGATCTACTTTCTCTTTTTGCACTGTTCAGTGTACTTCAGTGCTGTGAATGCTAGTTACTTGGGGTGAAGCTTCTAGTTAGGCACCAGCTTGGCATCTGTATGCTTGTCAATGTGAGTATTAATAGTGCTTTACCATCAAGTTGTAGAGATCAAACGATAACATTGATAGTTAGGGGTTTCCATGGGGGCCCCTTTGGACAAAGACTCAACTAGATGTAACCAATTACTGCCCCTGGAGATTTCGCCCGTTGACATAAGGTATCTAGTTGGGCCATTGCTCCCCTATTATTTGGTTACTCTACATAGATTTCTTTCATATAGGTATGTATTTTAGGGAGCTTCTACAGCAGTGAGCTTTCAAATAGCCGTTAGCGTCATCTGTCCCTCCCATACCCCTTTGTTTACCCTTCATTCCCACCCACTTCTTTACCAAATTTTACTACTCAAGGTTTCCCTTGTCTCTCCATAACACTGATTTTATTTTTCCTTCCTTGGGAGATTCTTTCCTCTGTTCTGGCATACTTACTAGGTACCTAACCTCTGTGGTTATTTGGATTAAAGCACACATTTGGAAAGCTTAAAAACTAACATACATGTAAAACAGAAAGCATAATATTTGTCATTTGGGGTCTGGGTTGCCTCACTCAAGGTGATTTTTTTTCCGAGTTCCATCATTTAAAGGAAAATTTCACGATTTTGTTTTTCTTTTTGAATAATATTACATTGTGTAAATATTCCATTGTAATATTTCATTGGGTAATCTCCCATAGTCTCATTATCCATTCATCAGTTGATGGACAACTAGGCCATTTCTAAGTTTTGGCTATTAGGAATAGGTCAGTAATAATCATGGCTGAGCAAGTGTTTCTGTAACAAGGATATAGAATCCTTTGAGTATATGCTCAAGCTATAGCTGGGTCTAGGTAGATCTAGTCTTTCTGAGAACTGTGACACTGATTTCCACAGTGGTTGTCCAAATGCATTCCCACCAGCAATATATGAGGGGTTTCTTGGTATGTGTGTTTGTTCTAATCTTTACTGAGTGGGTGATCCACTCTGTGGTTGCTGTTGGTCTCTGTTCCTTTTACTCAACAGCCTCATCAATATGAGATTCTATTTGTTTTATTGAGCTTTGCCATTCTGACTGGGGTAAGATAAAATCTCCAAGTAGTTTTAATTTGCATTTTCCTGATGACTAAGAATGTTGAACATGCCATTAAGTGTTTCTCAGCCATTTGTATTTTATCTCTTCAGGACTCTCAGTTCTATAACGCATTTTTTAAATTGGGTTATTTATTTTCTTGATGTTTGAGATTTTTTAAAGCTCTTTATATATTCTAAATACTATCCATTATCGCATGTATATTTGATAAAGATCTTTTTCCTGAAGACTGCTGCTTTGATGGAATGGTGGTATCCTTTGCCATAAAGAAACTTCTTATCTTTATTAGGTCACATTTATTGTTAGTAACTGGGGTACTGGTGTCCTGTGCTACCAATATAGAGTTCAGAAAGTCCTTTCCTGCACCAATGAATTCAAGACTACTTTTTAACTTTCTCTTCTATCAGATTCAAGGTATCTGGACTTGTGATGAAGTTCGTGATCTATTTGGTGTTGAGTTTTCAATATAGTGATAGATGTGGGTCAATTTTGGTTCTGTTTACATGCAATCATCCAGTATGAAAAAATTTGAGGAGGATCCTGTCTTTTCTCCAGTGTATTTTTAGCTTCTTTGTCCAGAAGTGTGACTTATATCTGGGTCTTCAGTTTAGCTCAGCTGATCAATGTGTCTATTTTTGTCACTACTGTCCTGTCTTTATTACTATGTCTCTGTACTGCAGTTTTAAATCTAGGACACTGATACTTTTGTGGCTTGTTTATCATTTGTGACTGTTTTAGCTTTCCTGGGTCTTTTGTGTTTTCATATGAACTTGATTGTTTTCTCAATATCTATGAAGAATTATGTTTGAATTTTGATGAGAATTACATTGAATCTGTAGATTGCTTTTGATAAGATGACCATTTTCACTATATTAATCCTATGGATGCACAAACATGGAAGATCTTTCCATCTTCTGGTGTCTTCTCCAAATTCTTTCTGCAATGTCTTTAAGTTTTTCTTATCCAAGTCTTTTAAATTCTTGATTAGAGTTATCACTGGATGTTGCTTTTTTTTTTTTATTAAGACTATTGTGAAAGGTGCTGTTTCTAGGATTTCTTTCTCAATCCACCATTTGTATTTACAAAGGCTACTTATTTTTGTGTGTTAATTTTGTATCCTGCTAGGTTTTTTTCCTGAAACTGTTTATGAACTCTTTGAGGGGTTTCTCCATATAGGTGTTTGTCCTGATCTTTCTTGGGTGGGTGATCCACTCTTCAGTTGCTGTTCTCTGCTCTGGATTCTAGGCAAGTGTGTTGGGTGGAAGGTCCTTGGTGGAGAACAAATTTGTTGGTTGGTAGGTAACACAAAGGAATGGAGATGAGCTACAAGAAGAGTTTAAGAAGGTTCGTTGAAAAGTGCTAAGGGGTTGGGGGTCAGCACTGATGGGCAAGATATTCAGAGAATGGAGGTAGGGTGGGAGAAAGCCTCCTCAAGGCAGAGGGCAACAAGACTGAGAGAAAGTACGAAGAGACAGGAATGAAATATGACTCATTTCTATTGTTGCTTCTTTATTTTTAATCTGAATTAAAGAAAACAAGTCAGGAGGTTTTCCAGTTACAGGGTAATAGAACTGAACAGTGGCTGAAAGCTTCTTTGAGATAACCAGATAATCATTCACACTTCCCATTCTCATTCATGAAAATATGTAAAATAGTACTATGGATTTGGATTCAAAACAAGATATAGATGGTAATTATATTTCAAGTTTATTTTTAAGAGTTAAATAACTTATAGTTGTTTTTATTTTTTTAATGTACAGGGCAAAATTTGTATCCTCTAGAGCATTCTGACCAGAGTCTATTGTATGTTAAGTAGTATCACAGGGGATTTTAAAAGACTTTTTAAAGTGTGTATATTTTTGTGTGTCCTTGTTGAGGTCTGTGCATGAAAGTACAGTGACCAAAGTTGCCATAGAGGGCCTCTGACCTTAGGAACTGGATTATAAGTGTGAACTGCCTGACATGGGTACCAGAAACTGAACCCAGGTCTTCCTGTAGGAGCAGTATATACTCATAACCTCTGAAGCCCATCTCTCTAGCCCACATCATTGGTTTCTTTCATGATGCATATATAATTTTAAAACTACTTATTTTCAGTTCAGTTACCTGTTACACTAGCCACCATTTTGTGGGTTTGGTTTATTAGCTTTCTAAAGATTCTGTAATAAAATACCCTGAACCTGGAAGTTGACATAAAAGAAGTGAACCAGGTGCCATGGTGCATGTCTATAATCCCTGCACTCTGGGAGACAGAGGTAGACAGATAGATCTCTGTGAGTTCGAGGCTAGCCTGGTCTACAAAGTGAGTCCAGGACAGCCAAGGCTACACAGAGAAACCCTGTCTTCAAAAACAAAAAAGCAAAACAAAAAGAAACAAACAAAAAACTAAAATAAGAGAACTGCATTCTACCCAGTTCTGGAGACTAACAATCCAAAGCAAAGGAGTTATCAAGGTCATATGCACAGAGAAGCGTGGGAAACAATCTTCCTTTACCTTTTCTGAGCCTCTGATGGTTGCCAGTGATCCTTTGCTTTGTTTGCATTGTCACGCAGCACCACAACATTGGGCTAGATGTTAAATTAAAATAAATAGAGCACTAAGAAGTTCCTCACACCTCGGAAAAGAATAACATATCAGAAATACGGAGGAAAACTAGCAGCCATTCTAAATGTAAAACTTTGACTCTACTGTCAGGGATCCATGCTAAACTAAGGTAGAATTACAGTAAAAGAATGTGATGAACATAGTTCTCTCTACGTTTAGTCTGGGTACCTAAACATCTAATGCTTCCCCACGAGGGTCTCACTGCCACCATATCCCTCTTCTGTTCCATCAATGACCTTCTTTAGAATATGACACTTTATCATCTTTTATTAGTGGCTAAGTGAAAGTTTTAAGTAACTTAGTCTCACCTCACCCCAGCCCTTCACTTTTTTTTTTTTTTTAAACCTGGAAACAAAGAGTTTCTTAAAAACAGTATCCTGGTTCCTTTCCCCTCCCCTAACATGCAGACTCTAACTCATTACACTCCAGAGTTTTCACGGGTAGAGATGGGAGCTCTCAGAATGTTCTGTTCCTTTTGTCTGCTTGACTTCGGTTCTGTCCTTGGCCGTGGACCTCAAGGCTGCTGTTCTGCTAATCATCCCGCTCTCAGCTGCCCCATCACATAGTTCCTTGCACATAGGGCCTTTTTTTTCTCCTGGAAGGAACTTTTCTGCTTCACGGGCTTGCAACTTTACTTACCAGTGGTGCTGAGAAAAGGCCTCTCTCTCTAAATCTGTGCAACCTTTGGCTTCAAATGGTCTTGAGACCACAGTGATCCTATGACTCCAGAGCAGCCAAAGCATTTCCCCAAACATGCTTCACTGAGGTTGCAAGATTAAGTACCCAGATGTTTTCCTGGAATACTTAACTACCGAGTTGTGTTTGAGTGTGTATGTGTCTAGTGCAGTTTCCTAAATTTAGATTTCAGAAGAATCTAGGATGTAGTCTTAATCTCACTATTCAAGAATAAGACCACCACCACAGTTTTGAGGCAAATTTGAAGCAAGCAACGAGGCCTGTAATGATGGCTCATGCTTTTAATCCCTGGTTTTGGCAAACTGAAGTAGCAGATTGCGTATTCAAGCATAAACTAGGGGTATTTAGGGTAACATACCACAAAACAAAACAAATACAAGCATAAAATAGCCTTGATGTCACTCAATCAGAGAAGACACTTTTCTAATATATCTCTGTCCGAACATGTGAAGGATATCCAACATGAAACATTTTAGATTTTAGTTTGTTTATCTATTTCTAATTGTTTTCTTTTCAGATTTGCTTGGAAGCATAGACGAAATCCTTCCCAGCCTCCCCAAACATATCAGTGTTTGGGGAATGAAGGATTCTGTTCCACAAGGTGTAGTTTCACTCAAAGAAAAGCTGAGTCTTGCCTCTGATGAGCCAGTACCTCCAAGCTATCATGTCACCTCAAGCCTCAAGTCTACTTGCCTCTATATTTTTACCTCTGGAACAACAGGTATGTTTGTACTCTCTCTCTCTCTCTCTCTCTCTCTCTCTCTCTCTCTCTCTCTCTCTCTCTCTCTCTCTCTCTCTGTGTGTGTGTGTGTGTGTGTGTGAGTGTGTGCGCGTATGCGTGCAAGAGAGAGAAATATTGCTATTACAGGCATGCGCAGACATGACACACATACATATAATTAAAAATAATAAAATCTTAGATCTGATGTGTTAGATCTCAAACCCAGATACACGGCCAGATGGGAAACCTATTTTATTTATCAAAGTAGACCTGTCTGTCAGGTTCGTCCTGAATCTCTCAGTACCTTCTACAGAGTCAACCTTGAAGGAACTCTAGCAGGCCTGAATATGAGAAACCTGACATTGGCAGGCCATGTCCTTCCTCCAGTTTCTCTTCCTTGCTAAACCCATTAAATCGTGTTCCTAAAGCTAGTCTCCAAGATCTATTGCCTTATTTGGCTACTTTCTCCTCCCGAGGCTAACTACGAAGGTCCAGTTGTGAAAACCCTCCTTTAGCTACTTTAATTAGCCTGTCTAATCAAATTAAACACCTTATACTAACAAGAGGTTTCCCCTTTTATCTCTATAAACTGTCTTTTGCCTATGGGCCACACCTGTCTCCTCTCTCTCCAGAGGCTGTCCTTTTCCCTTCCCCTTCTCCTTTCTCCTCTATCCAGTCTTTAGTGCTTATTCCTTGCCCTTTGTCCTTCTGGGACAAATAAATCTCCTTTGATTTAAGAACTTGGAATTGGGGTGTCTTGTGCTGGGTCTTTTTAATCCTAGCTGACATACCCTCCCTCCTACCCAAACTCTCCAGCCCAAAGATTGGGTTGGGCCCCTTCCCCCAGCCTCTCTTCCCTATGTGACTCAGGACTTTGGTTATGCCAGCCCCTAGTCCTCAGTTCCTTTCTTACTTCTCTCTCTCTCTCTCTCTCCCTCCCTTTTTTTTCTCTCTCTCTTCTATTTTGTGCCACCCAGTCTGGACCTTTTCCAAATGCCTCTAGCTATGTTTTCACTGGTATTTACAATAAAGCTTCTCTTCCACCATACCTAGGGGCATAAAGTCTTTCTTTTCATGTTTTCATTCAGTATGTAGTGCACTCCTTTGATGCCAGAACTTGGGAGGCAGAGGCAGGCAAGTACTCTGTTAGCTCAAGGGTAGCCTAGTCTACACAATGATTTCTAGGCCAAACAGGGAAGCATAATGAAATACTGTCTCAACAACACCATATTTTCTAGAAGTATGTAACAAATTATCACCTGAGAAAGCATGGATGCAAGAAGATCTAAGGTTCTCTTACCCAGGAACTTTCAAATGCAGATGGAGAACTTAATTGCTTAGAGTGCAAAAGGCAAATTGTTTCCATTTTGGTAAATCCCTGTGATCACTGGCCCTCTCTTATTAAAGTCTGGAAACCAAGAGGGTTAACTGTTGATTGGAGGCAGGTTTGCTTGTGTGTAGCAGGAGAGACATGACAAAGGATGAAATAAAGAGACAACAAGAAGAAGGAATGAATTACACACAGGTCTCAGAGAGGTGAGGGATGCCAGCAGGAGGTCAAAGGGCAGTAAGGAACTTTACCTCAAGTGCTGTGTAGGAGAGGGGACCGTGGATGAGAGCTTCATTGAAGCCCAGAGCCACTATCCCTTAGATTACTCTAGAGTGATCATATATGGGCTAGGTTAAAGAAAACACTCATGAAGAAGGGAATCTGCATGGTCCTGGTACTATCATTAGGTTTCCCATGGTCAAAATCTAAAGGTCCTGAGGGTTGTAACATGAGGGACACAGTCTCAGGGTTATAGAATTTTTTCTGAGGCCCAAAGGGATAACTGGGCTTCCAACAACATGGGCTCTGAGATACCAATGATGTTGACATAATTTGTGATGCCACCTCTCCCTCAACAAGATGTAGCGCTAAATAGTCCTAGGCCTCTGTCAAGGCAATTTTTGGATGCCTCTGTCTCAGACATTCCTCTTTCTCCTCCGTGCCCTCCAGCTGCTGTGTTATTAGTCTCAGTTTGTCCTTTACCGTAACCTCGGACCTTGGGAATTCCTTCCATATTTTCTTTTCTTGGTTTCCTACTCACTAGAACCTCCTCTGTTTTATTCTTCAGTCTCTCCCTGGGCTGTTCTCTGCAGAATCCTGATAAGGGATACATGAAACATATTTTTACTAAATTTTTACATATCCCCAAAGCATCTTTTATTCTATTCTTTTGGATAGAAGCCTGTAGAATTATAAGTTGAAAATTATTTTTATTCAGGATTTTGATTTTGGATTTCCTGTGTACACATTGAGAAGTCTTTTTGCCTTTGTGCTTCTTGCCCTTGAATTTCCAGTAGTTCATGGTACCCTGAAAACTTACGCTGGGGGTGGTCCTGTTTAGTCATTTTCTGAGAAGCTAATAGCTATTTTCAGCCTAGAAATTAATGTCTTACAGCTCTAGGCATTTTTCATATTAAAAAGTACACCTCTCCTCTTTCCTCCTGCTACTACTGCAGGAGCTTTTCCTATTCACTCATCTTTGGAGCCTCTCCATTTGTATAAATTAAGCCTCTTGGACTAAGTCATTAATCTCCTCTTTTTTTCTATTTCCCTTCCCTTCACTTTTATATTTACTTTTTTAGAGATTTATTTCCCTATCCCCTGTCCTTTGAATATTCTTCTGAGAAGCCTATTATTGTACTCTTAATAATTTATTGCTTGTATCTTTCAAATGTCTTTATCTTGCCTGGTTTTTTTTTCCTATCTTTTTATGTTTTAGTGTGTATTGCTTTGTTTTGTGCTACCAAATTTCCTGAAACATTGGCTTTCTTTTGACTGGTGGTTCATACTTTAAAGTGTAGGTAATAACACCCTCCCCCCCCAAAAAAATACAACTCATGAGTAGAAGGCTAGCATATCTGGGTGGGATTTTTTACTAGATGGTTTCCTTGCCTAGGCTTTGCTGTGTGTGTGTGTATGTGT
This sequence comes from Pachyuromys duprasi, assembly GCA_028658305.1. Taxonomy (NCBI): domain Eukaryota; kingdom Metazoa; phylum Chordata; class Mammalia; order Rodentia; family Muridae; genus Pachyuromys; species Pachyuromys duprasi. Next base: position 129,767,753 of record CM053764.1, read on the forward strand.
GCATGTGTGTGCAGCAGTGTACCCTGGGCTACTTGTCTGTCTGTGAGCTATCCAGATGCTTCAGAAAAGAATTTCTAAGTAGAAAAATAGCAAGTGTTAAAGGGGAAGTAGGAAGTTAAGAATGTTTATAGACTTCCTCTTATATTCCTATTTTAGCCTCTTTTTCTTGAAGTTTTTGTTTGTTTTCCAGAGCAAAAAAAGACCTTAGCTGTGTACAGTGTTAATGGCCTTAGCTGTGTACAGTGTTGATGGGACGAGAACTGTTTCAGAACCCACACCCCGGCCAATTTATGCCCACACCTTACTGCCTTACTCTTTGAGGGGCTGATTTCCCTATCTGCGGGCCTTCCTGGGGCTCTGTGGAGGCAAACCAGCTTTCTTTTGGCTCCCTCTACGTTTGGCTTTATGGGCTCCATGGCTCACCACACTGTCATCTCTTTAGTGAAACTCTGGGGTTTGTTATCTTCTACCTATCTCCTTTGTGATTAGGGTCTGCAGATGTGTTCCATCTAGTCTGTCCATTACTAGTTGGACCTGAAGAGTCAGGATCAGGAATCTCTAACAAGGCCACCTCAGCATGAATAGGGCAGCTATGTATGCAAGTATTTCTATAGGTCTTGAGAGGAAACCAAGCCTCATGCAGTATTCTGGGTCTGGAGCCAGTTGTCTTTACCATATAGAGAGTCCCCTCTTTACATTACAGATCCCCCCTTTCTTCATTCAATATAATAAACAAATTTTGCAATTATTCCCCCAAGCTGTACTTGTCTTGGAACTGTCTTTCTCTTCGCATAGTCTAGGCCTTCTTACCTTTTTCCTAGTTTTCAAGTTCCAGGACATATCCTAACTCCCCACTTTCTTCCTAGACCCTATCCCAGTGGTCAAAGTACATTAGAAGAGTTCTAGTGTCAAGATTCATAAATGATTAAAATATCAAGAATTGTAGAGACAACATAAGGTCTTTCTCAAAAAAAAATGTTCACCAAGAAAGATGCGAACAAGTGCTTTATGACTGTATTGGTTTTAAAAATACCACTGCCGTATGCTCCAAAGTTTCTATCATAAGCTCTTTGGTTTTTCTTTATTTGTTTGTTTGGGATTTTAATTTTTAGCTTTGGTTTTTCTTGGGGGGTGTTTGTTTTGTTTTTCAAGATGGGATTTCTCTGTGTAGTCCTGGCTGTTCTGAAACTCAGTCTGTAGAGATCTCAAGCTCAGAGATTTGCCTGCCTCTCTAGTGCTAGGAAAAAAGACATGTAGCACCACCATCCTCTAGTGTGTTAACATTTTATCTGAAAGCCCTAATCAGACTTGGATTGTTTTCCTGATTATCTTCTTCATTCAAACCTAAACATCATCAGCTTTTGACCATTTTTTGATAAGTTCCTATCTCTGGCTCCATTATCAATAAATGTACTAAGTACCTTCCATTGATTGGAGTAAGTTCATGAGTGTATTGCACACTGGAAAATAGCTGAACAGGCTCAAGAAATTCACTAAAGTGGCTTGGAGGCGACAGGAGCATTAAATGTAGTGTTGCTACTTTTGGACCAGAATTTCCACGAAGAGTATTTCATTTAAGAGCTGGTTTGCCAGGGCACTCAGGGGTACTGCAGGGAGCAGAGGATGTGGCAACTCAGGCATAGGACTTTTCTGGAACAGAAAAAGCAGGAATATTTGCTCCTCTGGATGAGGAACAGAAAGCCATTCTATACAATCGTAGCTTCACTTATTTACATGTAGTTTTGAGGGGAAAATTTGGATTCTCGGGTACAGGGTGTAAAAGTCCAAGCGTTTGGGAATAGCTACAAAGATGTCTTTTGAGAAAGAACATGGTTCAAAGTGGCAAATATTATTCCAACTTCATATGTAAGGCCAAGTTTGATCCCATTAATGAAACAGAGAATGAGTCTGTCAGGAATTTCAGAGCTGGTACAGAACATGGCAGACTTGAGACTTCCTGGAGCACATTCGAAGTCTCCACAGACTGTGACCTTTGATGCCTCTTGTGGGCCCTCAGGCTTTGCTCTTCTTCCAGGAAACCACCTGCTTGGCCTCATCTCATTAACATTTTATGAAGCCAACAAGTTTATTAATGAGATATATTTGTTAGTGTTTGTGATTCTAGGGATTGGATACAGGGCTAATTGCTTATGAAAACTGATTAAGGGTAGCTCTTGACCACTGACCCACACTTCAAGCCACAATAAGGAAGATATGAGGTAGATTCAAAATGAAAGCCCGCGCAGGAAATCATCTGAAAAACTAAGAACCTTTAAACTCAAAGAAGAGTGGGATACAATTAAATTCAGCTGTATCCAATTCAATTAAATTCATTAAAATGATGATATTTATGAACAGGAAGACAAGTTGTGTTCCATGATAGAGACATATAGCTTGAAACATATAAAAATGTTAATGTTCAGAGATGATCATACAGTATCATATGGGTTAAGTTTTCAGATTTATTTTGATGGATGAATTTCTTACATTGACGTTATAATTTTCTATGCCAACATCAAATATTAAAACAGGAAATTCTAGAAAAAAGGAAAAATATCTGCCTGTAGATGCCAGTAACAAAGCACTATGCAAAATGCAAATATTTTATATATTACTTACAACTATACATTTTCATAAGAAACCAATTATGTGTTGGAGAAGGCTAGACAGGGAAGAAAACTATGTTTAACTCATAAAATTATGAGACAATTCCAATATTTTCCTGAGCTTTGCAGTTTTAAATGATTATATGATAAGACATGTTTAAACTTGACAAAGTGAATGGTCATTAATGACAATCCTATTTGGAGGAAGTATTCTCAGGAAAACATCATTACATTAAATTTTGATTTTGTTGTGAGCCCTCTTATTTGGGGGTTATATAGTTTCAGATGTTAGCACTTCTTTCACTATTTTCTAGCAGATTCTATACATTTCTAGCATAGTCTATAAAATATGCTATTCTAGATTCTAGAATAATTTTGATGTATTTTTTGTCTCAATTCTTTGTGTAGTTGTTATCAGGATAATCTTTCTTTCATAGATCTATATATAATGGAACATCTAATATATATATATATATATATATATATATATATATATACACACACACACATAACTTGACATTAAAAATAACAAATCCACTTTAAAATGTGAAATAGCTTATTCTGAACACAGTCTGAGTGACATGACCCTGCATAACAGACTGAAGCTACTCTGGAAGCCATGTTCTGCTGTTGTAGGGATTGCATAGACTTCTGAAGCCACAGCACAAAGGAAATTATCAATCAATCTATTCAGAAAACACAGTGGGGGAACTAGGTAAGTGGGCTATGGCAAGGAGGGGTTAATATGTTTAAGATAGTATTTTAAAGCATCATGTTATAGGTTGGTGGAGGCTAAATGCCCCTTAACACTATGTTCCAAAAGGTTTACCCAGTGGGCATCAGAAAATAATCTCGTACACAAAGGTAAAATATAGATAACTATTCTCTAAAGCATAGAGCTAGCCAAGACACTTTTTGTTCTCCACCTACATTCCACCTTTCCATAACTGTGATACTTTATTTTGCTGACATCAATTTGCACAATCTTGAACATGGATGGGAGCCCCTCAGAGAACTTTGCTTTCTTTTCTTCTCTTCCAGGTCTACCCAAAGCAGCTGTGATTAGTCAGTTGCAGGTGTTGAAGGGCTCTGTTGGGCTATGGGCTTTTGGCTGCACAGCTGACGACATTATTTATATAACTCTTCCTCTGTACCACAGCTCAGGGGCTCTCTTAGGAATTGGTGGATGTGTTGAGCTGGGTAAGTTTTTATTTTTGTTTTTGTTGTTGTGGTTGTTTGTTTTGATAAGTCATCACAATGTTTAATTAGCACTTATATTCATCAAAACTTAAAGTATTGCACAATTGCAATGTAATATTTGTAGAAAGGCCACATTTTCAAAACATAGCCTGTTTTTAAACTACAAAGACCAGAGTCCTGAGCATTTGCCTTGTGGTTTCAGCAGCTTATAGACTCCCTTTTCCTTGTGTTTGATCGTTCTTTAGGAGCCCAGGCCCAGGTTCCCCAAACAGTCACTCAAATGGAGTAAATGTGTCAGTTGCATGATGGTTTAAAGCGAGCTCTGAAACCATAGGAATGACTTCAGCACCATGCTCCTGAACAAAACAAGTCAAAGCTCACACTAGAGTCTAGATATGAACACTGGGAACACAGACTCCACCTCTTCCAGGCAAAAAGAACAGTTTGTATTACTCAGATGAGTGAGGGGAAGGAATTGGAAGGCTGAATTCTTTTCTCCCCATAGTCTGTCCCAAACATTCAAGAAGTCTTGTGATGGAGTTTATGATACAGTAGATTCCATTTGTAGATATGCAAGATGCTGTTTCATTTACTAGCTCTGAAATAATAGAGCTCACTCATTAATGCTAGTGTATGCCTGATGTACGATTTCAGGCTATTCACAGCATGATCAATATTCACAGGAAGTAAGTACCAAATGTTAAGAGTATATGTGAGAGTCTGCGTGGAGACATATGTTGCTATCAAGATAGGGTTGTTACAAGTAAAGGAAATGAATGATCATCGTCATTTCTCTACAGACACAGCAAGGCGACCATTCACACATACACATATAGATCACCTTTGTAAGAGTTAAGGAAATGGTCTGACAGTCCAGAGCACCTGACTTTAGAATAACAGAAAGGGAATATTGAACACACCATGAGGGAAGGAGCTGCTGTGTTGCCTCTTACCTGAGTGTAAGCTGTTCATCAGCGGCAGGGGGAAAAGAAAAAAGGAAAGAGGGAGAGAGACAGAGACAGAGAGATTCTTTGTGGAAGAGAGACAAGAGAGGCAATTGACTAGGTCTCTTCTTTGTCTGTAGGTTGCGTGGCTGGGTTTTTCGATTTTGTTTTTTAAGACAGGCGTTTCCTGTGTATCCTTGGCTGTCCTGGTCTACAAAGCAACTCTCTTTGTAGACCAGGCTGGCCTCCAACTCATAGAGATCCACCTGCCTCTGCCTCCCTGAGTGCTGGGATTAAGGGCATGTACCATCATGCCCAGCTTCTAGGCCTGTTCTAGTACCAGACCTTGTGTGGTGGAATCCACTGCCAGCCAGAGCCCCAGGGACCCTACTGCCACAGCAATACCTGATATGGACTGAGCTGCATAAGTGCCTTAGACTGGTTTCCTAACTTCGCCTGGCACCCCTTCTTGAACAAACAGCAGTAGAGTTGCACGCAAGATTCCATCCATTGTGAAGCAAGGCATGAAAACAAGCATGGGTGTTTCTGTTAGATCTCAGAGCCAGTAAAACACTGGGTAATCGTACTGAGGAATGACTTTACTCATGGATGCAGGTCCAAGAGAACTAAAAACATGCAGTCATACCTGGTCACAGTGTGTCAATTACCATTATTGTTGATAGCCAAAAAATAGAATCAATCCAAATACATATTACTGATGGGTTAACAAGTAAAATATTACATATCTACGGGGATACTTAGCCACACAGAGGATGAAATATTGGTACAATCTACAAGATAAACAAACCCAAACTGTATTTCATAGTAACTGAAAGGGCTATGAAAAGACATACCTGTCACATTCATCCAGAGCAGGAAAGTTTAGACAGATGTATATAAATGATCGCCAAGGGTAAGGGAAGTTGGAAATTGGAATGACTGCTAAGGTGAGGAAGTTCTTTGGGGTAATAAAAATAACTGCCCTAGATTTAAATGATAATTATGGCAGTTTTGTCTCTATGTGAAATGGCACTGGGTTATATACATTTAATTTTGAATTATTTGTTGTTGTGATTTATATCCCAATTAGACACAGGAAACTGTCTTAGTTAGTGTTTTATTGCTGTAAAGAGACACCATAACCATGGAAACTCTTTTAAGGAAAGCATTTAAATGGGACTGGCTTACAGTTTCAGAGGTTTAGTGCATTATCATCATGGCGGAACATGGCCGTGTTCAGGCAGACATGGTGCTGGAAAGGACCTGAGAGTTCTACATCTTGATCCACAGGAAGCAGAAGGAGACTGTGTGTCACACTGGGTATAGCTTGAGCATATGAGACCTCAAAGCCTCTTTCCACAGTAACATACTTCCTCCAACAAGGCCACACCCCTAATAGTGCCCCTCCCTATGGGCCCAGAATTCAAACATGTGGGTCTGTGGGGCCCACTCCTGTTCAAACACCACAGATACCATGTTAAAACATTATTAAAACTAGGTACTATACCCAATTGATGAACTTTTTGTTGGTGGGATTTAGCACAACTTATTAAATCTTTACTTAGGAGTATGAGGAATCTAAAGTCTTCACAACAAACTGCGTGTTTTTGTGCAAGGATAAAATGAGTTAATATCACTTATCTCTGAGAAGGATGGATGACCCTCCTAGTGCCCATGGCCATACGAATGTAATTCAAATGCTGGTGGCATACATGTATTTCCAGTACTTGTCGTAGTTCACATGTACTTCCAGTGCTTGTAGTAATATACATGTAATTCCTACTGATTTTGAAGGTGCTTTCATTCCACAAATTGGAAAATGCACAATTTCAGTCTACACATTTGTAGTTCACATGACTACATCAAAAGGTTATTGTACCATAAAGGTAATGTTTCCATATAAATTTACTACCAGTGACTGAGGGATGAGTTATGAAAGCACCAGAAGTGAGTGAGCCCACATTGTGTTCACAGTAACTTAGTGTCTATTTTTACCTCTCCTCTTAGGTGCCACATGTGTGTTAAAGAAGAAATTCTCTGCAAGCCAATTTTGGGATGATTGCAAGAAGTACAATGTGACTGTGTTTCAGTACATTGGAGAACTTTGCCGTTATCTATGCAAACAACCTCAGGTAGGAGAGATAGACCTTTACTGGAGGCGCTAAGGATTTCAGACAGAATACTCACGAGGGGGTGGGGGAGGAAATTTTAGTCTCTTTGCTTTCACTCCACAGTCCTCCAGAACACAATTTATCAAAGACACAGAAGAGCTTACAACATACAAGATAAAATAAATATAAAGGACCAAGAAAATGAGAGGGGGACCATCCAGGAAAGTATTAATAATATGCTTTGTTCTGTACCAAGACAGGCCAGATCCATAATCTAGTGCACTTCAGGTTCAGGCTAATCCAAGTTTTATTATGAAATTAGATGCATATTATCGTTATAGAAAAATAATTCCACCTTTAAAGAAGATAATGCTTAAAAATTCTTGGCTTTAAAAATGACACGATTATAGTTTTCTATTGAATAAATGATTACAGTATATCCCTGTTAGGTTTTTTTTTAAAGTTAAAAGGAAACTTTATTTTCTACCTATCCCCTGGCCCCTCAAAACAGTCAGTCTGGCATTCTTTTGATCCGTTCCTGCTGCATGAGAAGTAGATAAGCACAGAGATTTGACAGAGCCTGCTGTTTGTCTTTGTGGCTTATTTGCTTTTTCTGTCCTTGTCTTTGTTCTGGTCTCATTTGTCTTTCCAAATGCTTAAAAAAATAACTTTCTGACTTTCTAAGTGCTCTTGACAGCTAAGAAATATTTTTTTAAATAAAATCAATACCCACCTCTTCCAGAGAAATTGGTCCCCTTTGTCAGGAGAGACAGCAGAGCCATGGCTCTGAGCTACAACCTCAGGCCTGAGTTCCCTCACTCAGCTTATTTGCCAAGATGTGGATGAATGTGGACTTGGGCAACCCTTTTGTCTTTCATGGTTTAAAGATAACATTACTTCTTCCACTAGTTATCTTCAGTCCAGAAGAAACTAAGCTGGGAGCCCTAAATAAAACTTTATTAAATATGTGGGATTGCACAAGGCAGACCAACACAGAAAAGAATGTGAATGTGGATAACCTGATCTATAGGATACTTTTATTTATGGGTTTGGAGTTCACCATGGGAAGACTTCCTGTTCTGTCTGTGTGTATGTTTGGGTTTTGGAGATAAGGTTTCTCTGTGTAACCTTAGCTGTCCTGGACTCAATAGACCCGACTGCCAACGTCCTTCTTTTTTCAGAGTCATCTATATTTTTTTTTATCAGAAAATTTATATTGATTTAAAGAACATTTGGCTTCATCTTTTCTTATCATCACATATGTAAATGTACATGATGTTTCAAACCATGGTCTAGGGGATACTCAGTGTTGCCTCCATTCTGTAAAAAGACCTAACTTGCTGCTTGCACTATTTCAGCATATTATTGTAGGGCTTGAATGGAAAGTTGGAGCACATAATGTGATTTTAAAGAGGTATAAGTGTGTGCTGGGAACATGCATGCATGCATGATTATCGATAAGGTTTAGGATTGAGATATCGTACTTAGAATCAGAGTGGAAGGCTCAACATCCCTACCATCTGCTGTCGATGCTTTTAGGTGATCATTTCAGAATGAAACCTGTTTTCTGCAGTAAACATCTCACCACGCTGGGCTGCAGGCAATGGCCATTCGGTTTTGCTTTCGGTGTGTCGTGCTTCTGCCTTTGCATGTAGCAATGAACATTCTCAGTTCCTTAAAGCTTAAAGTTATGGAGAATTTTCTGTGTTTAAAAAGCAAAGTCTGAAGTGTCAGCTTCCATAGGCATCTAAAGAAGGTCTTCAGCCCAGGTATGTTAGGGTTTCTCAAGGTGGATGGAGTCTGTCTTCTGGAAGAAAGAGACTGTTTCCGAGAAAAGATTGCTGACCTGGTAGGAAGCAAGTTCCCTTCAGTCCCTGCTGTACCAGACAGCAGATTAACAAAGAGGTTTTTAAAGAACCCAGGGCTTTAACATTGGCGTGACTCCTTTGTGGATGTCATCACACTAGTCTGGAACTTTGTACTGAAAGCAAGATGGACATGTCCACTGAGAACTAAGCCCATAGGATATCTGTGACAGAAGTTCTGACAGTGCCAAAAAAAAAAAATCTATTTAATTGTTCAGTGAGACTTTAAGTGGCTGATGAATAAGGAAGTATTTTCTATGGTTTAGAAAATTGTTCTATCTAGTCTATCATCATAATCTATCTATATTTATCTCTCATTCTTGCTATATATGTGCGAGATTATCTAAATAAGTGCAGGAAAGCTGTAAAGGATTTTGTATACCTTTTCAGAAATGTAAGAGAAAAATACTGCATCAGAGCTCATTTTTGGATAGCCTCCTGTTGCTGAAACTACTAGTCTAATTTTAGTTAAAATGAAGTATGGACTTCTGAGACTTTTTCAAGTGTGTCCACAAACAATAAATGGAAGTATGAAAATGTCAGAGAAAAGAACGCCATAGAAAAGATTACAAAAATAATTTGTATAACCTTTTTAGATATTCTGTCCATATTCAGAATCTTGTCTATATCAGCCATGTGGAATTACCAGATAGGCCTTTTGAAGAGTCCCATGTACATTGGCTAAAATGTTTATGGAATCATTTCCTGAAACAAATGCATTTTTCTTTTCCTATTCTTGAATCTTGGAGAATTTTGTTTCAATCATAGCATGCATTCTGGCTGTACAATCCACATCCCTTCTTCTGGATGCTAGGAAGCACTTGTTCTCACAGGATCTTTCAAATAATCTCCTTCAAGTGACTGACCTGACCATCCTTCACATAGTGGTCTGGATCCAATGAGTGACCAAAGTCTCAGTGTTTCAAAGTCTCAGGCTTCCTTTCTCCATTTCAGAATGATAATGAAAATAGAAAAGGTCACTGTGAAAACTGTGCTAGTTAACAAGATGGTTCTAAGTTTGTGTTAAAATCAAGAATATTTCGTACTTTGAACTTAATCTATAATTTAGGAGAAAGGTCATCAACCCATGACAAGAAGTATTTTGGGCTTGCCTCACAATTACATGATTCTGCTTGTGTATCTCAAAAATGCAAAGGTGATCTCCAAATAAGCAGGTATGACTGTGTTTTATCAAAATATTTGAAACACACAGGTGGGCCTATTGTGCTTTTTGAAGGCTGTAGTTTGCCAAGGCTTGATTTAGGCTTCATGATAATATTAGACACTTATGTAAAGCAAAATTTCTATTCAAAATTTCTGTGCAATAAGATCTTGAAAGCTTTCCATTTGTTTTTTTCTCCCTCTCATATATGTACAGATGTGTGAGAGCAATTATGTGCAGAAGTGTATACCCCCAATAACGTTAACTTTGGGCTTGCTATGGGCATTTGTGATGCTACATTTTTGTTACTGTAAGTAAGTCCTTTTCATTTGTAAGTACCTACTTCTACATTAGTGGTTTGAATCAAAGAAACAAAATTGTGAATAATGACTCTGCTAACTTGTAATAATTATCTCAGTAACCTGTGAAATAGTAACTTTATTATATCACTCAGGAAAACATTTTTGCCATGTTTTACTTCCAGAAGTGTATGTTTGGATTCTTAAGTATTGTTGAGAATCACTTGAAAGAGTTTGTATGTCTACCTAGCAAGTCAGCTGACAGACTCCTGACCTGGAGAACTTCTGCTTGCCAGTCTTTCCAAGTGCAGGGTATAGAGCTAAGATTAAACTAATGGGCAGGAGCCTACCACAGAGGGCCTCTGAAAGACTCTACCCAGCAGGGTATCAAAGCAGATGCTGAGATTCATAGCCAAACTTTGGGCTGAATGCAGGGGATCTTATGAAAGAAGGGGGAGATAAAAAGACCTGGAGGGAACAGGAGCTCCACAAGGAGAGCTGGGCCCACGGGTCTTTTCTGAGACTGTTACTCCAACCAAGGACCATTCATGGAGATAACCTAAAACCCCTGCACAGATGTAGCCCATGGCAGCTCAGTGTCCAAGAGAGTTCCCTAGTAATGAGAATGGGGACTGTTTCTGACATGAACTCATTGGCTGGCTCTTTGACCCTACTCCCCTTGAGGTGGGAGCAGCCTTGTCAGGTCACAGAGGAAGACAATGCAGTCCTGATGAGAACTGATAGCCTAGGGTCAGATGGCAGGGGAAGAGGACCTCCCCTACCAGTGGACTTGGAGAGGGGTATGGGAGGAGATAAGGGAGGGAGGGTGGCATTGGGAGGGAATAAGGAAGGGGGCTACAGCTGGGATACAAAGTGAATAAATTGTAATTAATATAAAAAGTAAAAATTAAAAAAATAGAAAGGAAGAGGTCACTTAGGAAGGGAAGTTTTGGGAATAGATTGGAGAAGTAGGCCCCCCCCCCAAGGTGATGGACTTGAGAGTCAGAAGAAAAGTTTGAAGAAGTTTAGATGTTAGGATGTAGATTAGTGGTTAACACTTTAATACAGTTACTCATGTAATGGTGACACCCAACCATAAAACCTTTTTATCACTACTTTATAACTATAACTTTGTTACTGTTATGAATCCTAATGTAAGCATCAGATAGGCAGATATCTGATATGCCATCTCAAAAGAGTTCAGGATCCACAAGTTGAGAACCACTGGTAAAGAGTGAGGAAGGGGGTGAGTGAAGAAATTGTATTTTAACTAAAATAATTTTTTAATTTGAGTAATAAAGACTATCCATTAAAAAAAGAGATTAAACTAATGGACATGATGCAACTCAGTCCATGACGTAAAAAAGTTGCCTCCTTGTCATAAAATTAACACTAAATGGATGTAATAGTTCAATATGAGGAGACAAAGAAATGTTCTAGTGATTATTATTATTGCTACTTATATGATAGGAGTACATTAATCATAAATGAAGGAGTATTAACAAGAGCAAAAAGAATATATTTAAAAATGAGTGGTGATTACAATATTAAAAATAAAATAAAATTGAGAAGAATCTTGGTGGCTATTAAAACTTTATATCTGCTTAGTGTGCCATTAAGTAAAAATAATTCAATTGGCTTAAAACCAAAATTAACTAAATCTACAAGATACTGTGTCTTATGGAATGAGGTTTTAAGTGAACATCCTTAGCTTTAATTTGTTAAATTGATAGTCCCCTCCTGTTACCTTGATTTGCCATTGTATGTACTGTCAGCTTGAACTGAGAGGCAAATAAACCCTTTCTTCCCTAAGTTCCTTTCATCAGAGTATTTTATAGAGCAACAGGAAAAGTAATTAAGACAAGCCAACAGTTTAGAACACTATCCAGAACACACCAACAAAGCAGATTTACATAGCTGCTTCACATCGTCAGTGAAGGTGTGTGGATCTGTAAAATCTGTAAAATAATATTGCATAGCAAGAATATAGATTTTGTTTCCATTTTTATTTTTTCTTTATTTGACAAGTTTTCCATGGTAGTTGTAATTTCCTTTTCTTCTGCAACACTATACATTGGGTCAATCGTCATTTCTCCATACTCCTCTGGAAGCAATCATCTGGGGTTTTTTTTTTTCTTTCTTTCTTCCTTTTAAAATTTACTGTAATGTATATGAGTAGCTTTCCTGCATGTGTGGCTGTGTACCACTTATGTGCCCGATGCCTGTGGGGGCCAGAAGAGGGTGCCAGGTCTCCTGAAAATGGGTCACAAACAGTTATGAGCTATAGTGTGGGTGCTGGGAATCAAACCTGAGTCCTCTGCAAGAGCAGCTAATCTTCTTAACTGATAAATCATCGCTCTAGGCCCTGATTTTTCTTTTAAAGGAGACACAGGCAGATAAAGATGACTCTGGCATTAGAGTATCAACACTGATATTTTGAACAAAGGAGTTTTGGCGATCCCTTTGATTCGCTTGGCTTGCTGTATGAGCTGTAGCACTGTGATAGTTCTAGCTCACATTTAAAGATTTATATAACCCCAGCCCATAAGTCACCTCTGTGGGATCTGATTTATAGACTCCTTTTGTATTGCCTTCAGTACCGTGCCAACACACTTAACAATGATTCTTGATGAAGCACACTTCTGACTTGAAAAGCATCCAAGAATTGTGTTCTGTAAAAGATTGCTCTCTGCTCAAGCAAAAAAAAAAAAAAAAAAATCACAAGGCTTACAATTCTACTGTCTTATTGAGAGAAATGGTAGTGAAAAGTCCTAGAATTAGTTGCATCTCAGATAAGCAATGTCTTCCAGGATCCCAGGAGGTGAGACCAGGACATCTGCTCTGGGCTGTGTGAGAAGGAGCTGCCCTCATCTAGTGAGTTTCTTGCTCCATCTGCAAGCCCCTTTAGATGGATCAACCAACCAGTGAACACATTTTAAAGGATTCTGTGATATTGGCTCTTATTATACTTATTACTATTGTTTTTAAAAACCAAAGTTATAGTTTCGCACAGTTAAAAGATTAAAAGAGATGCTGGGGAAATGACTCAGTGGCTTCAGAGTGGTACTGTGATTGCAGACCCAGAGTCCAGTTGCCAGCATCCAGGTCAGGTGGCTCAAACCCCTATTACCCCGTTTCCAAGGGTCTGACTCCTCTGGCCTCCACAGGCACTTGTTATCACTTGCATACACCCAGGTGCACACAGTTAATTTTAAGAAATTGAAAAAGGTCTGAAGAAGTGATTCCAAGGGGTAAAATGGCTTGCGGTGAAAACTAAAGGACCCGAGTTCACATTCCTAACACTGTCCTGGAAAGCCCAGCAAGGCCTCGCTTGCCTGTCTCACTTACGTCTGAGATTTCCCTTGTCCTGGTTTCTACAGCTTGTAAACCTGTGTGCAGTGGGGATATCGGGGAAGGAGACCTTGTGGCTGTTGTTACAGTTATGACTCAGAAATAGGATGATTATCCTGTTGTCCTATAGATGCAACCCAGTGTCAGAGGCCTGTAAAGTAGAGGCATGGGTATGTTAGAGATTTTGCACATGTGATTTGGGGAGCAATGAGTCATGTGACATGTCTACAGGAAACTCCCCTGTTACAAGGTCCACATGGGCCATAAAGAGGGGAGCCCAGGCAGTTGTTGTCTATATCTGTGACATGAGTGTAAAAGTGCTTAAGAATGATACTTCCTCTTGAGATCATGAGTTCTGCGTCATTTTGAGGGGCTACTGGTAATTTAGCCCTTTCATTACATCTCAAATTTTTCCTAGAACAGAGATGAGGCTTTCTTAGTATGGGATGTAAATTAGTTTGCTTTGGGACCAAAACATGTCTGTAGTTCCCTATGTTGTTTGCTGCATTCTAAAGAGTAGACTGACACCATCATCATCATTGTTGTTGCTGTTGTTGTTATTAATATTTAAAAAATCACATACTATTATAACTATCTATGCACATCAATATCTATACATATATAAACATCTTTGCACACATCATAATCAGTTTGCATTAGACTCTTTGTATACATGTCATTTTGCTAATATATGTAATTTTCTATGTAATATCCTTTAATGGACAATGTTTATACATTTGTAAACATATACACATATATGTTATATCCATGAATATACTTATTGATATCATGAGAAGGAGAACTTTAAAAAATAGTATACATACATTTTTTTTCAAAGTATTGGTTTTGCTACATGCTGTAAGCTTTCAACTTTCTTTTTGGTTAAAAAATGCTTCTAATTTCCATTTATTTTCTTCTACTCACTGGGTATTTAAAATTGTGTTATTATTTGTAAACTTGCCTGATTTGTGTAATTGGTGTCAGGCAATCTTTGGATTCAATTAAGACTTGCTACAAGATTAGCTATATGGTTGATATATGTTGCTAAAGGCTTTACGAACATTGGAAGAGGGTGTATGTCATTTGGTGATATCTCTTAATGTTGTGTACACATAAATTCTCTCAAGCCAACTCATTTTCTTCATGCCTCTCTGTTCCTATGATTCTCTTCCCACCTATTCAGCCAGCACCAGAGAGAGAGGCTAGCAATGGAGGTTACCTGTTGTTTCTCTCTATCTGCGACATGTTTATACTTATATTCATCTATTTTGAGTATGTTACTTGATGAAAAGGAATGCAATGTTATCCTTCCAGTGATTTTTTAAATGGTCCTCTCTGAATTAAAGTCTGCTGCACAGCATAGGCTACTCTTGTGCTAGCTTCTCCTTGTGTGAGGGTTGCCGAGTATCCTTTCCCTACCTGACTGCACTGCTCTCAAGTATTGTATCAGCTGATACTGCAGTTTGTTATCCCATTGTTGTGATAAAACACTCTGACAAAAGCAGTTTAAAAGAAAAAGGCTTTACTGTAGCTCATAGTTCAAGGTCAGCCTATCACTGCAGAGAAGGCAGGTCATGGGAATGATACTATACCCATCACACTATCCCCATCCTCAAAGAAGAGAGCAGTGAATGCCTGCGTAACCTTTCTTAGCCTGCACCCCTTGCCCCAGGGATGGTCCCACCCATTACAAATATGGGCCTTCTACATCAATTTGTGAATCAATGTGTTTCCTCACAAGCAGACCAAGAGACACTTTTATTTGTAAGTTGAATTAAAGAAGAAATGGATTTTGTTCTATGTTCAAGAAACACAGCATAAGCTGGGTAGTCGTAGGGCACTCCTCTAATCCCAGCACTCAGGGGGACAGAAGCAGATGTATCTTTGTGAGTTTGAGTCCAGCTTGGTGTACAGAGTGAGTTCCAGGACAGTCAAAATTACACAGAGAAACCCTGTCTCGACACCCCTCCCCCCAAGAGAAAGAAAAACAGCATCAATTAACATGAATAATGCACATTTAAGTTCAAGAAAGACTGTATTATCATTGTAATCATGATAAATTGATAATTTTCTTGGACCTACTTCTGGTTAATATGTAAAAGTAATATTAAACTAGCATTGTTGTGCCCGAATCATGATTCCCCAAAAGACCACCACCAGGAGCTGAGTCCGTTGCAAATCACATAAGGATCTTTTTATTATAAATTATTACAAGCTACAGCTTGGGCTCACAGCCCCCACCACCAAAGTGGTGAAGAGCTAAGAGCCTCATGCTCAGGTTAGTTGGGTAATTTAAAGATTCTGGTCCTTCCCAGCATGCCCAAGGCAGGGGCAATTCCTACCTGGTAAGCATCTATTGGTTGAAACATTGCATTTTGAATTGATTGGCTATAGGAAGGTCCCCAAACCATTAATCCCTCCCTAGGGGGATGGGCCAGTTTCCTAGCAACTATCTCTAGTGTGTGGGTAAAGAATGTGGTAAGGCGAGTTCTTCCCCTCAGAGCATTACTGGACCTTCCCACCCAACTATTTTAGTTTTAGACCCTAAGCACTAAAAATAGCCATCTTTAATCTCTTGGTCTCTCAGCATTAGAAATGAAAAGTAGAAAAATCAATGGCCTTGATACTGATAATTTAATATGACTACTTGTTCACAGTATGTTTCTCTAAGCACCAGCAAAATGGTTTTGAATGAAACATTTTAGCCTTTAATTGCTCAAGAATAAATAGAAATGAATGAAAAGTTATTTGGGAAACTAAAAGTTGAGTAGATAAAAAGGTGTAAGAGTGGATGAGGCAGATCATAAGTCTAGAGGAGACCCAACAAATGCTCCTCAAGGGCCAGAAACTGTGAGAAAGAAAGAGGGAGCTGTGAAGTTTGCCTGCGAATCTCCCTGTGCTTAAATGCTAGAAAAGTTACTCTCTGAATTCCAGATATAAAGAAAACCAGTTTGGGTGGAGAAGTTACTGAAACAGTAGTGTTTAAGGGAAGTGCATTTCAGATGAAAGGAATCACCTTGCGCTAATTACAGTTCTTCAATTATGAACAAGAGCAATAAACTCTTCAGTTCTCAGACAAGTTGGTTCTAAGGATCTAGTTTTTCCTGTAACTTCCTCAGTTAGGAATTGGGGGGGGGGGTACCTGTTGGCTGCAATATTATACAGGTAATAAATGATAGGCCTAGGAAAATAAACTTAAATATTTCATAGTCCTTTTAGAGGTTTGCTCATCTTGAAATACAATTCCTCCCTTTCTAGTATATTTGCCCCCCCCAAAGGGTCATTGCAACTTATAATTTGGAAAGAATGTTTCCTACCCCTCCCACCCAGCCAAACCCCTCCCACCCTGCATTAGCTACTGCACATGATTCTCCAACAGAACTCTGCAGTTTCCTTGTTATGTTTGCTTCTCTCTTCTGTTATTGCACATGCCCCATTTACTTTTAGGACTGTCATCTAAATGACATTAATAAAAGAGAGAGTGGGGAACCAGAATTATTTACAAGTGCAGTCTTTCCTTATAACAGAGAGAAGGAGAGAAGAACCATCTGGTACGTTTGGCAGTTGGAAATGGTATGAGCAGCGAAGTGTGGAGACAGTTTTTAGACAGATTTGGAAATATTAAAATGTGTGAATTTTACGGAGCTACTGAAGGAAACATAATTTTCATGAACCATACTGGCAAGATTGGATCAGTTGGGAGGACAAACTTCTTTTACAAAGTAAGTATAGCGCGTGCGTTCTTGATAGAAGACTCATTGAGGTCTACAGATTATCTATGGCTTATACTTCTACACTGTAAGAATTCTCACTTTGCTTTTGTAGCTGAGAACATTTGCAAAGCTAAGAGTGACTGTAGGGAGTTCTGAAAACCCCAGTCGTCTGCTGTGCCCTCCTTCCATAGCATGAAGATAACTATGGCTAACTTTGTTCAGTTGTCTAGTTAATGTTTAATAGTGAAACATATAAGTCCTTAACAGATCTCTTCATTCCTCTTGCCTGTTTTTCTTTCACTACTCCTTATCTTTTATCATTTATGCCACATACATTATAAAAGCTACTAGTACACAGCAATAATATATATTTTTAAGAATGAAAGATTTAAAGCAAGCTCTGGAGAGCTAGATCAATGAATGGAACACTTAACTGTTTGTTCAGAGAACCGGAACACCATGCAGGCAGTAGCTCACAGCCTCCTGCTGGCGTCTTCAGGTACCTGCAACCCCAGGTACATTCAGTTACAAGTACACATAAATAAAGATAATTTTTTAAATTCTTAAGAAGGATGAAATTTTTGCTAAAACAACCACAAAATCTGTAAAAATAATTTTGTTTTAAAAAGCATCTCAAGGGGAAAATAAACAAAATTGCAATGGCATAGGATATTTGAATAATATGATAAGCATGCTACTTAAACTATGTGATATATATGGGACCTGTATCTATTAAATATATAATATACATTCTTTTCAAGCATTTGAGGAACATTATATAATACATATTCTTTTCAAGCATTTGAGGAACATTAACATACATTACTACAGTTCTTAGGAAATTTAAAAAAATTTTGCATTCGTATGAAGAAGGCGTTTTGAAGCTGAGTCATCTCACAGTAGCTTCTGACAAGAGTGTTGAAAAACTTGTCTTTACACTTCTGGCTTGACTTCCCTATAGTTTCCTCCTGAAAGACTGCTGTTGTGTCAGTAATATAAAACATCACAATAGTCTCCAATATTTCTTTGAAAAATATTGATTTTCAATTTATTTTAGTTCACTGGTTCATAGTTTGAATAGTTTGAAACCTTTTAAAAAGTTGTACCTAACACCGTGCAATTCTAGTCTACTTTCTTATCGTTTCAGCTACCTGCTTTCTGGCTATGGTGAAAATAAAAAAAATATTTCAATGATTATTCCATCATTAAGCAAGGTGATTATAAGTGTGTCTCTTAAAAGCTTGGAAGCTTACTATTTAGGGAGGAATCAATTTCCAACTAGAGAGATGTGAGTAAAGGAGAAAGTATGTAGCAGTGTGGGGTTCCTGTAACAAACTCCAATACACAATGGCTGTAACCCTACTGTTTAAGTGCATAAACTAGAGAGATGGCATCCCATAAATGTGCATGATGTAAGCAAAATCTGAGAAACGAACTCAACACTATGGGCAGCCATCAACTTTTCTCTGGTAATTCCATAAGAAATAATTTGGGAAGGCTAAACATAAAATCTATGGAGGGCAGAAGCCTTGAAACAAAGGAAACTATAGCTATATACAAAAGGCAGCTGAGGAAATAGAAATTATATCAAAATAGTAAGTCTTCAACATAGCCAGGATATGCTTTCAAAAAACATTTTTTTTCGATAGACTCAGTAAAAGATCACAATAGAGTTCTCCTTTAAACATGAGATTAGGTTTTGAGGAAAACATAGATTGACAAAGGAATTAGAAACTAAACATGCTTCCAGGTTCTGGCTGTTATGAATAAAGCATCTACTAACATGGTTGAACAAATGTCCTTGTTGTGTACTTGAGCATCTTTTGGATATATGCTTAAGAGTGGTATAGCTGGGTCTTGAGGAAGCGCTATTCCTAATTGTCTAAGAAAGCCCCAAATTGATTTCCAGAGTGGTTGTACATGTTTGCATTCCCACCAGCAATGGAGGAGGGTACCCCTTTCTCCACAACCTTTCCAGCATGTGTTGTCACTTGAGTTTTTGATCTTAGCCATTCTGGAGGGTGTAACGTGAAATCTCAGGGTCGTTTTGATTTGCATCTCCCTGTTGGCTAAGGATGTTGAGCATTTCTTGAAGTGTTTTTCTGCAATTCTACAATCCTCTACAGAGAGTTCTCTTTTTAGCTCCATACCTGTCCCTCAGTTGAGGAATGAATACAGAAATTATGGTACTTTTACACAATGGAATACTACTCAGCAATTAAAATGAGGAAATCATGAAATTTGCAGGCAAATGGTGGGACCTGGAAACGATCATCCTGAATGAGGTATCCCAAAAGCAGAAAGAAACACATGGTATATACTCACTTATATAGACCTATAGGATAGGATTGTCATGCTGAAATCTATACACCTAGGGAAGATAAACAAGAAGGAGGACCCAGGATAAGATGATCAATGCTCGCTTAGATGGACAAATGGGATGGACATTGAATGTAGGAGAAAACAAGCAACAGGACAGAAGCCTATCACAGCGGGCCTCTGAAAGACTCTACATAGCAACGTATCAAAGCAGATATTAAGACTCACAACCAAGCCTTCGGCAGAGGGCAGGGAATCATATGAAAAAAGAGGGAGTTAGTAAGACTTGGCAAGAACCAGAGTTCCACAAAGACCAAATAGATCAGGGCACAGGGGTCTTTTGCGAGACTGTTTCTCCAACCAAGGACCATGTATAGATATAACCTAGAATCCCTGCTGTGATGTGGCCCATGGTAGCTCAGTACCCAACTGGGTACCCTAGTAAGGGGAACAGGGACTATTTATGTCCTGAACTCAATGGCTGGCTCTTCGACCCCACCCCAGCCCCCGGGAGGAACAGCTTAGCTAGATCCCAGAAGAGGACATTGCAACCAGCCCTGAAGAGATATGATAAGCTAGGGTCAGATGGAAGGGGAGGAGGTCCTACCCTATCAGTGGACTTGGAGGGGGGCAGGGAGCAGAGGAGGGAGGGTTGGGGAGAGTGGGAGGGAATGAGGGAGGCAGCTACAGCTGGGATACAAAGTACATAACCTGTGATTAATATAAAAATAAATAAATTACATAAAAAAGAATTAGCTCAAAAAAAGAAACTAAACATGCTCAGCTTGAAAAATGAAAAATGAAATGAAATAAATGAATGAATGAAAAATGAAGCTATGATAGAAATGAATACCACATAAAAAGTTTTAAAACAAAACAGATCATAAACATTGTTAGGAAAAAGATGAATAGGATTAAGGAGTTGTGCACATAAGTAAAAAGTGCTGGACGTAGAGTAAAATAATTCTTTTGACAACACTAAAAGAAAATGCTCATAAAGATTTGAATCTTTAACCAAAGAGCATATTATGTTCCAGGAAATGAAGCATTGTACAGAATAACAAACATTAAAACATAAACTAGTGAAATGCGTGAACAAAATGTTAAGAGCCAGGTGATGCTACGGGGAAAAAGTATCAGATACACAAAGCGTACCTTGGCTGACAATAGGACATGGTGCAGGCATCTCTCAAATCGCTAACAAAATGACGAAGGGCAGACAGGAAAGAACTATCTTCATCCTTCATTTAGAGATTTTGATAATAGATACAGTGCTCTCCTAGTATAAAAGCAACAATGGAGTTCTCTAAAATAAAAGTGTTTTAAAGAAACAGAGAATAAAATACATACGTATTATAAGAAGACTGCACTTCTCTAAAAAAAAAAAGTATTGAAAGAAAACATTTGCTCAATCTCAGAATAAAACAAAACTTTGAAGAAGTCACTTTTAATTTTAAAAGTTTGATGGTCAGCATTAAATCTGTTTAAATACAGGTTAAACAGATCCACTTTACGCCTCTAAGTGGAATGGAAAATGAGATCTGAAAATATAAAGTACCTGTATTACCGACATATATAGGACAGAGTGGGGAGGAGGTGTAGGTGCTATTTCTTCCATAGCAGTAAATCCAGGGAAACAAAAATAAAATTTGAATTGTTGACAAGCCTATTCCCTGATATGTTTTACAAGCTTTTTAAAACCCTCTTAAATATAAGCATCTCTTCGCCCTGAGCAAAGTTCACCAGATGCAAAGTTAGAGCACTTTCAGTGTGACTACCTGCATTGTCACTTCCATTTTCAGGAGCCTCTAAGACAACCCTTAGGCTTGACAGTTGACAAGGACTCAGCTCACTGGAAGCTGTTACACCCAAGGTTACAGTCCAAATCCAGCCAAGGGAATAGCTCATGGGCAAAATCCAGGAAAGTATCAAAAGTATGTGTCTTCTCTAGAATCAGAACGGCTCTGCAGCCCACAGACTGACCTCCATTTCCTCCTGCTCCCAAGATGGAGAAGGGTGATCCAAAGCTCAGCTACATCATTGTTGACAATGCTTAAAGACCCCGTTTAAAAATCTCAATATTATCTAGTTGACCTAAGCATCTTAGACAGATGAGTGCATTCCTGAAAAGAACAACATCTCAGGGTCCTAGAGACAACCAATAAGAAACTGAGGGTGAAGGCCAAGAATCATGTTAGAGACAAAATTCTCAGATACACTGAGAGATAGCCCAGCTCCAATGTCAACTCTGCAGCTTTTGGACTTCATAACTTGAGTGAGTTCCTTTTAGCTTAAAGGTTCCTCATATATTAATTGAGGAAATTACTTTTGGGTTCCTCAGCAATATAGACATTTCTGTATCTGAATATAGAAAGTCATATAGGTGGGCTGGAGAGATGTTTCAGTGGGTAAGAGCACTGGCTACTCTAAAAGCCCTGGGTTCAATGTTCAGCACCCACATGGTAACTAACAATATCTGTTAAGTCCAGTTCCAAGGTATCTGATGCTACTCCTGGCCTCTGTGGGCACTGCATGCACATGGTACACAGACATACATTCAAAACACGCCAAAACATTTAAAAAAAAATAGAAAGGACTCTGGGACTCTCGGAGCTATTGTGTAACCATGCATTGTGGACGAAACAGTTTGGAGGAAAACACTTATCAATATTGCTGTGAACAGGACCTCATAC
Organism: Pachyuromys duprasi; assembly: GCA_028658305.1. Lineage (NCBI taxonomy): Eukaryota > Metazoa > Chordata > Mammalia > Rodentia > Muridae > Pachyuromys > Pachyuromys duprasi. The sequence continues at coordinate 129,790,016 of CM053764.1, forward strand.
AGAGACACATGCATATTATTTAATTTGGGACTTTAAAGTGTAGTAACTATTTTTATTTGAGATACTATAGCATTGCTGCAATCTCTTCAGAGCCTCTTACAGATAGAATGGAGAAGAGAGGTGCTTCTACAGGGGAACATTTATGCTTTGATCCAGACTACTTTTCAAAGATGTTATAATGTATTTAACTTCACTTGAAGTTATAAAATTACCTCTGCCATCACTAGACTCTCTGACAGTAACTCACCATGAAGTAGCTCTCCCCAGTGTATACTGTTGCCAAATTAGTTGAAAGTAAATAGCATCAAAATTGATATCTGAAGTTGCTTGAAAAGTGCTTAAAAGCACAAAATAAGAGAGAAAAGGATGTGTGGTGAGAAGGGCTCTCTCTTCCTGTTGGAAAAAGGTGATAAAGGCTCGACTGAGTGTCTGGAATCTTCCCACCAGCCATTAGGCAAGCCTAACAGCATTGTGTTATCAAAGCAACAAAAACTAGCATGGTATAAACGTATGTCTTAATAAAGCATCTTTGTGTAATGAAGAATAGTGTATTTCCTTTGCAGCCTCTTTGGTGGGTTCTGGTCTTCAAATGGGATGACATTAGTCACTTCCTCATACCGTGTTCCCATGCTTAAAAAGAACTCCTAAGATCTTAGCACTTTGATTTAGATTAAGTGTTCTATTGACCTTAAATGTTGTCATTTAAACTGAATTAAAATGATGGATTGGGTTGGGGGTGGGAGTAAGAGAGCTCATTGGGTAAACGTGTTCATCCTGGGCACCACATGGCAGGCAGAGAGAATTAACTTCCAAAATTTATCTTCTGACCCGCCCACGCACACACATACACACGTGCCCATACACATACACTAACACACACACTAAATAACTAAACATAACACACAGTAAATGACTAAATATAATTTTTAAAAAACCCATTTGGTGTTGAAGTGTGGTTCTGATTACATGTTGTTTTCACTGACTACACACCAAACATGGTTCTACTTATACTTTGATACTAATATCATATTTATCTTAGTTAATCTATTTATTTTTCTAATTAACTTGTTCTTATTGTACATTTTTTTTTAAATCTTCATTGCCTTTTCTCCCTCCTTATATATTGGTCCTTGTTATCTTATCTTACTCCATTTTATCACTGCCATGTTAAATCTGTTTTCTAATTCTGTTTAATAAGCTTACCTGTTTAAATGGCTAATTAAACCACATGTTTCTTTTAGATAAAATGAGGGCATTGGCCTGACCAATTTTTAGTTCACTTCCAGGTCAGGCTCAATGGAATGAATATGTCAGCATGACACTGTGAGGTAGCTACCACAGGATGAGGCAGCTGAGACCCTCTGAAGATGAAGGGGTTGGACATCAGTTTTCCTGGCTTCTCAAGTGAGGAGGACATTCTGTCAAATGCATCTTCTTATGCTACAGACTACAAGTTAGCTTGGAATAGTTAACTTGAAAGGCTCAGGGGAAGCCAAACAGTTGTCAGGCTATAAGTTGTATGCAGTTGGTCACCTTTCTGGAGGCCTTGAAGAAAACAAAAAAAATCCTGATCGTCAGAGTTCATATCTTACCGCTATTTAAAATTTGCTTTTAGAGAAGGTGTTTTCCAAGACTGAAACAGATCCTCCTGTCCCCCTTTAGAAGAATGAATAAATCAATGCCTGGTACCCTCCGTGGTTTGCTTTCACTCCTTTGTGGATAATACCTAACAGTGTTAAGTTGAAACAAAGCATGAAGGAAACAAAAATAAATGTCTGTTAGAAAGGGCTGTTTACTGATGTCTGGTTTCGATTTTCAAATCTTCATTAAATTTTTTGTCAGAAAAAAAATTGTTTAAATTGAATAGAGAATTTGCTAGCAGTTCCTTTTGTTGCACAAATAGCCAAATGCTCATTTGTTTTCTTTGCTTCATTTTGCAGCTTTTTTTTGTTTTTGAGTTGATAAAGTATGACTTTCAGAAAGATGAACCACTGAGGAATGAACAAGGCTGGTGCTACTGTGTGAGAAAAGGTAAGATGAATTATGAAGACGTCTTAAGCAAAGAAACTGAATCCACATGTGCTGAGTTCAGGGAAGAACAAATGACTGTTCAGAATGTGATCTACCTTGAGTTGTAGCACAGGTGGACCGGCTTAACTGCTGGATATTTAAACAACAATTACATTATTTAAATGCAAAATGGTTAAGTGGCATATCTTTCGATTTTATTTACCTTTATATACACATCTGGTGTGTAATCCTAGCAGATGTCTACATCACATATCACCAATAATATTAAGTTACTATTTTATCCTAGGCACATTAAACAGACCACCCTTGGTTTAAATTTGGGTTTTGGCACTTGGAACCCTTGCAACTGTGGGAGATTGGCTGCTCTGAGGCGCCTTTCCTTCTTGTGTAAATCAGTGGTGACATTATCTCATGAGGCTCAAGCCGACAGCTCAATGGTGTGGAGAATTCTTTGTGGCTTCTGGCCTTCTTTGCTTCTCTCTTTTGTTCCTCTCAAGGTAGACTATCTTAAACTTTCAGTTTAGAAATGTTGATGAAAACAAATGTCTCGGTTACTTGCATGTTATCATTGAAGACAGAATGTAGAGGTGGGCACTTACAATTGTTCAGAGGTATTATTTGAGTAAATGTGACCCAAATTCCAGCATGAGCCAACACCCTATGTGACTTCCTAGATCTCATCTTTGATATGATAATGCAAGTTGTAAAGCTGCTTTGCTGTTTTTCTTGTGTTTTACTGGTACTGGAGAGATTGAAAAAAAAAAGATATTCCTTATTAAAAAATAATCTCCAAGCTTCTGAATATCAAATCAGTTCAAATTAGTGTCTTGGTGACTGGAGTGATAACACAGACAGATCATTGCTCTTGCAGTGGACCTGAGCTCAATTCCCAGCACCCATGTCAGGCAGCACACAACTGCCTGTGACTCCAGGTCCAGATCTGAGCCTATGACCTGTGAGGGCGCCTGCACTCAACTTCACCGGCAAACACACACTCACACATCACAATAATAATAAGATAAACATTTTCAAATATTTCTTAATTCAACTCCCCAGATACTTTCCAAGAGAACAAAGATGAACTTTGGAAGTCTTGGAGAACTTGAGGCCTTTCCTAGCATGTTTGTTTATAACCATCCTAAGACCTGAAACTGGAACTTGAATCTTGGGACTATGGTTATGTAATCTCAGCACTTATAAAAATGCTAACTGCCTCCACTTTGAATCCTCATGATGAGCTGTTGCACTTTGTCTTCTGTTATGGCACTGGGCCTTCATTATGTAAATTATGCCTCGTCAGGAAAGGCATGAATACACTGTGACCTATGTAAGCATTTACAGTAATTTATCAGAGGAAAAACTCATCTATATGCCCTGTGAAGGGTAAACTAACAGTACAAATTGTGAGGAAGATGAGAGTGTTTACAAATTCTGCAATATTAAACATAGCCTGACAGACTACACAAATGCATGTGAGGCTTTGGAGGCACATGGACCTTGTTCCGAAATGTTCACCCCAACTTTTACGTGTGACAGCTGTACGACACTGGGCAAATTACTTTGTCTACCCCCATTTCTGCATTGGTCAAAGGAAGCTGGCATCAAGAGCCTTTAGAGGCTGTTGAAAAGGTTGGGTTAGATACATGTGCCAGGCTCTGAGAACAGCGCTGCTACGGTAGAGAAGGTGCACAGTGTAACCAGTGGTGCTAGTGAGGGTGGGAACGAAGAGAAAGAGAATCCATGGGGCTCTGTGGGAGAAGGCAAGGTGAGGGCAGTGGCTCTCCAGTTGCTGAGGAGCAGCCCTTGCTAAGAACCCACTGAGCAGTTCAGCCCATCGCTGCAGCTAATCCAGAAGAAGGTAAACTATGGCCTTAAAGGCTGCTGCTCTGATCATTGCTGTTCTTTATCTTAACTGTAATTTTGCCTTGCAGATCGCCAGGAATGACCTTGATTAAATAGGTTTGGCTGGAATAATAATTTCAGATAAATGTCTAGGCGTGAGTGGCATTCGTTAAGTGTCATGAGATGGGAGTTCTTTCTAATGCCCTCCCCTCCCTGTCGAGTACTTCCAGAATAACACCCCAGAGGAAAAAAACATTCTACCACTGTGTTAATTGGGTCAGCCTACTTCAGGGACTCTTGGCTCCAAAACTGTAAAGGCTCCATTGAGTTCTACACCTATTTCTTCTTCTGATTGTGACTGCTGACTTCACCCTCTCGGTATCAGTTCTTTTCTTAATAAAATTAGAATTGTAATACCAGTTTCAAACAATTGCTAATCAAAATAAATAGAATTATAATGGCAGAGCAGGTGTGGTCACTAATATATACTGCTGTCACCAGCTTACTGAAATTATTGAGTTATTTGCTATCAATATAACCTGAGTTAAAATCTGTACAATTCCAAGAGACATTACCCTCAGTCTGTCAACCCAGAGTATAAAAGAAACTATATTCACATTTTCTTTGCATATAATTATTTTGTTGTCGATTTTTGCGAGGATGTTTGTAAAGGGTTATATTAGTTGTAGGCACCAAGAATAAAGGCCATTAAGTAGAACTGAAACAAATACAAAGGGAAATATGAACCTACAATAGCTGGGTTTCTCTGATATAACTGAGGTGTATGTGTGATATCTGTAATGATGATTGTTACAGCAGATGGATGCCAACATGTCCCTTGGTCTTGCAGGAGAACCTGGTCTTCTCATTTCTCGTGTGAATATGAAGAATCCCTTTTTTGGCTACACTGGCTCCTACAGGCACACACAAAGCAAGCTGCTTCTTGATGTTTTTAGGAAGGGAGATGTTTACTTCAATACAGGAGACATAATGGTTCAAGATCATGAGAACTTCCTTTACTTTTGGGACCGAGTTGGAGACACTTTCAGGTAGGAGTGATACTGGGTGCCCGTCTGGCCCTGTGCCTGTGAGTTCCTCTTCTGTGGACAGTGCTGAGCTCCTGCTTCTGTTCCTTGGGACACACAGTCCTTCCATCTTCACCGTGATTCCCCACAGAGATTCACTCCCCATCTGCTTCAAGACCAAACTAGAAGTTGAGTTCCAATGTCAAACTTCATAATTGCTTTTAAAAATGAACCTGTTTGTACCCAATCAGTAAAGCTTCCTTTAAGATCTAGAAGGAGAAGCAACAGGTGAAGCTAATGTTAGGGTTAAACAGAAGTACTGGGTGAAGCTGGGAGTTATGATTAAACAGAAGAGCCATAGGATCAAATCTAAGGTCAATCTTTCGTTTTCTCTTTCTTTATTATCTCTTATTTCTCTGTGTGTATGGGCGTATGGGTGGTGTGGGAGGGGTAAGGGGCATGTCACACCACGTACTGACTCTTGAGAGTTGGTTCTCTCCTCCCATCATGTGTGTTCCAGGTATTGAACTCTGATTTGGTGGCAAGTGCCTCCACTCTCCGAGCTGCCTCACCAGTCCTGAGATGAGTCCTGATACAATGAAAAAATACTGAAACTGTGACTTTCCCCTCTTTTTTCTTGTTTGTTTTTTAACATTTTCTTTTCTAATTTTTCAAGCTTGTCTTAGCCTACCTAAAATTTTATTTTACCTTGTTACTCAGTGCCTAGAGAATAGTTGAGAGCATAGAGTAAGTACTTGCCAAGGGCTTGAATGGATAGATAAAAAGGGAACAAAAAAAAGAAGTATGTCAAGTTCTCATCTTATAGAATTATCTTCATTAAAATAGCAGAAGTGAAGGAATTAATGCCTAGAAAGTAAAGTATGTTAAGAAACTGAAGTGATTATAGTATTTCTTTTAAGTTCTACCTCCAAGGATAAAATTTTAAACTTAATTTTTATTACTGCACAAAGCAGTGATTTTGTACTGATATATCCCCTTATCGTCATTTAATTTTATGGCTCTTTAAAAAATATTTTATAGTGAACAATTTATACCAATAAAACTCTTAAGTTATTTTAACCAAATCACAGCTGCTGTTTTTTATTGACCTCTGAACCAAATGCTTTGGTAGACATGGCTTTTGCTTAGAAACTAGTTATTTTTGGCCCCGGGTGCCTCACAGAGTCACTGAAACAGGGAGTGGGAGCTGCTGGCTCTTCAGATCTCACTGCTCCGCTTGTCATTTAGGTGGAGAGGAGAGAACGTTGCAACCACAGAGGTCGCAGATGTGATTGGGAAGTTGGACTTCATACAAGAGGCCAATGTGTACGGTGTGCCTGTACCAGGTATGTAGCTGTTGACGGCTCTGAGACTTGCACAAGAGAATGTCCGTGTCCTCTTTGGGCTTTATTACTTTCTAAGTCAACATTAAAAATTTTGTGTATTAAAATCAACATTTTAAAAATATTTTCATCTTGACTTGGCAAGCAATGCCCTTGAATAAGCCAACAAACTTTATGGACACGTTGGAGGAATGGTACAGATGAATTTTACTGTTTTGGTGTGTTTTAAGGCAAAAGCTAGAAAATCTGGCCAGGGACTTGTGACTTGAAAATAGCTGAAGCCGATCTTTCCAACTGTCTCATTTTACCTCTTATGGTGTGTGTTGGTGCATTCCACCAAATAGTGGACCAAATAGGAACATGTTCTAGTTTAAAGGTTTAGTAATACCACTTGTGCCTGTAGTGTGTCCTTTTATGCAAATGATGCTGTGGGTGGTAGGGAAGCCAGGGATTGAAGGAGACAGCAATCGCCGAGGACTGGGGAACTGCCCCAGCACCCTGAGGTCTGCAGATGGCATACAGGCAGTCAGTGGACTTAGTGAAAATACCCACAGCTAGTTTTCATAACTTCAAATATCCCACGTGTGTTTTTTTCATCAGTTACTAAAATGTACATTTTTGCTGGGCTATAGTGTAGTTACCTCTGCGTAAGTTTTCTTCCTTAGTATTTGTTTTGGGAGGATGCAAATTATCCTTAATTTATTGTGTCTTCCATCCAGCTTGTTTCCTTTCTGTAGTACAGACAATCACAGACACAATGTGGTCATCCCTCCTGTTCAGTGACTTCTAGTGATTAAATCGTAATTAAATCTAGTGATTAAGTCAGGAAAAGACTCACACTCGACTGCCACACCGAAACTAACCTCTGCGATGGACAAAGTTATCTCCGTGGCAGTGGGTGTGTGGCCAGATGAATTTGGAAAATTCACTTAGTAATACATGGATTTTATGTCAACCTTTTCCCCAGGTTATGAAGGAAAAGCGGGGATGATGTCTATTATCCTAAAACCAAACAAGCCTTTAGACTTAGAAAAAACATACGACCAAGTCGCAACATCTCTACCAGCCTATGCTTGCCCGCGATTTTTAAGAGTTCAGGTAAATTTTACAGCCTCAAAATGTACTGTCAAATATAAGAGACAGAACCAAGAGGTGGGTCGTAACAAAACACTCTTGTCTGATTTAGGTAATGCACGCGTTTTATTTATATCAGGTAATTTTAAGAATAAGGAGCAGAGAAATGTGGAGTGAGTGCTGTTTGATGCTGTATTTGAAGCTGCGTGTGAAGGAAGCGTGATGAGGTGCTAGGGTTGTGCCTTTGTCCTGCCTGAGGAGCAGAGCGCTTCCTCTTCACCTAGGACCTTAGGATGCAGTGATGCTCCCAGTAAGGGTGGCAAGCCAAAACTCTATCTTGCACATATTTTCTGAAGATAGTTGGTGCTATTTGCCTAAAATTAGGCTTTACCAGGTCAACCTCAAATTGCTTGTAGGTTGTTTATCAAACCTGAAGGAATTTGTCTTTAAGCAGTTTTCCTCCCAACCCATTTTTATAGGATCAGTCCTCTCCTTATATTGTGGGAATTCCTGAGCTCATTTGCTTTGGGATAAAGGCTTTTTTGTTGTTGTTGTTAGATTGCTAGTAAAGACTTGTTTGAAAATAGCTTTCTCAACTTCTGGGTAATTTTTCCTGCTTATTTACTCAGTCACTCAATTATTTAATACTGTGGCTCAAATACATTTCCCCCAAAGTTAGTAGTTTTCTGTCTTTAACATCATAACATATACTTTTCCAGAATATATTTGTTACAGTACTATTCAATGACTAGTAAAGTAGAACAGAATGATATCACATTCATATTTTTTAAAACAGTTGTAAACCAATGCTCATAGTCAAGCTACCTCTTATCCAAGGTGCATGTCATCCAAATTTATTTGTTTCATTTGCATATTATATATTTTTTCAGATAATTCTCAGAAAGTATAAAAGCAAATAAGTATGAAAAAGAAGTAACTTAGTTAGCTGAACCTTTTAGTGATAAAGTTGAGGATTAGCATTTAAGTATTTTTATTTTAGAATTAACTAGTTCTAAGCATTGAGATGTATAGACAACTGACATGACCATGATTGCATAATTAAGTTTACTATCAAGTCTCCATTTTACTTGTATACTTACATTTCATGTGCATGTGTTTCTTATATATCATCTGCTGTATAGACTCTTTTTCTTTGTTTATATATTTATATATTATATATATATTATATATACATATATATTCCTAAATATATAAATTCAACTGGTTAAGTTCATATAATTGTTACTTATATGCAGTTTATTTCAGGGCTGATCATTTGGTGTTGGTTAACAAATTAGGGGATTCTTCCTTGGGAAGACTATTTCATCTTGTTCTCAGTATTCCTTAGTTGCCTACAGTTCTTAGTCTGCATTTGGGGCCCTTTGAGATTTCCTCCTTCTGGGTTAGCATACCTGTTGGTATCATCCCTGATTGGGTCTTGTTTAAGGAGTCATGTTGTTGAGACGCCATAAGTGTCACTTCCTGACATGTCTAGGAGATGTAATCTCACGGCAGACTTGCCTCCTCTTTGGAAAATGCTCCCTGAGCCTTAGGTGCAGGATGTAGGACTTTTGTTGTAGATGGCTCAGTTGAAGATGGATAACATATGATCACTGCTTTTGCAGTTTGACCAGTTGTGGTTTTATGTGATGGTCTTCATCTCTTGCAAAAAGATGTTTCTTTGTTGAGGGGAAAGAGTTACACTTATCCTTGGGTATAACTAAATATTTAGAGCACAGTTAGGAATTACATTGGTTTAATAATGTGGCAGGTTCTTCTCCAAGATTCATGACCTCATTAGCTCTGGGTAGTTGGATACATAGTTCTCCTCTTTTCAGCAGTTCTGAAATCTAATTAGAGAGTGGGAGCCATGTTTTCCCAGTGGACTACCCTAGAAGACTGGGTCAGTATTACACAGTTAGAAAATATTTTAATAACATCAATTTTCTAAATGGAACCTTGGCCATTACAGTTATGACTATTATTTAATTTGCTACAATGAACAGAAAGCCTAACATTTAAAGCTTCCTTCTCAGATATCAAAATGGCTGAAATAGAACTAACCCTGTCCTTTTGTTCTACCCCAGAGACACAAATTTCCAGAACCTCCTGAGAAAACTTGGATCATAAATTTTGTCTTTTATAATTTTAACTCTTATTGTAGTATCATGTATTTATAATATTGTTTTGGTATTGACATGAAATAGGATGTGTATTTGTTGATTATATTACTATTATGTATTTAATAAGCTAATATTTCAATAAAGTTTACAGATAAATAAAAGGTTTCTATTTCTAATGTTAAATTAATACTAAATATGGAAAAGTTAATTGGATATAAAATATGATAAAAAGATATGGCCTATGTTGCTAAACATTTTACTCATACATAGTAGTAATTATAAATACTAATAACTTGTTCCACTCAGATCTGTAATTATTTTCTAGGACAAAATGGAAACGACGGGGACATTCAAGCTACAGAAGTTACAACTGGTGGAAGATGGTTTTAATCCCCTGAAGATTTCTGACCCACTCTACTTTATGGATAACATGAAAAAATCCTATGTTCCACTGACCAAAGAAATTTATAATCAGATAATGTTAGAGGAGCTTAAACTTTAAGGCTGTATTTATGAGACTTTGATGGCTTCCTGGGAAAGATGAAGGAAGATTCATGAGCTCCCTGACTGACAGTCAGGAGGGGTTCCTTTCATAACTCAATCATAAATTGGAAAGAATCAAAGAATGCATTTGGTATACCTAAGATCTCAAGGCCCACACTTCTCAGCACAGTGAGCCGTGAAGTATGAGATGTTCACCCCAGGGGTGTGAGGCTGGCCTGAGGATGCTGCTAATAACTGCTGCCCAGAGCCACCAGAAAGCAATACAGTGCACAGCATGTGTCCAGAATGAGAACACAGTTCAAAGTACAGTGACTTGGGAAGTAAAAGCAAACAGGCCATAGCTTTACCACCTGACTCTGGGACTGTAATAAATATGCTGATTTACTCTGAAGCAGAGATGGGGAAGTGGCCTTCATCATACGCTGCACTTCCTTCTCAAACTTAAAGTTCCTTGAGTTTAATAAGGCTTAAGATTGCTTCAATTGATGTAAATTTTGGCTGATTTTTTTCCTTAATTTGAAGATTCAATAAATAAATACTTGCCTTAATATTGAAGATTTTATGTAAGATAATATGTAAGCAGTTAATAGTTTAAACACTTAAAATACTTTCTAATATGTAACAATTCTAGTTTTCAAGGAATAGTAAAATTTTTACTCAGTTTATTTTTATGTGCTCTATCTTGTAACTCAATAAAACAAACCTTATTAATATGTGATTTGGGTTTCTTTTAAATTCTTTATTATTTATTTTATGTGTGTGGGTGTTTTGCCTGCATGTATGTCTGTGCACCTTGTTTGTGCTTGCTGTCCCCCAGATCCCAGAAGAGGGCATCAGATTCCTCAAAACTGCAGTTATATAGTTGTAAGCTGCTATGTGGGAGCTGGAAATCAAACCCCAGGTCCTCTGGAAGAGCAGCTAGTGGTCTCATCCACTGAGCCATCTCTCCAGCCCAGAAACTTCAGTCTTTGTTGTACTGATTTTAAGTGTAAACTCCAATCAAAGGCACCTGGCCGAAAATACATGTACTCAAATTTTCTTTCTCTTAAAAAAATACACTAAAGAGACAAATGTGAAAATTAAAAAGGGCAGAGCAGGGAAATGGGTGAGCCCAAGTCTTTAGAACTGTTGGGCAGCTGTAGAAATGGAAGATCAGCAATAAATGTTCAATGAGTCATGGGAACCAATAGTGATACAGAGAACAGCTGGACTAGGGCAGAGCTCTGGAGTTACCATCAAGGTCAAAGACAGAAGGAGCTGCCAGTTTTAACAGGAATGTGAGGAGTTAGTTACCTAAAACAAAGGATAACATGACAGTGTGGAGAACAGAGTGCTGATTGGAAGCATTTGGTGGGAGCATTTGGACCCAGGGTTGCCTTTAATCTAGAACCACAAAACATCCCTAAGTGAGGTGAAGCATCGTCCATAGGAAAGTGGCATGGATTGATCGTGGTTTAAGTGTGTCTTCATCCTCCAGGCTGTGTTTACTGGAAGCTTGGTTTCCAGTACAATCTTGAGGGGGTAAAATGTCTCAGAGGTAGGGTCTAGTGGGAAAGTCTTCAGTCTTTGGGGTGGCCACACTGGAATGGATTAGTAAGAATTTATAATTCCTTCAGATTCCGGTTCATCCTTGGGAGAATGAGTTGTTGTGCTTAGCTTCTCCTGAACATACGTCTTTCTGCTGTCAATGTTCTTTCACAGTATGGCACAGCTTACAGGGCCATCACTAGAGGACAAACAGATATGGCCACATAATTTGCAACTTCAGCCTCCAAAACTGTCAGTTAAATAAACATCTTTCTGTGTAAGTACCCAACTTCAGGTATTTTGTTAGTTACACCAGAAAATGCATTAAGTTAGAAGGCTTTATAAAGCAAGAATAAGTGGTGGAATAAGGTTTGACTAGGCAGCCCTGAACCTATAAACCTGGCTCTCCAAAAGAAAGTTTGCCTATTTATGTTAGCTAAGAAAACCTGTACAGCGATACATAAGTGAAAATGAATTGATTTTTGTTGGTGTAATGTTCTTACGGAATGTATACAATTTACCCTTGTTCATTCAAATGCTGATTTCTCTACCCCACCACCTGGTTTAAATCCCGACATTGCACTGTGATATTTATTCTAAGCATCATCTGTCTCAAGTTTGTGTAAGCATGACACCATTTGTTCTCTGTGTATTTTCAATAAGACAATTGCTGAGCAAAGGAGAGAATAGGGTGGGACGCTTTAGTGGAGGGGAGGGAAAGAAGCCAGTGGGAGAGTAGGAGAGCAGAGTTCTGCAGGAGAAAAGTTGGAACCAGGAGGAGAGATGAACCAGACCTAAGATATAACTAAAAGCAAGTATAATGTGGGAAATCTGAATGGGAGAAAACTATACAGGCTTGGGGATTTAGGATGGAGTAACTGTTGCCCAGCATTGTGCTCTAGGTTAATTAAATACATCCTAGTCTCTGTGTGGTGATTTGACTGTATAGCTGGTTTAGGAATAACCACTTCTTAACTAAAAGATAAATTAATAATAAATGTTAATAATCAACAACAGATTTTCTTTAGTAAAAAGGTTTACTGAATATATAAACCTCTATTAATGGTCACTAGTTAGTTGCCTTTGGTTTTTAGGTTTTTCTTGGGATATGTGCTTTGCACTTTGTTGTTATCTTTTAAGTATTAGAAATCTGTTGGTGAGTTTCTGCTAATTTCTAACTCCATAAAAGGCAGGCAGGCTGAACCATGACAGTAAACAACACATCTTTGTAGCACCCGGCAGCACTATTCAGTTCTTTTGCCAAATCCATAGATATTAGAGGCAGATGTTTGGAAGAGAACAATCCATTCTAGAAAAGAGAGTAGGCATAGAAAGTGACACAAGTGGAGAGAGCTTTATAGGAAGCTGCTAGGAAACACAGCAGCTGAGATCACAGGATCAAAGAAAGAGTGGGAGAAAACGGAAATGCCATAACACAGCCAAATGCTTCAAAGGCAAAGGAAGCCAATTACACAGTAAACACCTTTGAAAAGCAAGTGGGGTCCATATATGATCAGAACAAGAAATTACAGAAAGATGCATCAGGTACTCCTGTACTTTGGTTGCTCGTGGAAAAGTGCTGTGAGCAGACAGTTACACTGCTGGCTAAGGAAAGCAGCAGGAGCCAACACCACACAAAGGGACAAGTTTGCTCAGGATGAAAGCGAACCTTAAGAACAGTTAACATTTTTAAGGTGCTACACACTAGGAGAAAATAAACAGAACCAACTCTATAGCACATGAACGGATAACTTCATTAAGCTTAATCACAGCTATACTGTACAAACAAAAACTTTCCGGAAAATGTTTCAGAAGCCTTCCATTTTATTCTACATAAATAAATATGTTTATTTAGAAATGGACAGATGTTTATTTGAGAGAGGGTAGAGGAGGAGAGGAATCTAGTATCTAGTGATTTCAAATCACTACAATTTGATAACTAGAATATTAATTACCAAATTACTGGATTCTGGGAAACAAGAACATAACAAATTAAGTTTGTGTCATAAAATAACAAAACCCAAATATGTATGATCTATCAAAACTAAGAAGCACAAATAAAGATGGAAAATATTATATTTTAAACACTCTATGCCAGTGTTTCTCAACTTGTGGGTCATGGACTGTTTGGGGGTCAAACAACCCTTGCCCAGGGATCATTGAAGACCACCCTGTATGTCAGATATCTACATTATGACTCATAACAGTAGCACAATTACAGTTATGGAGTAGCAACCAAATAATTTTATTTTTTTAAATAAAAATATTGGGGCTCACCACAACATGAGGAATTGAATTAAAGGGTTACCTCATTAGGAAAGCTGAGAACTACTAACATAAGTCAAAACTCTATGCCCAGTGGAGTTGTTTTCTAGGAATGAAGGTGAAGTGCTGTCTTTGTTATGGCATCTTAAAAACAGTCTGGAAGCTTGTCCATAGCAAATGCAAAAGTAGGGTTTTTTTTTTTTTTTAGAGCAAAGTAAAATGTTGCTAAAAGGAAACTCCTATCTTCATGAATGAAAAAATGATGACATTTTGGAAAGGCACATATTTGGGTAGATATAAAAATAATTGCATTTCTCTTAATTTAAAATTGGTCCAAAACTACCCAAAACAAAATTTATAATCATTTGTCAGTTTACAATTAATGTAAATGGAATAAAATGTCAACTCACATAAAGAATGGAAATCTGATGAAGAATGTGGATGTTTGTTAAGCATTGGAGGCGATATTTGAAAATGGTAAATAATTTGGAAGGTTGTAAGATAAGACTGAACCATATTTTAGTGACTACAAATTGACAATGAGACGCTACTGGAACTGTGAGTGGGAGCCCAGATGGGTACAACCTTCTCAAGGCTAATGTCTCACTGAGCTTTTGGTGCATGTAAAGCGCTGACTCAGCAATTTTATTTCTACGGCTAAAAGTAAATGACAATGAGCTAGAATTTATGTGTCTACTTTCGGTTTGGGATCCATTGTTAATAACACCAAATATTGGGGATAACCTCAAATGTGACTAGATCATATTCAAGGTTTCTAGGCTGGTAAGATTACTCGGTGAAGTTCTTGCCCTTCAACAGCAAGGGATGGATTCAATACTCACAACTCAGGTAAAAATCCAGATATGGGGCCAGTGCTTCTATACTCAGCTCTGGGAAGCTGGAAGACAGGCAGATCTCCAGGATAGCCAGCCTACACCCTACTTCAAAAATCAAGAGTAAAATACAGGGTGAAAAGTCCTCACCCATGTCCAGGTTTGAAAACTTATCAAAAACCACCAACTGCTGAGCATGGAAACTCACCAGTCCCTGAGCTGGAAATCTCAGCAATCCCTGGGCTTGGCTTTCAGTCTCACCAATCCCCACCTTGGAAATCTCCACCCTGGAAAACTCTTCCCTCCAAGAAACCCTATATAAGCCTGTCCTGTGCTTTGTTCCCTGCTGCTTCTCACCTGAGCAGAGGCAGCTGCCCTGCATCCCTCCCAACAAATCTCTTGTGTGAGGTTTGTTGTGTGGTGTGACTTGTGGTATCCCTTGGCTCCAGACTGCCAGGATAACTTTCCCTTCAGAGCTGCAACACTTCCAATGGGGAAGCCTTTCTCCTCAGAGCTGTTAATATTTACAACACCTCTCACTTTGTAACATCCATGGTTGACTGCAGGCCTACATTGACATGTGCACACATATACACCCTTGATGAAGACGCACACATGTATGCATGCATGTGTCCACACACATTTACACACTACACATACACCCATGCATACTCACCATTTCACTAGTGAGAGCTTTCAGTGCCATGACTCCAGCCATAGCACTAAGTAGCCTGGCAAATATCATCACTGGCAGATTAAAGAGCAACATTAAAATGCAGTATTAAAACTGTCTGTGGAGTTTATGTTATAAACTTGCAATGCTTTCCTTACTCAGAATTGGATGCTTGGTTTAAAGTAACTGTCATTTCCCTCTGTAAACTGTAGGACTCGAATCTTTTTATAGGTCAAACATGACTGTGCCCTTGCTAAAGACACCCATGTCACATTTTAGCATGTAACACTTTAGCAAGTCACATGTAACATGGTGAAGGGGCTGGATTCATGAATGATTTAGGTAGCACAGCTGACCTTTTGAACAGCAATGGTTCTTTCTTCTCTGTGGAATAACTGCAGTTTCAACAATAACTGAAATCTTTATAACTTTAAGGCCCCGCCTTCAACAAATATCAGATATTTCTAAAATCTGGAGTGTAAAACATTTTGCAACTTTTAAAATATGTGTTTCTGGGGTTTACCAGATTTGTTGAATCCAGAACTCAGTGTCTTGTAAATATTAATTTGTAACAACACCCTCTAGAATCCTACATTGTGGTTAGTATTGAATCCTGTTTCTCTACTTTGAACCACACTTTTACCTATCTCTCAAACTTTTCTGGCTTTTCTCAAGGAGAAGCCAGGCCTACAGCCTCTCACTGGGAAGTCATGGGCCACTCATTTAGTCTTCTATGTGTTCTAGCTGCAGATTGGGGTATTTTCTTATAATTCGCTTGTTTCTGACAGCAGGAAGGGCCTACAATTTTGGGGGTCCCATTGTAACTCCAGAGAACAAAGCAATGGTTAAGTGCATGTAGCAGCACAGTTTCAGCAGCCTACTAAATCTGCTGGAAGAAAGGGTTTGTGAACTCAAAGACAGGTAAGCATCCAAGGGATATTGCAATGCCAACCATCTATGCTATGAATGTTGTATAAGAAAACAAAAAAAGGAGATAGAAAGCTCAGTTAAGTAAACAATGTCTTAAAATCAGCCAATCCCTGAGGGAAGGACATAAAATGAGCATCCAGAGCCAGGAAGACCTAAGGATATAAAAGAGATGTGCTGATCATGTGCTCATTAAATTGTCAAAGGTTAGACAAAGATCTTGGAAGCATCAGGGGTAAAATGACCTACTGGAGGAACCTATCAAAGACTGTGAGCAGACTGGGGAATGTTTCAGTCTTAGAGGAAACTTTCACAACACTCCATCCTTTTTTCTGGCTCTTACATTTTGTTTTTGTTCCTTTTTTTTTTAATGATCTCAGAGCCTTGGGGCAGGTGAGCATAACATCACCCTGCAGTCACAATGTTTTCCAGAGCATTGCCGGTGGTTATGGGTTGAGCCTGACAAGAACACTGGATGACCTATGAGTGTAAACACATAGGTTCAGAATGTATATTGACAGGCACATTACATCTGTCCAGTAGAACAGCAGAGGTTGTTTCTGAATCCAGACCTATTACCTTCCCAGCCACGGGTTTTTGTACTGGCTGGTATTACCAGATGTGAACCCTCTTGTGAAACAGAGCTTAAGTCCATTCAGAGGGCTGTTGGTTTTACCTATTATAACAGGGCCACTGTTGCACAAGCAGGCACAGCCTGCCTGACATATTGGTATTTTAGCACATATGGTCCTTAGCCAAACAGAAATGTCTACCAGTTGTCCACCAGTAGTCTATGTGGGCACTATGAAAACCTGCCAGCATGATGGGAGTTATCAGTACTGTCCCAGTTTAATTTATCCATGTCCTGTAGTGTCTTTGGCAAAGGGTCTTACCTTTTAGTTTTTGTATACAACCAACAGCAGTAGCAGTAGCCTTTATGGGTTATGGAGTCTCAAGGGCTTCCCTGGCCAAAATTCACAGGAAGATAACCCACCCTTGACAGAGATTTTACTTAATAATGTTATGGGCATGGGAGTGTCCACTTCCACCAATGTAGGATGCCTTCTGGATTTTTAAATTTTTTTCATTTTTTAAAATTATTTTATTTTATAAATTACAGTTTATTCACTTTGAATCCCATCTGTAACCTCCTCCTTCATCCCCTCCCAATCTCACCTTCTCTCCCTTCTTCATCTCTTCCCATGCCTCTCCCCAAGTCCACTGATAGGGGAGGTCCTCTTCCTGTTCTCTCTGACCCTAGCTTATTAGGTCTCCGCAGGACTGGCTGCATTATCTTCCTCTGCGGCCTGGCAAGGCTGCTCCCCCATCAGGGAGAGGTGCTCAAAGAACCAGCCACTAAGTTCATGTCAGAGAGTCCCTATTCCAATTACTAGGGAACCCTCTTGGACACTGAGCTGCCATGGGCTGCATCTGTGCAGGAGTTCTAGGTAATCTCCATGCATGGTCTTCAGTTGGAAGACTCACAAAAGACCCTTGTGCCCAGATTTTGGTTCTGTTGCTCTCCTTGTGGAGCTCCTATCTCCTCCAGGTCTCTCATCTTCCCCTTCTTTCATAAGATCCCCTGCACTCTGCCCAAAGTTTGGCTATGAGCCTCAGCATCTGCTTTGATACCTTGCTAGGTAGAGTCTTCCAAAGTCCTCACTCCTTTCTGAGTAAGGACTAATCATCTTACTCAGGGTCCTCCTTCTTGCTTAGCTTCTTAAGGTATACAGATGGTTTAGCTGTTAAATGCTAGGCGTACAACCAAAATTTTCATTATTTTTTATTACAATTTATTAACTTTGTATCCCAGCTGTAGCACCCTTCCTTGTCTCCTCCCAATTCCACCCTTCCTCCCTCTTCTCTCCCTATGCCCCTCCCCTGGTCCACTGATAGGAGAGGCCCTCCTCCCCTTCTGTCTGACCCTAGCCTATCAGGTCCCCCTCCTTCCACTGGAGTCCCATCTGGCGACAGAAAGTGACACTGGTGACTTCAGGCTCCATATCCCCTGCTGCTAGGAGTCTCAGCTTGGGTCACCCCCATAGACTCTCTGGAGCCTTCCCTGTCTCAGAGATGCCTTCTCCCCCCAACATTCTCCTGGTCCTCCTTCTCCTACTCCCACCACTATCCCCACACCTGGTCCTCACCAACGTTACCTTCACCCCTCTTTCACCTCCTCTCCCTCCTAGTTCCCTCTTTCCATCTACTTCAGATGTCTATTTTATTTCCCCTTCTGAGTGAAATTCAACCATCCTCCCTTTGACCCTCCTTGGCTTGTTTGGGTCTGTGGACTATATAGAATGTTTATCTTGTATTTTATGGCTAATATCCACTTATAAGTAAGTACATGCTATATTTCTGGGTCTGTGTTACCTCACTCAGGATGATCTTTTCTAGTTCCATCCATTTGCCTGCAAATTGTATGTCTTTGTTTTTAATAACTGAATAGTGTGGAATTTTTTTTTAATTATCCCAGCCCCAATAGGGTTGTAAAATAGGGGAAAGTACCATTTCACCTGATTGTCCTTCCAATGGCTTTTTAAATTTGTAAAACACACAGAGGTTAGCATCATGCTATTTATATAAAACAAAACCTTTTTTTTTGAGGATGGGCAAGACAAAGCAACATCCCAAATCATGATCCGGTAACAAATAGCATGGTTACAAAGACAACCTTGGTGAAGTGCTCTGAAAGTCTACTGCTTCTATTCTCAGAAAGTGTTGGGTGAGTTTAATGATCAACAGCTAAAAAGATACCAAAAGACATAAGCAAGGTCAATAGCACGGAAATGGTCCATTTATTTGTATTAATTGTTTTCCCCGCAGGTCAAGGTTGGCTACAAAGCATGGAAAGCAGGTAGTAACTAGCTCTGTAATGTTCTGTAAGCCTGGAACATTGCCTCTGAGCTGTTACATGTTTATCTGTTGGAGCTCTTTTATGGAGCCTCCCTACATTTCTCCACCCCTGATGAACTCAATGGACCTGCCTTAATCTGCTCAGACATATCCAAGATTAGTGTAGTCCTGCTCTTTCCTGATGTACCTGCTGTCTCTCTGGGTCAGAGGGACCCTGTGTTGGCACTGTGGCTGAATCTGTAGACACTGCTTCTCCATTCCCCATACTTCCGCTGGGCAAACCGTCTCCACCCCTAGCATAACATCTGGCTGGAGGGAAATGTATCCTCCTTAGTCCGGGAGATAATTACCCACCTGGGACAGGCTTCGTTGCCTTTACCATATGGTTTCATCATGGATGTCTTTTCATAGCTTCCCAGCAGCATACATTTCACCTTTGTTGTTTTCCTTTCAGTTTTTCCTTAGTCACTATAGCTCAGTACAAGCCCTGCCACATTTTTCTTCAAGTCATCCAGATAGCTCTCTTTCTGTTTTACTTCTTTAAAAAAAAATCTCCTCTAGGTTTTCTCGCATTTTATGGATACTATTTCAATGCTGTCTAAGTTACTGAGCTCTGCCAAAGCCTTTCCTATGTCAGAGAGGCCTTGCCCCACCAACAGACACAGCAGAGCCAGTAAATTCCTTCCACACGAGGTTCCAGGTCCCTGCTAGATCAACTATTTCTAAAAATCCACTGTGAACATAGTTTTATCTGTCCCTGTGAACTGAAGTTCAAGTGACCCTTCTCTCATTCCTACTTTCCCAATAGTTGCTTTCCTTTCTCCATGGTCTTCCATTCCCAGACATGTGTGAGGACCGCATATGGAGATGAAGCAGTAATGGCTCTGGCAGGCCAGTTCATCAGGGACTGTTTTTTCTCATACTGTCTCAGGTATGCCGTAATATAACTGACTAGTTATATTACTCAGGTTTTCTGCTTCCATAACAGCTAGACTGATTCCATCTGCTCCCATGTCCTGTAGCCTCACACACCAGGCTGTGACAGGCTCTTTCATTGCTTTCTTAAAAGTCTTCCCTGAGTCCAGAAGTTGCAATTGCTCCTTTATACAAACAGCTTCCTGTTTTAGACAGACAAGTTCCTGTTTTGCCACCATCTTGGCTTCAGAAGCATTTCTAATTGCACTCAACAGCAGCCTGGCAGCCTCTGCCGCTGCTTGTCAACAACCTTGACTCTTGTGTACAATTTCCTCTAAACCTTTAACTGTTAGGGCACCTCCTTCCTCATGTTGTGTACTCCACTCATCAGACATGAAGCCTGCAATTCTAGGATTGCTCCCACAAACACTCCTAATCCTGATGACTCAACATTACCTACCTGTCTCACTATCTGTAACAGGAAACATCCAACTGCTATCATAGCATGAAGGCTTCACTATACAGGAAAGGACAGTTGTAGCAGAGCTTTCCTCACGGATGCTCCCCACTCAGGCTTTTCAGCCACAGTTGTATGCCTTGCTGACCATAGACAGGACCATGCCCTCACTACTGTCCAACAAATCTTTGGTTTTGTCATGTTCCCGTTCAGGTGCCAATTATGTTGTGTGACAAAACTTTTCCAGGGAAGAAGAAACACACATGTCTATTCATCCCAGATTGAGAAGTCATGACAGACCAAAGTATGGATACCATCAAAATCCAACTTGGAGATTCAATGAGATTTCTTGGGCTTACTTACAAAAGTATGGGTGACGGGATATTTACAGAAGAAATGACTCAGGACAACTGCAACACCAAAGCCTACCAGGCATGGGTGACAACAAAAGCTGGAGAACCTAGACCACACTGCACTGCCTGTAGGTAGCTCAACAGATTGAAGAGTATCCTCTCTAGGTGCCTTAATTTTTCTACTCTTCTTCCAGGTATCTTGGTTGGTTTCTGCTTCTTCCAGGCATTTAGGCTGGTCTTAAAGATTTCTTTTCTGCTTGGGTTTTCTAAAAGTCTTTTTTTTATAACTTGGCTTTTCTCCTCTGAGAGAGAGAGTCTCAGTTTTTATTGCTTACTCTGACAAGAGGGGCTTACTGAGTCTGGTCAGTTTTAGGAAATTTCTATTGCTATTTTGAGTTGTTTACCTCCTTGCTTAAGGAGCTTCCCTGCAAGATGGACTTTTATAATTTTAGAGGAAACTGTTAGACAATAGACAGTCTGTTGGATGTCTATAGAACTTTTCTTCTACCCTCTAATGTGCATGTAACAGATGGGAGCAAAACTTGCCATGCATTTTTCAGCTTTTTATTACCCTGGCTTGTTCCCACTCACCAACAAACTTCCACCATCATTCCATTAGTCTTTTTATGCATCAAACAGTTAAACCAGGGATCTGATAGAGACCATTACCTCTGTAAGGTATATTTAATACTTTACAGCTGTCACAAATTTGTGCATGTCACCTGGGACTTTTAACGTTGATGTCCACCTGGGTATAAA
The DNA here is from genome assembly GCA_028658305.1 of Pachyuromys duprasi. Classification (NCBI taxonomy): domain Eukaryota; kingdom Metazoa; phylum Chordata; class Mammalia; order Rodentia; family Muridae; genus Pachyuromys; species Pachyuromys duprasi. The sequence goes on from CM053764.1 coordinate 129,811,523, forward strand.
CTAGGAAATTCTAAGGCTATTACTATTCCTGATTATTTCACTGCTGTTGATCTTACTATATAAGTTTAAAAAACAACAACAAAAAACAATATGTATTCTGTTTTTTTTTCTATATGAATGTGCCTATTATGTAGTCTAGAACTTAGGAGATGAGAACAGGGTTAGTCTATAGCCCAGATGGGCCACTGTGTCATAAACTTGCTTTAGTCCTGACTTTTTTTCTAGAGAATACACATCTTTTGTATTAATGATATTTTCTGTTATACAGCTAAAAGAAAATTTGGGTATTTCTTTTCCGTAGTGTATAATTACTTGAATAAATGGCCACAGGTCACCTATGAGAATGGAAAATCTCTACTGTGTATAATTGCCCAAATCTTGGAATGTTTCTCTTCTTTGGGCATCAGTCTCCTCTCCAGAGAGAAGCGGCAACCACATATTTCTTTAGGAGAATGGGAGAGCGAAAGGATGGAATGCTTACTGGCCTTTCTAGATTCTTTTTTGTGCAGTGTGAATAGAGGGAGCAGTCACAAGGGTAAGGAAGAGGATATGAGAAAAGGCATTCCTAAAAAGATTCTGGATGAGGTAAAGTAGTAAAGTGTTTGCCATACAAGCATGAGGACCTGTGTTTTATTTAAAAAGCCTAGAGTGGTGACACATGTTTGTATCCCATATGCTGGGAAGGCAGAAGCAAACTGATCTATGTATTTCAATAGCTAGCAGGTCTAGCCTACCTAATGAGCACCAAGACAGTAAGAGACCCTGCCTGAAAAAACAAAATGGAGGGATCCCAGGGAACCTGAACAATGACATCTGAGGCTTCTACATGAATGCACGCATATGAGGCTGTGCCCATATAGTCACACACATACATTCACAAACATGCAGTATATAGAAAGAGACAGAGACAATGAGAGAGGTTGTTGATATCCAGTTTACAGAACAGAACACACAGGAAAACCTTCCCCCATCTTAATTAAAATAACAACAAAAGGCAAACACACCTATCATGCTTATGAGATCATAGAGTGAAAAATTTTAAGAATAGAGTTTCCATTATACTAGTTCCTTTGGCTGTAAGGGACCAACATATGAAACTGTTGAGTTTATTTCAGAAGCAGAACAGCTCCCCTGACTCTAGTTGGGGCTGAAACATTAGTGAGAAAGCTACCGGGCATCAAGAGGCTTAGTGGCTGAGAATGAGGGTCATTTCAGTGGCTGAAACTATGAACCTCTGAGAATCAAATGTAATAATGGCTATTTCAGAGATTGTTGCATAGCATCAGATTTGACTCCTTCCTCCTCTCTAATTGTGGTTAGCTTATTCAAAAGAATTTAGTCCAGATTTCCCAGAAAGGGAAAGACCATAACTGTCTGAAAAATCAAGTACTCTTATGAACTTTTGCCGTGGAAATTAAGCTAATTGAGATCCAAACTCAGCCTTATATTCTCTGAAAGATAACTTTACATTCTTAATATAAAAAAAAACATTGCTAACTAAAATGGCTTCAATGTATAGATGCTTAAGACTGTTGGCTGTACTTCTCATGTGATTCACAGACAGATCTCTCAAACTGAAAGATAGATATTCCTATTTCAATACATTTGTGCATTGTTACTTGAATCAGCAAAGCAGCCTTGACATTGTAATGGACCCAATGTCCTTGAGGAGAGAAGAGGAAGCTCAGACTAGTGGAAGGGTCAGATGACAAAATTTCATATTTACTTGTACCATCAAATTCAGAATGGAAGTCATTATTTTTCACCAGACTTTTGTTTTCCTAAATGTGTTTATAAGAAAATATCTGACACACCAGTTTCTATAGATGTGAGCTCCTTAAATTGTCAATGATATAATGGTAAATTAAAGCAAATGGTAATATTAAACCAAATATTAGAAGCTGTAGTGTTCACACCTGTATTAAATTCTCATGCATATAAGCTAAAATATTGAAGATGGCACATTAAAGCTCTGCCAAGAAAGTAATAAGGTAATGGGCAAATTCCACTCAGAGCAAAGTTAGCCAAAACAATAGCAATGCTTGTTCATATTAGCAGAGAAATCCCTGCAAGAAAAAAAATACATACTCATGAGTTCACAGCATAGACAATGTTTATAATTCAATGAGCTAGATAAGAAACATTTTGGTGATTAATGGACATCTCAAATCATTAATTAAGCTTAAAAGGAAAGTCTAGGACTGTCAGTTTTTTAAATTAACACCAGTAGCAGATTTTGTTATTTTCTTACTTTCACAACACCTATTAATATCCAAAGAGAAAATACTTGAAACTCTTATAACAATTACCACATATTCTGACTGAATTATTATAGCATGTGTAGTATGTGCTGAGTAAAAACCTGGGGACCATTAAAGCACCATTTTCTAATTCCTTGAGAGGAATAAAACAAAAACAAACAGCTTTCAAAATGGCATGATACTGGACTCCAATAACACAGAGCTAACCCTGGTCTTGTGAGAAAAAAAGTCAGACAAATCCTAGCTGAGAACATTTTAAAAAATAGCTGGAAAGCACTGTTGTAGATGATCAAGGTGACTAAACAAAACATACCATTGTAATGTGGTATCCTGGGTGGGGTCTGCAACAGAAAGGGGAATTAAATAATTGCTAATGAAATCTGCCACAGAAGAAACTGTAAGTCATAATATCATCAGCCTTAACTCCTTAATTGTAACAAATACACCACACTAATTTAAGACGTTACAATAGCAAAAACTGGATATGTGTACAGGGAAGTTGTATGATTGATCCATTTTTTTTAAATCAATCTAAATGCATTCTAAAGTAAAAGTGTAGTTTTAAATTTTTTCTGGGATGAGTGGCCTGGCTCAGTAGGTAACAGCTTGCTCTAAGCCTGCTAACCTGAGTTCAACCCCTGAAACCCTCATGATAGAAGGAAAATAACCAACTCTTGCAAATTGTCTTTTACCCTCCACATACCCACCATAGCAAGAGCCATGACTCCCACCAAATACACTAAATAAACAAACAAGCAAATGTAAAAACAAAAGCAAAACAAGCAAACACAAAACACACAAAAAGCCTCAGCCTCTTTTATCTTTTCAATCTGTGGGAATGTGGACGTGATTTTGGTAGTATACATTTATTATATCTAATATAATATAATTCAGATCAAGTCATTCTTTGGGACATCAGACACTTTTTATGCCCCTGCAAGATCTTCTGGATGCTTTGTGTTCTGCACTTTACCAATTCTGTATAACACTCACCCCAATTATCCATTCCTGTTTCCTCATATTGGGTGATGGTAGAATCTGCGGTGCCACTGGGATGTTTTGTTTATAGATCTTGACACCTGACATAGAAAAGAAGTACACATGCTTAGATGAACCTGTGCACAAGTGCATTATTTATAAATATCTATGTATATATCCATCTCTATATATGTGAAGCTAAGGATGGGTCAATACTTTCAATCTTTACCTCTAAACCATGATCATGTGGAATGTAATAGATGCCCATTGTTTATCTGTACCTGCTCTTTCTACATGGGGTTCTTTTACTTAGCTATCTTTCCCTCAGAATGACTATTCAAAGTGTAATAAACATTTAGTGGCTCTGTAAAGACATTTAGAATACTGATGCTTGAATATATATATATATATATATGTAAATGATATGGTTTTGATTTAAAGTTATCAGAAACAAATGAATACTAGGATACTTAATTAAATGGCAATTAAAATTGGTACAGTTATGTATGACTTAAAATACACATTGTAAAAGAAGCTTATATCTTTAATTGGAATTGCAATTTTATGCAGTTTATGTGTTAATTATTTCAGAATTGTTATTTTATAGTAGAGACATTATTCTACACAGTCAATAGAGCAGAGAGTGGAGATTGTTTTGCCTATTAATCTGCAGAGATTTTTTTAAAGATCTATTTATTGTATGTATATGAATGTTTTTCTGACATTCATGTACCTGTACCGTGTGCATGCCTGGTGCCTAAAGAGGACAGAATAGGGCATCAGATCCCCTCGAACTGAAACTAGAAATAACTGTGAGCTACCATGTGGGTGCTGGGAACCAAGTCTGAATTCTGCAAGGGCAACAAGTTCTCTTGGCCACCTGGCCATTTCTCTAGCTCCTGCAGTGTTTTTGGTTTGTTTGTTTTGTTTTGTTTTGTTTTTAAAACTTCTTTAACAATTTTTCTGGGCAAACCATAGTGTGTGTCCACTGATCAATACATTAAATATTCCTCATTGCATATACCTAAAATATTACAGAGAACCTTCTTTTAATGAATAACTTCAAAGGTTTTGATTTGGTTTTATCTGGTATCTAATATTATGGCTTACTAACTCATCTCTGATTTCACCTTCAATTTTCTCTTCGAAAGTGAAGAGAAACTGGAGTTAGAGTTTCTGTTTCATTACAGTTTTGCTATTAAATTAGTTGGGTAGCTTGAGTAACAACTCCAAAGTCTCATTGTCTTCATTTACAAAATATAAAATTATTCTAAACTTACTTTGAAAACATGTTTTAAAGGCTAACGAAGCTGACAAATTCAAAACTGAATATACTCAAAAGACTTATTGTATCTGCCTACAAATAATATAAAAACATGCTTAGCCCCTATTTTACAAAATCAGAAACACTTGTGACAGTTCATTTTGGTCATCAACTTGGCTGAGTTTGAGAAATTTAGCAGATCAGTAAAGCATACCTCTGGCTATATTGTGAGTACATTTCTAGACATGATTAGACCGTGAAGGCTCTGACCTAACCAATGGTTAATCCTCTAGTTGACTCAAAATTTAAGTTGATACTATTAAGAGGTAGTAAAACTGAGGAATATGGGACCTGGTTGAAGGAAGAGAGACATCACAGTTGTTCCATGTGCATACTGGGAAGCCTGTGGTTGGTTTGACCCCTTTCTGTTAACCCTCTCTGTATGATGGCTGTCATGAAGTGAGAATCTTTGCTTTGGCCTGCCTTTCAACCATGATGCTGCAGCTCACCACAGGTCTAGAAAAATATGGCTGGCCCACCGCGAATTGTTGGTGCTAAAACAGTGAACCCAGATAAAGCCTTCCTCCTTTGAGTTGATTCTGTCAAGCACTTTGTCAGAGTGACAAACTTCTGACTAACAGAGTACCCATTTTTCCAAAATACAGGAAAATTCAATGTAATGTTTTTTATTGGATGAATAGATATATTAATCAAGAAAAGGGGCATTTAGAGTTACAGCCACTCACTAATGAATTCATGGTAGTGGGGATGATGAACACAATCATATTCCTTATAGAAATGATGTTAGTAGAACGTCATTCTCACCTGGATCCCTGTTAAAGTTAAGCTGAGTTATTTTCTCTTCTCCCCACCCTCCTGCCCATGACTCCATCAACCAGGGACTACCACATCAACTAGTTCCAAGAAGGCACAGGTCAATACAACCTGGAAAAATAATTATACACTTGGCCTGAGACTTTAGGTCTTATTTGGCAGTCAGTGAGAATCTTTGGAGAATGTATTTGAGTTTGCCCGCCTGGAAGCAGAAACACAAGAGAGCTCAATGCTGCTGCATTCCCAGAGGTGCTCTGTGCTCTAACTGATGTCTGCTGCTGAGTACCTGGGAAGAAACAACTGATAGAAAACTTAATTACAGCTGGGGGCAGGAACAACCTAGGGAAGAAAGAAATTCCCAAGAGCCCCTACATTTCAGATAATACAATGGGCCTGAGAAGAACTGCCTTTGATGCCTTTGATAGTTCTAAACAAAATGGATCTGAGCTCGATGAGGAAATTCTTGTGCCAGGAGGGTTTGGGAGTAGGGCTAAGCATTTCTGCATTTCTTTTTTTTAATTTATTTTTATTTTTATTAATTACAGTTTATTCACTTTGTATCCCAGCTGTAGTCCCCTTCCCTATCCCCTCCCAATCTCACTCTCCCTCCCTCTTCTTCTCCTATGCCCCTTCCGCCATCTATTGATAGGGGAAGTCCTCCCTCACCCCCCTTTCATCTGACCCTAGTCTATCAGGTCTCCTCAGGACTGGCTTCATTGTTTTCTTCTGTGGACAGGTAAGGTTGCTCCCTGCTCAGGTGGAGGTAATCAAAGAACCAGCCACTGAGTTCATGTCAGAGACAGTTCCTGTTCCCATTACTAGAGAACCCTCTTGGACACTGAGCTGCCATGGGCTACATCTGTGCAGGGGTTCTAGGTTATCTCCATGCACGGTCCTTGTTTGGAGTATTAGTCTCAGAAAACACCCCTGGGCTCAGATTTTTCGGCTTGTTACTCTCCTTGTGGAGCTCCTGTCCCCTCCAGGTCTTTCTATCTCTCCCTTCTTTCATAAGATTCCCTGCACTCTCTCCAAAGTTTGGCTGTGAGTCTCAGTATATGTTTTGATACCCTGCTGGGTAGAGCATTTCTTAAGTCCTCTACAGGGCCATAGTAGCAGTGAAAAAACACAAATGAAAACTTTAGTATTAGCTGCAGTGACACCAGATGAGGCTTGCAGACCAGGTGGGGCCATGGCCTGTAACCCGACAGATGAAAGAGTCAAGGCATCACCTGCCCAAAGACTGAATCCAGCTACTACTCAAACTGAGTGTGACTACAGTCAACCACCTTTGTTACATTTCAATTCCTTTTATGTTTATGGTAGGAAGAGATAGTTATTTCTTTGTGAAAAATGTCTAGCATGAATGGAATATGTATATATCTGAAATACATAATAAAGCAGGAGATTTGAGTTTGATTCTTAAAAGATTCAATCAAATCTTTTTTGTGTTTTGTTTTTTGAGACAGGGTTGCTCTGTGTAGCCTTGGCTGTCCTGGAACTAACTTTGTAGACCAGATTGGCCTCAAACTCACAGAGTGCCTCTGCCTCCTGAGTGCTGGGATTAAAGGCATGAACCCCCACCACTCAGCTGCTTAAATCAATTTACAGTATCAGCTACATATGTATAAAATATACATTTGTATAATCAGATACAATAATTTAGAAAATTGTTATGCAATGATTACATTGAGGATAAGTGTTAGCTTTTTTTTGGTTTTTGTTTTCCTGTAATTTCAATAGGAATTTTTCAAGGTTGTTTTGCTCTAGATAAAATACTTAGAGAATCTGTAAGGGTTTGGGGATATTTTTTTTTGTCTGATAATTTTAAAATAAAATGTGTTCCCTTTAAACTAATTAAAGGGTTGAAATCTTTCCAATAAACTTATTTTGAATGCTTGTAGACATTTTAACACTTGGATATTCTCTCTTTGGGGCTTGTGTATTTCTATGTGTACACAGTGCACAAACTTGTAAATAAAATATATTTTGATTTAAAGAATTAGTGCAACCGTGAAAACAATGTAAGAACACAGCAACAATTTAAAGTGGTATATATTTATGTTTTCTAGATGCTTTCAAAGCAATATCTGATTAATCAACAAGAGTCTCTGCTTTTCTTTTTAAAATTTTTTTATTAATTATACTTTATTCACTTTGTATCCCTCCTGTAGCTCCCTCCCTCCTCCCTTCCCAAGCCCTCCCTTTCTCTCCCTTCTCCAGGAATGCCCCTCCTCAAGTCCACTGATAGGGGAAGTCTTCATTTCCTGCTTCTGATCCTAGTCTATCAGGTCTCATCAGGAGTGGCTGCATTGTCTTCTTCTGTGGTAAGGTCAGGGGGGAGGTGATCAAAGAGCAGGCCAATCAGCTCATGTCAGAGACAGTCCTTGTTCCCATTACTATGGAACCCACTTGGAGGCTGAACTGCCATGGGTTACCACTGTGCAGGAGTTCTAGGTTATCTCCATGCATGCTACTCGGTTGGAATATCAGTCTCAGAGAAGACCCCTGTGCTCAGACTTTTTGGTTCTGTTGCTCTCCTTGTGGAGCTTCTGTCCTCTCCAGATCTTACTATTTCTCACTTCTTTCATAAGATTCTCTGCATTTTGCCCAAAGGTTGGCCATAAGTCTCAGCATCTGCTTTGATAGTTTGCAGGGCAGAGCCTTTCAGAGGCCCTCTGTGGCAGGCTCCTGACTTATTCTGTTTTCTCCTTCTTCTGATGTCCATCCTCTTTGCCCTTCTGGATGGGTCTCTCCTTTTCTACATACATTACATTAATGGAATTTAAGAGTGCATGTCTGCATGTCTCCTGTAAATGGTGAAAACAGAGAGATGAGAAGATGTTGGGTTGATTTTTTAAACACAAGTAGGTGCTATGGATGAAGAAATGCAGGATGCCTCTAAAATATAGTATGACAAAGGCACAGACCCTTCCCCAGAGCCAGGGAACACAGTCCCACTGGCCTTCTGATTTAAATACTTCTTACATCCAGAACTACAAGATAATAAGTCTGCGCTATTACTGACCAACAAAGTTTGTGGCCATTTGTCACAACAGCCACAACTCAGAAGGATGCCACTTTCTTAGACAAAAGATTATTGTAAAGGAGAATTCTGTCAGCTCAGGGGGTGGGGGGTGCTGTCCCATACTGGTTCCTGAAGTTCTTTGAAAATCTATACACCTAAAGAAGATAAGAGGACCTGGGGTAAGAGGATCAATCCTCACTTAGAAAGACAAATGGGCTGGACATTGGATGTAGGAGAAAACAAGTAGCAGGACAAGAGCCTACCACAGAGGGCTTCAGAAAGACTCTACCTAGCAGTGTATCAAAGCAAATGTTAAGACACATAACCAACCCTTTGGCAGAGTGCAGGGAATCATATGAAAGAAGGGGGAGTTAATATGACCTGGAAAGGACAGGAGCTCCACAAGGACCAAATATATCAGGGTATAGGGGTCTTTTATGAGACTGTTTCTCCAACCAAGGACCATGTATGGATATAACCTAGAACCCCTGCTTGAATGTAGCAAATGGTAGCTCAATATCCAAGTGGGTACCCTAGTAAGGGGGAACAGGGACTATTTTGGACATGAACTCAATGGCTGGCTCTTTGACACAGCCCCTTCCCTGACCCCTAAGGGAGGAGCAGCCTTGCTAGGCCACAGAAGAGGACATTGCAGCCGTTCCTGAAGAGACCTGATAAACTAGAGTTACATAGAAGGGGAGGAGGTCCTCCCCTATCAGTGGACTTGGAAAGGGGCAGGGAGGAGATGAGGGAGCGATGGGGGGGATAGGGAGGGAATGTGGGAGGAGGCTACAGCTGGGATACAAAGTACATAACCTGTAATTAATTTAAAATAAAAATGTTAAAAAAAGAAAAGTGTCTGGTGCTTTCATAGGGCTGTGAATGAGCCTGTTGAGCATGAAGGTATTGAATCAGGGTGATACAGCCAGAGCATAAGAAGAGGTTCTGAATTTGGAAAACATATACCTTAGGGTACACATGTTTCTCCCCAAACTGTATAACTTACCCTAAAAGTGTCCATAGCCTTCTCTAGTTTATCAAAGTAAGTCCACCCTCTCACTAAACATTAATAAGCACAAAATAAGAATTACTGTTTAATAGTTAGGTTTACTAATTGCCTTTGCATTTAAACAACGAATATGGATAACCAGGGATGAACAGGCATTTGTAGATGTAGAGACCACAGGACAGTGATGTTTCACACAGTGAGTAAGTTTCTGGATGGCTCGGATACCCAGGGTATGCACTTTTAACTACAGGAAAAGGCATCATTTATTCCATTTGTCTGGTTCATATGGGCTTTGAGTTGGCAACTAGTAAAACTATTAGATTTGTGACCAAGTCTTTCGTGCCCGTTCTGGCTTAATATTCACAACATCCTCCCCAGTGGTGTCCAGAGGCTCATGAAAAGCTAGGGAGGAGTGACCTGGCCTTTCAGTGCTGGCCTCCATCTGTACTGCACCTAGGGGGCGCGGTGATAGCGGAGGGATGAATCCCAGTGTACAGGGAGCGCTACAGTCAGGCAATGTTTCTCAGGTGTGCCTTTGGACCAGTAAAATCAGCATTGCTGGGAAGCTGTTATAACTCACTTTCCAGGTCTCTCTGTGCACTGAACAGGAAACTCAAGGGCTGCCTCAGGAGAGGGCTTTAGCAAACTATTTTAGTGTTTCTCACACCACTGATCACTACATCTACCCAGAGGACTTTGTGTTGATTTTCTTCCAGGAAACAATGCTCCAGTTGAAAATTTCCTTTGCAGGAGTGATAAAGAGACAGAAGAGAGAAGGTAGACAAAGTGACTACAGGGGAAAGATACAAATTCATCTTTTCTCCTTTTCCCTTAATAAATTAATAATATATCCTTTCCCTGTTCCTTTGTGACTACAAATAAAAATGTCTGTCCTGTAAACAGGATTTTTTTTCTTTTTGTTTTGTTTTGTTTGTTTGTTTGTTTGATTTTGCCTAGAGACCATTGTAAGGCTTTGGAAAACCAAGGAGTTTGTGAATTTCTTAGACATTTACTTAGTAATTAGATTTTTAACCATCATGTTCAGTTCAGCTTCAAGTAATTAACTATAGGCTCAAAAGCTATTTATAATACCAAGCTAGATCATCAAAGTCAACTGACAGTAAAGCAGGATGCATTGTTTAGCAGTACCTTAGGACAAACATGAATATAGTACTCAAACCTAAAATTTTCTTAGCTAATATAACTCAACCTACTCAAGCAACTCCAGAATGACCTTCCTCGATTTTCTTCAACAAAGTATTCCTAAATCTACGACAGCCAAAGAGGAAGTGCCAAATGATATTGACAACTCCAAGATAGTTATGAACAGAAAAGACATGCAATCTCTGTCAATTACATAGAACAGTACAGTTGGGAATCCTGTTCGCATGAATTCTAGGGTTTATCTCAAAGGCTGTTTCTTATCTATCAGTTTGTATTGTACTTTTAGGAATGTCCTCCTCTTTGACTTTTAATATCTGAGGTATCCCAGCCACCATCTTCACTTTAGTCAAAACTCAGAATGTCCCTGAGTAGCTTCACAGATAACCCCAGCCTTGTGGCACATTAACAATTACTTTCTAACCCATAATCATCATTTAAACCATCTTGAATGTACCATACTTTCTTTTGGTGTTTAATATGTTCAAAAATAACTCATTTTAATTTAATCTTCATGAAAATCTGTCAATTGAATTTGAATTAAACATTAATTTTGAGTTTTCAGAGAGGAGCTGATAGAAGATTTCTTGCAGGATTAAGATCTTGATTGTGCCTCATCTACATAGCCAACTGTCTATAAACATAATCAGCTGTGAGCCCTCATCTAAACAGCCAACTGTCTGGAAACATGTTCATATGTAAACCTTTCAGAAGAAACTCTTGCTGCTTTCTGTGGTTAAAAATGCCCCCAAAATTTCATGGCCAGCCACATTCTGTGAGAGATTTTTCTTTTACACACATGTATTTCTGAAATAATTATGAACTTTTGTCCTCCAGCTGTCCTCATACTAACCTTGTCATTTTTCAGTATTTGATCATCTTCTGTAAAAGAGAAGGAAGAAAGGAAGGAAGGAAGGAGGGAAGGAGGGAGAGAAAGGACAGAGGGAGGGAGAAAGAGAGAGAGGAAGAAGAGATTTCCTCAAAGTCCCACTTTATTTCTTCTAAACCAGAATCTTCCAAGATCTCAGCTGACTACATTTCTGATCAGAACAAATGCCATCATTGTTTTTCTACTTAAGCACTCAAATCAAAGCAGCTCCCTAGTTCCTTACTTGATGCAGCCTTTAAAAATCTTCCTCTTATTTATCTCTTTGTATTATGTTTTCTCAATGAACCTTCATGTCTTGAGATTTCATACTTTGTATTTAACGGTCACACAGATCTTCATCTTTATCCAGAGATTCTCCCTACTGTGATTAGATTCTGCACAAAGCTGAGTGACACAAAGCTTGAGGTGTTAAAAGTGACCACACCCATCTCTTACTTTTGACTACATGCTTTTCATTCAAAGCAAAGTAACCAAAATCCTTTGAGTCACTTAAGACTAAACCTATTTAATTTCTGCTAGCTGTCTCAGTGCGTGTTACCATCTGGCTCTGTTTTCATTATCGAGAATAACTGAGCACAACTGAGATAAGAGAAATAGTCACATTGGCCTCCACCTTCAATATCATCTGCATATTAGTACAGCTGCCAGCTATTTCATAAGAGACCCAAGAAAGTTTTAGGGGGGAAAAGAAGTGAGTGTGTGTGTGTGTGTGTGTGTGTGTGTGTGTATGTACGTGCACTGTCATTTCTCTACTTTCAGTTTCATGATGCTCTTGCACCTTCCTTCCTTCTGGCTTCAGGGTCTGTCTGAATGTTCTTCATGCTACTTCTATTACTGCACTTTCTGTACTGCTGAACTATTGCTGAGCTTGGCTAAGGGAGTTGGTGTTAAACACTCTTGCAAAACACATATGCTCAAAGCAAAAGAAACTGTCATCAAAACAAAACGACAGCCTACAGACTGGGAAAGGATCTTTACCAATCCTACATCTGACAGAGGGCTAATATCCAGTAGATATAAAGAACTCAAGAAGTTAAAAAG
>CM053764.1:129824484-129866595 GCA_028658305.1 Pachyuromys duprasi
TAGCCCATAGGGAGCTCAGTCTCCATCTGTGTTCCTTAGTAAAGGGAGCAGAGGAGTCTCTGGTATGAATTTGGTTGCCTGCTCTTTGATCAACATTCCTTGGAGATGTTGCCTTACCAGCCCTCAGAGGAAGAGGATGCAGCCAGCCTTAATAAGACCTAATAGGCTAGGGTCAGATGTTACAGGAGGAGGACCTCCCCTATCAGTGGACTAGAGGAGGGCAATAGAAGGGGAAGAGAGAGAGAAGGAGGGAAGGAGGGAAGGTGGGATTGGGAGGAGATGAGGGAGAGGGCTACAGCTGGAATACAAAATGAATAACATGTAGTAATAATAATAATAAAGAAATATACAATATAATTGATCGTATTCACCACTCCATTCATCCTCATAATCCCTTTCAAACCTACATTATCATGCCTAACTCCACTGGTGATCAATGTTCTTCACTGCTTTTTAAGGAAGTCCTCAACTCACTTTATTTTCTGCCATTGTACTGCTGAATAAAGAAGTATAGGGCCATCCACTGGAGTGAAGTCAATTTGCTTGGATCCATACTCTTAAACTAACTCTTCTTTCCGCTAGAAAGCATAGAATGTAGAGCATTGCCCAGGAAAAGGTAAAGGAGATCATGATCCCATTCCTATTCTAGGTAAAAATGTTGATTGTATTGATCCTGTGCATGTCTCATTAAATGAGACTTAAGAATCTTGTTGAACCATCTTCATTCCCACTTTATTCAAAATATATAGAAATTGGAAACATAAATATACTGAACTGATTAATACATGATGAAAAACTATATACACACAATAGAATAATACTCATTTTTATAGAAGAATGAAATCATGAAACTTGCATGCAAATGGACAGAAGCAAAAAATATAATATTCAGTGTGGTAATCAAACATTAAAAGACAAATGCACAAGCTATCTCTCATCGGGTGTCAGTGCTTCAAATCTTCCAATATGACTATATAATCTGGAGTAAGTTCAACAAATAGGACAGTATTATTGGAGTTCCTTAAAGCCTCTTCCTTTTAACCCCCAACTCTAAGCAGGAGAGAGAAGGTTGGTGGGGAGAGGTTGTGAGAGACCTTGTTGTTTCTCCCTGCTGTTTAACGTTGATGGGTTCTTTTAGATCTATACCAACCTCCATCAACAGCAGACACAGGAACTAGTCTCCTCCAAGCTGCTGTGTTGAAACATTTCTCTCTTGTTTCCAAGAAGCCACACTGTCTCTGGTCTCTCCAAACTGCCTCTCACCACATACCACCATAGCTGGCCACACTTTCACTTTCTGGGCTCTCATATTTATATCCTCAGAGTCCTAGACCACGCCCCTCTTCATGCCTCACAAGGCAGGCCATTACCAGCTGGCAACGACCATGCCCCTGCTGAGAGAATTACATGCTGTAGACAAACTAAAGCCCAAAATAAAGTCCCACATTCGGCACTAAAACAAAACATATTTATGTAACATAACTGAGTTTTCAAAGAATCCAAAACTTCTGTTACATTATGTCGTGGGGTAGACAGGAAAATAAAATGTTATAAGAAGTCAAAAATTAGAGAAATGAAGAAAATCTTCAATTATGGAAGGGATTGTCAATAAAGCTATACAGGGAGAAAGAAGGCAAAATAACGCTATTAAGTCTGAAAAATCTACAAAGTATGTCATTTTTACATAAAATTGAAATTACATATATATGTAAACACATGTGATATATAGACACCCACACCTACACACTTACAGATAACGTTAAATTCCTGATTCTTTTGTCTCAACATTTAAATTAGAGACTTTTACACTTCCTCAGTTTATCTAAGCAATGTCTTACTCCTTGATGGTATACAACTGTCCTTGAAATACATTATTTTATTTCATTGTGGGAAACTAATCCCCATGTCATCTGGGGAATCCCATCTTCTTCTTGGAGATAAAAACAATTAACTTGAGCCTTGTAATATTATAATTTGGCAGTTCAGAATTTTCACTCAGACTGATTCACATCTGGTGACTTTCATATATCATTTTTTCTGTATATGTTTCTAATTTTCTGTGTGATGTGAGTTCAACATTGTGATTGCTTACAATATGAATATGATTTTTAAAAATTTATTATTATTATTGTTTTTTTGAGTCAATATAAAGGGCAGGAAACACAGTTTCTACTGAATTAAGCATCTTTATGCTTAAGAAGTTATTTCATATATCCCTATTGCTGACTAAAATTTATTTTTACTGAATTTGATGTGAATTTGTAAACTAGCACTAATTAAGTGGAAGTAACATGATCATAAACCTGAGAGTAATCTGGAGTATGTTGTCATACCCAGGCTATCCCAATTTATACAATAATTTGTCTCTCTTATCTCTTTCTGGCTCTTTCATCCCCTTTTTGTCCTCTCTTTTTGTGATTTTATTGGTGATATATGTATTTCTATTTTAATAATTTTTAATAATTTTTATTTTTTATATTAATTATAGTTTTTCACTTTGTATCCCAGCTGTAGCCTCCCCCCTTCCCCGTTTCCAATCGCACCCTCCCTCCCTCATCTCCTCCTATGCCGCTCTCCAAGTTGTGTGTTCAATCCAGTGGTATGTTATATACTTTCAATGTCAAGCAATCATTACCATTATTTACCTCCAAACTTTTATTTTCCTTCACAGGAACTTTGTATATATTAAGCAACAATTACTCATCCATACCTACCCCTGGCCTTGGGAAATATCTTCAGCTATTCTCTTTCCCCTTTTCGTTCTCTCCTGTTCCCTTGTGTACCCTCATCTTTATCCCTTTCACTTCTTTGCTTCTCTTACCTCTTTTCTCTTCCTGTCCTTCTGCTTCTTGTCTATTTATCCTCCATCTTTTCCTCAATGTTTCCTCTTTCCTCTGTTCTCTCGCCCTATGTTTTTAAATCCCTCTCCAGCTCCCTATCTTTCAGTACTTCATTAGTGTAGGATATCCTTATCTCTGAATTGATTTGCTGTCTGTTGTCTGGTTTATTACCATTGATATAATATATTTAAAGTTCAGTCAGTTTATAAAATGTAAAGGAATTCTAGTCCACTAAAGGCTGAATAATGGTTTTGTGTGTGTGTACCACATTCTGGATTCCATGACTAACATTAATTTAATAGCCCAAGTGACAAAATCTTGAGAGAGTTATTAAAAAGTAAAACATTATTTGGACTTACATTTGACATTTCATTCCATGATTGCTTGGTTCCATCACTATGGTCCTATATTAAGGCTGAACATCATGGTGAATAGTAAGGTGCAATGCAGTCAGTTCTGCTTACCTCAGAGAATCAAGGTAGCACAAAGTACTGGGTTTGGGGACTGGAGATTCCAGTATTCCTTTCAAAGGCGCAATCCAAGTCCAACTTCCTTGGTCAAGGTATCACCTTCGAAATGTTTCCCTACATGACAGAAGCTTCACCAGCACAGCTTTAACAGCTGAAACTTTTGAGAACATTCCAGATTTAACTATGCTATCAGAATGCATGTAGATTTGCTTTTGAGTCTTTACTCTCAAGCTTCATGTCACGATTGAGGTTTTGACCTTGGATTTTATTTACATATTTTACTTTCACCTATCCACCCACCTTCTCTGCATTATCTTGGTTTCTTTCTGAGGCCTGTGTTTTTCATTTTGCTGTTATGTTCGAACAATAATGATATTTTCTCTACTAACAGTAATAGGTGTTGAATTCCTTTGGTATAAAATTTGTTTGAAATGTGTCAGGGTTTACTTTCAATTCCTAGTCCTTCCAAATAAATAAAAGTTGAGAGAAAAAGAGAGAGAGAGACAGACCAGAAAGAGAGAAAAAGGCACGCGCGTGCGCACACACACAAACATACACACATACAGACACACAGAGATTGTTGGCTTGGCTTGCAGCTTTCATAGATTCTTTGACAACTTCTGTTCTAAAATTTCACCTACAAAGCTATTTAAGATTCAACTTTCTCTTGAAATTCAAGAGGGATTGAGTCTAGAAACTCTAGATCAAATAGCACAGGAAGTTCATACACCTTGATTATTTGCTTTTATGCTTTAAATTATCTTGACTACTCTTAATGCCTAACAGAAAGTATAAACATTATAAATACTTGTTCCACTGCATCAAGAAATGTAAAAACAAACAAACCAAAAAAAAAACAAAACAAGAGATGCAGACCTAATCCATATTTGGGTGAATTTATGGAAGTAGAACCTACGGGTATGGAAGACAAACTGTATTCTTCCCATCAGCGCAGTTCTGTCCCTGAGACTTGTAACCTGAAGCACTTTGTTCCCATCTATTCTCGGTTTCAAAGCTTGATGGGAAAGTCTGGAAAAAATAAATGTGAATGCCACCTAATCACATCTGTTCTGCAGGTTATTAACACTGTGATTTAAAATAATGAAGGGATTTCCTAAGAGCTCCGCTTGGCCACATACAGAAGATGCTGTATTTTGGTAATTAAGTCATTATGCAATGGATCTTTCACAGAGATTAACAGAATAAATGTCAGCCTCTACAATAAGTGAATATTGCATAAGTGAATATAATGGATCACTGTTGGTTTAGATAAGGCACAGTATATATAGTGTCTCAAAATATCCAAAATAAGTGAGCAGGATTTAAGAAAGATGTAAGGTTAAAAAAATAATTAAAAGTAGGCAACATAAAACATATTATTTCAACATAAAACCAGGAAAACTACTTATTCTGACAATAAACAGCACTCCCTAATTAATCTGTTTCATTCATATCACTACTAGGAATTTTGCTTTCCTTAATATGTTTCCAAGCTTCAATTTTAAGAAGTTAGTGTCATACAGGTAAACTAAACAGCTATTTTACTGTTGTATGCTACTAAGTTTCTGTTGCTAACAAACAAAATTTGTTTAAGCTTTATTAACATTTATTACATGAAAACACTTTCAATTTACTTAATTGAAGAAATGAGGAGTGGGTCTTATTTGAGGCTTTGTTATGTAATAGATTTCCTGTGAAAGTGCAGCACACATCAGTCATCTCAAAAAGGGAACCCATAACAGACCAAGTAATGATTGTGACAATACCCATCTTGGTAAAGCATTGATGTTTCATTGGGATTATTAGAAGGACTATTGGTGGAAGATACTTGTAAAATCAGGAATAGGCTCAAAAGCAGATAAAGCACTGAAAATCCCTGCCTAACAAGGATGACAATTTACAAAAGCTGCAACCGTGAATTCCCCTATACAGTTGCAGGCAACTCAACTGTTTGAGATTCTTCTTTCTGCAGTTCAACTTACTAGAGCCACCTCCCCTGATATTTGTTTGATGATATATTTCTTTATTCTGCTAGGAAAGGGTCCTGAGACTCTTTCAAGTTTCTGTTCTCCAGACATAGGACCTTTTATTTACTTTCTGAATCTCAGAAGCCTTCTCCCTGCTCCTGTAGAAAATGCCAAGTAATTAGCATTAGAAACATTTTAATCAGAAACAAAAAATGTTTTCATTCAAAAATAATGATTAAATAGGTGTGTTCAGATTAAGTTAAATTGTTAACCTATTGTAGGCACAGTTTTCAGTAATTCATAATGATGATAAAAGCCACAGATCAGTAGATACAAGAAATAATTTCATACAGAATTTCTCAAGGATTTTTAAGCCTGACACTTTATGCTCCTGGGGTGATACTTTATTTACAAGTCCTCACACCTTACCTGCTGGTTTCTAGTTATCAGGAGAAATATGTGTGCACTAACAATTATTGAAAAAAGAGGAAAGGAATATAAAAGAGAGTCTGGAGGAGTGTTTGAGAAGTTCAAAGGAGGAAAGGGAAGGGAGAATTGTTACATTCAAGTCTCAAAAAATAAAGTTCAAAATATTTAGCTCCTTTCAAATACACATCTCTTTTCATCTTATAGTATTTTAAAATTTTTATTGATTACAGTTTATTCACTTTGTGTCCCAGCTGTAGCTCCCTCCCACCTCCCTTCCCAACCCCACTCTTCCTTCCTCTTCTTATCCTATGCCCACCCCAGTCCAATGCTAGTGGAGATCTTCCACCCCTTCCATCTGACCATAGTCTATCAGGCCTCATCAGGACTGGATTCTTTGTCTTCCTCTGTGGACTACTAAGGGTGGAGGTGATCAAATAGCCAACCACTGAGTTCATGTCAGAGATAGTCTCTGGTCCTATTATTGGGGAACCCTCTTGGATACTGAGCTGCCTTGGGCTACATCGGTGCAGGCCTTCAAAGTTATCTCCATGCATGGTCCTTGTTTGGAGTATCTGTCTCAGAAAGAATCTGTCACAGAGTATTTGTGCCCAGATTTTTTGGTTCTGTTGTTCCCTTTGTGGAGCTCCTGCTCCCTCTAGGTCTTTCTATCTCCCTCTTCTTTCATAAGATTTTCTGCACTCTGCCCAAAGTTTGGCTATGCATATCAGCATATGTTTGATACCCTGCTGGGTGAAGTCTTTCAGAGGCCATCTGTGATAGGCTCCTGTCCTTTCTCCTCTTTTCTTCTTCTTCAGATATCCTTCTCATTTGCCTTTTTGAATGAAGATTGAGCATCTTACCCAGGGTCCTCTTTCTTGCTTAGCTTCCTTAGGTGTACAGATTTTAGCATGCTTATATCTGTTTTCTTAAATTAATTTCAAGTTTGGAGAATAATACTAGCTGGGGAAAATATTTTCTTTTCAGACAAACTGAAAATAACAATTAGTCACTAGGGCTATTTGCTACCTGGTACAAATACTAAAGGTTGGCCCTTGTGTCTCATGTTATTCTGCAATAAGGAAGCATCACCTCCTTCAAAGAGGTCAAGAGATTTATTAACTAAAAGCTAATTTACGGCTTAAGAATTCTGTATAGTTAATTTCCTCCTTATATTTCTTGATTTACTAGGTTCAACAGGTCTTGCTTTCTGGCTATTATTATTATTATTATTATTATTGGGATGCTTATTATAATACCTGTAAAAAATGAAATGTGTATGGAACAAAAAGCTCACAGATAATTCAAGGCTTGCCATTATCAGAGCCAGCCAAAATGAATTGCTTCTAACTTTATGAGTTAGGCACATTCACAATTAAGTGAATCTCAGTTAACTGTAAGAATGTGTCTCTAAGAATTGCTCCTTTTTCATTGTACTGCAAACTTTCTCAACAATATTATAGTAGCTGATTTATTGACTAAAAAATCTATTTTTATTGATTTGATATTTAGTTATCTTTCTCTCTCTCTCTCTCTCACACACACACACACACACACAGAGAGAGAGAGAGAGAGAGAGAGAGAGAGAGAGAGAGAGAGAGAGAGAGAGAGAGAGAGAGAGAGAGAGAACAAATGTTTCTGTAGTCCAGAAAAATTCTCAGATCCCTTGGACCTGGAGTTACACACAGTTGGAAGTTGCCCAGTGTGAGTTCTGGGAACTGAACTTGGGTCATCTGCAAGAACAGAATTTTTTCCCAATTGCCGAAGCCATCTCTTCCACCCCTTCAGATACTTTTAAAATTTTTGCAGGGAATCTTATGAAAGAAGGAGGATATAGAAAAATCCCACTGAAATCAGGGACTAGGCAAGGTTGGCCATTGTCTCCATACCTCTTCAACATAGTACTTGAAATCCTAGCTAGACCAATAAGACAACTAAAGGAAATCAAGGGGATACAAATTGGAAAGGAAGAAGTCAAAGTATCACTATTTGCAGATGATATGATAATATACATGAGTGAACCCCAAAATTCAACCAGAGAACTCCTTCAACTGATAAACACCTTCAGTAAAGTGGCTGGATATAAAATCAACCCCAAAAAAATCAGAAGCCCTCCTGTATACCAAAGACAAAAGGGCCAAAAAGGAAATTAGGGAAACAACACCCTTCACAATAGCCACTAATAACATAAAGTACCTTGGGGTGACTCTAACCAAGCAAGTGAAAGACCTATATGAAAAAAATTTCAAATCTCTGAAGAAAGAAATTGAAGAAGATATTAGAAGGTGGAAAGACCTCCCATGCTCATGGATTGGTAGGATTAACATAGTGAAAATGACCATATTGCCAAAAGCAATCTACAGATTCAATGCAATCCCCATCAAAATACCTTGAAAGAAAAATACTCAATTTCATATGGAGAAACAAAAACCCAGAATCTCCAAAACAATCCTCTGAAGGTATCATCTGGAGGTATCTCCATCCCTGATCTCAAGCTGTACTACAGAGCAATAGTAATAAAAACCGCATGGTATTGGCATAGAAACAGAATAGTGGATCAATGGAACCGAATAGAAGACACATGGTTTTTTTTTTTTTTTATTATTGCTGAGAAGAGACATTATGACCATGCAACTCTTTTAAAGGAAAACATTTAATTGGGGATAGCTTACAGTTTCAGAGGTTTAGTCCATTATTGTCATGGTGGAAAACATGGTGGCATGTAGGTAGACATGGTTCTAGAAAAGAAGCTGAGAATTCTGCATCTTGATGCACAGGCAGCAACAGGAGACTGACATGCTAAGCTTAACTTGAGAATATGAGACCACAAAGCCCGCCTCCACAATTGCATAGTTCCTCCAACAAAGCCATGCCTTCTCCAACAAGCTCACACCTCCTATTAGCCACTCCCTATGGCATCTATGGGGGGCCATTCCTATTCAGACCACTAGTCTGTAATACTGAAGGAGGCTGACTTATAGCTTCCCAGGGCTGCAAACTGTGTGTTATTTCAGAACCAGGTCTTTACAGAAGTGATCAAGCTCCAGATCTTCAGGTAGAGAGAAGCAATTTCCTTTGTGTTAAGTTACCCAGATAGCAGTAACGTATTATAACTGTAGAAAACTAATTCTAACATCTGGACCCATGCCAGAATACTCTTAAGTGCTTTGTTTTCTTATTTCACAAGAGTGGGCAGAATTTCACACTCTTCAGTACCAAGAACTAGAAAAGCTCATGAACTATTGACTGTATTTTAGTAGTAAGGGGATCTAACTACTAAAACATTGGTAGGTGTCCCACATGGAAGCTAACTTGATGAGGAACATGAAGGAAGCATACACGCCAAGTTGATGTTCCATCTTCCATTTGTAGATATTTTCATTAGATCAAGCAAGATCAGAGGACCAGTTCCATGTTAGAGAAACACAGAAACCTCTCAGTCCCTCTCCTTCTGCTTAATTAAAGTATCTGATTTCTATGCCAAGCAATATACCTCCTGGCAGGGTTATGTAAGACATTCATGAAAACCTAGAAAACAACAGCCCTAAACAGTGTCTAGAGCTGACATTAGCTTCCCTAAAAATAGAACATGCATGAAAGGAAAAGTAATCTGCAACAGTGATCAAATCAAGTAAGATTACTCCCTCCTGAATGTCTAAAAAGCACTTCAAGTTATGTAACTCCAAGTGGGCCATGGGCCACTCCTAGCTTCGATTTATCCTTCCTTCCTCCCTCCATCCCTTTCTTCTTTTCCTCCCTCCCTCCTGCTCTCTCTGTGCCGATGTATTTTAATGCCATCATTGTCTCAGATTACTGTATGAATCAAATTATATAACCCACAAAAGAACTTAGACTTGGCCTTCTTATTAGTAATTAGTCAATAAATAACATACCAAAAAAGATGAAGCTGAAGTGCTAAGTTAGTTAGAATCCTAAAATCCTAGCCTACTAAGCAGGCAATTGGTTTAAAGGCCTACAAATGCAAAGATCTTATGCACAATGTGTTTTCTTGGGTGTCTTGTCTCAGGTGCTCCAGCTCCTGAGACTGTTTGCACTTTAGAGTTTAAAATCCAGCAGCACAAAGTTCGGGACATCATGTGATCAGTGTGACAGGGTTGGGGTGACTTCCTGAAAAGAAAAGTGATAGAGAAGCAGGATGTTCCCATCAATTTTTAATAAGCTTCAATTTGGATGAAAAAAATCTTTTCTGTGAAAGTAGATGTTGGCATCAAAGACATTTTAACAATGAAACTATTTTGTCAAGTTTAAACATAGAAAGGAAATTATCAGAAATCATTTACACTTTTCATGGCTAAATTTTAACATTTAATGAACGTGATGGAACTAGTTATTGAGAGCACCCACAGAGAGCTTATGGGCACTAGTCCTCCTCTACTTAGAAGTACCAGGATGAACATGCCACCTGCTTCTGGCAAATGATACATTAGAACAGTTTGCAGAGCAGCTTATTAAAAAGATCAGCTCAGTAATGATGAAGAAAGAGTCCTTCCTTTCCCTGCCTCCAGACATGGAGAACAATTGTGAGATGCATGGGGATTCAGTTGATCCTTCAGAGCTGAAAGAAAGAATCAAATGTACTAGAGCACTATTGCACTGGGGTATGACAGTGCTGAGCTGCTGTCCCCAACCTTCTGAGGCCACCTATCTCATCTGGACTTCTAATTAGAAACAAAACACAAAATTTCATTCACAAGAAATTCTGTTTCTTGCAAAGAAATGTATGGGTAACTGATTCAATATATACAAATAAACTCGGATTGTCAAGAATGTATGTTTACACAGAGGACAGTAAGATATGGCTATATTACAGTATTTTATAGGACTAGATGCTATTTCAAATTACTCAAACCATAAAGCTAAAAGGTTTGAAGCTGAAAGAGAAATGAATTTACTTCACACATGAACTCATTTTTGCTCAATGAATATTTGTTAGGTTCATATCAGTTAACAGGCACGGTGCTGTGAGGAATGCTGGGATGCAAGAGTTGGACAAGTTTCTGTTCTGTCCTGTGTACACAGAAGTAAACTCATGAAAAAGTTGAATAGTGAATGGCAAGTGCTAAGAGAAAATAAATATGATAATTTTAAATGAAAAGAATCTACTCCAGACAAACCTGAAGGCTGAGATGGAGCCTAGCACAGACAAAATCTTGGGAAATACTTTACTGGAACAGTTAAGCACAGGACTTTGGAATGGGGCAATTCTTGAGAAAGCTACCATGGCTCAGCTATGATTGAATAAAGGGAAGAAAGAGAAGAAGGCAGGCACAGCCAGACCTTATACCACATTGCAGGTCCAAGATAAGGCAGCATATTGCTTTCCACTTTACACACAGTAAGAACCAAAGGTGGGACTTGAAGTAAAGATGTAGGTTGTTCAACAGCTCATGCTGGTCTGTTGAGTGTGGATTAAAAGATGGGTTCAAAGAGAAAACCACTCAACAATAATCCAGAGAGGATGGAGATGCGTTAAGGACACTAGCCACAATGAGTCAGAGCAAAACAACACCCAAGAAAAACTGGGGGGAAAAGAGTGGAGTTGGCCAATGTATGAGATGTGAAAGGCAGAAATCAAGGCTGACTCAGCATCTTCTAGCTGTATCACACATTATGGGTGGTACCAACTTTGAATGTGGGGAAAGACTTTGGCAATAAACATTCACAGCTCTGCTTTGAACATGGTACTTCTGTGAAGTTCCAGAGTGTCTGAGAGATGATGAAGGGTGAAGTCGGACTTACAAGTCTGTTGCTCACAAAGGAGGAAATGTGGTTGTGTGGCACATTGAGTTAAGTTATTAATTAAGTTATGGAGCTCCATCATGTCTTGTAAGGTTAGCGAGTGAAGGCAAAAGAAAAGACTCACAGGTGCTGTCGATGTTGACACTTGAGGCCGATCACAAAAGACCAGCAAAGCAAAGAAGAAAGAGAAAAATGGGTGAAAACAATGAGATGGAAACTCAGATGGCTACAGTGTAACGGAAGCTGTGGTGTAGCCTGTTCACAAGGTAAGAGTGGCCAGAGATGTGCTGACTGTGGTGAAAGCCTTAGGAAGCTGGGTTCAGAGCTAGCAATCAGCCATGGGCATAAGTTGAGATTTTCAGCTGAGCTGACTACCAGTTACTGACACAAGGCAGCCAAGGAAGGCGGCTGTGCTTGAGTGAGCTAAACAGCAAAGAGAGAGAGACTGAGTCACTTCCTAAAAGTTTTTCTTTGAGGAGAAAAGAAATATGTTGAGACTTGGAGGGAAAGAAGACGAGATACATTATCACCTCTTGTAATCTAATACAAAGACTTCACTTGAAAAGAGGGTACCTGAGTAGGAAAATCCAGTAGAGAATGAGATGTCGTGTACGAAGATGGGTTAAATGTAGAATAAAGGTTGTGGGGAGCTGTGCGGGGCTGTGAAGCTAGTGGGTGCTGGAGGTGGGTGTTTGTGGTGATGGTGGCGGTGGTGGTGATGATGGGGGATGGTAGTGCTGGTACTGCTGATGGTGGTACAGGTGTGTAGGGAGAGAGGGTGATGGTAGTGGTAATGCTGCTGCTGCTCCTGGTAGAAGTGTATGGTTGTGGGTAATGGTGGTGGTGTGTACGACAGTGACAGTGCTGCTGCTGCTGGTAGCAAACATGTGTAGTGGTGGTGGGTTGGAGTGGTGGTAGTGGTGATGACGAGGGATGGTGTGCTGCTGATGCTAGTGGTGGTGGAGGTGTGTAGTGGAGGGGATTGTGATGGAAGGGGGATGGTGGTGGTGCTGCTGGTAGAAGTGTGTGGTTGTGGGTAATGACGGTGGTGGCGGTGGTGGATCCACAGTTCCAGTGGATTCTCTGATAGCACCAAGGTTGTTCCCTTCAGCTTCTTAGGCTGGGGCATATGGATACTGAGTTCAAAGGCTCCACTAATCTTCTGTCAAAGAGTGACAATCACAAATGACATTTTCAAAAGGTGGTACGCCCACCTACATCTGAGAAACAACACAGTGACTAAGAATTCACACAAGCGAATAATGATTAAGTGAAGGAGTCACCAGGCTGCCTGAAGGTGGGCAATTTTCAGATCTTAAGATAAATTTCATAGACAATAAGATCTTCTAGTTTAGGAGAGAGTTTATAAATTGGCCTTTATTCCCTTCCCATTCCAGGAATCCATTTATTGAAAAATAAACCAGACTCAAAGCTGGACAGAAACATCCTGATGCAATACATAGAAATGCTGAAATTCAAAACACAATAAATTATAAACACTTTCTATCCTCAAAGGATGATCATGGAGAAGTGAATGTACTAAAATAGAAATGTGTCTCTAAAAGCAAATTCTTTGAAAAAGAAAATCTGACAGCTAGGAATAGCAGAACAGGTCAGAGTTAGAACTTCCTTGAGCACAGTGATGGATGACTACACTACATTGAGACAGGAAGACAGGAGACTTTTTAAAATAGTGTATTGTTAGGTGTCACAGAAAGATATTATTAACATTCTATTAACTCTTTCAGTTTCTGATTTTAATATCAGTCACCTGCTTAGTTTGTTTGTTTCAAGACAGGGTTTCTCTGTATAAAAGCCCTGGCTGTCCTAGACTTGCTTTGTAGACCAGGCTAGCCTTGAACTCACAGAGATCCACTTGCCTCTGCCTCCCAAGTTCTGGGATTAACGGTGTGCCACCTCGCCCAGCTCCCTGCTTGTGTCTTTATGTACTTTATATCACTTATTTTGCTGGGGCAAAATAGCACCGAGAGATTACTCACTCACAGGCCTCCCGTGGATGCCACTGAACCCCTCCCCCTCTGCTGTACCCCCAAAACACAAACACCCTGAGGTTCTGGCTTGCAGTGACAGGTTAGAGAACCCGGCTTATTCTAGCTTCACTATACATGAGTCTGTAGCTTCTTCATTCCCTCTCTACCCCTAGCCAGGGTTCTAGGTTCCTTGGTTTGTCTTTTAACTGTTTTAATGACTGCAATGTAGAACAATTTGAACATTTACTTTGCATCTTCCTGACATCTAGTGAGTGATGTTGAGCACTTTGTTTTGTGTGTGTGCTTTTTTTGACATTTATCTTTCTTTTGTCAAGTATCAAAGTCTCTCGAGTTTCAATTATATTGTTTGTCTCTTAGTATTGAATTGCAGGAGTTAGTCATATACTCTGAATTTCTTTGGGTATGGTATGCCTTCTCTAGTTGTTTCTCTTTGGGGAGCACCACTATGAAGCACAAGAAACTGTTGTGCTTTGTGCTCATTCCCATATGTGCAATGTGCATGCCTGTAACACAGATCTCTTTGGTTCCTTATCTGCTCTTGTTTTCCTGGCAGGTCTGACAAGTTGGCCAAGCCATTGTCAATGGCTGTGAGGGTGTATCTCATAATCTCAGATCAGGAAACTTTTCTTCCCACGTGAACTATATGGCCAGGTCACTCCCCAAAGCCTTGTATACTGGGAGGAATACATCTCATTCCTCTATCAAGACTTACATAAATGTACTGAGCCAATACATTTGTGAACAAAGTCACATGTTTCCCGTCAACTGGTAACAATGTATCCCTCTGGGACTTTAGGGAGGGGACTGGTGGGACAGAAGGGGATGGCATGAGCATCTAGGTAACCTAGGCTGCATATATCACCTATACCATCTATTTTTCCTGTGCTTGATGTCAAGTGTACCACCTCTAATTTTTATGGCCTTCCTCAATCCTGTCCAACTTCGTATCTTCTGGGTGAACCTCATGAAATCATCTCAGAGTAGGTAGTATCATGTGTATGGCCATTTCATGGTGTATCAACACAATACAAATACTCTCTGAGGATTGATGACATGGTCTAGTTCCAAAACTAGTGGTACTGGATTGTGATTCATCCATTAGGCTTTTCCATAGATTTAATGTTATCTTTTAGTATCTCTAACTCCCCTATAATCAAGCAATTCCACTCTAAACACTGAAGAGATTAGAATCACAAAGAAATATTTGTACATGCATGTCTATTGCTACACTATTCACAATGGCCAAGCTATGGAACCAACCTGGATTTTTATCAAAAGATGAGCTAATAAAGAACATACAATACACACACACACACACACATACACACACACTGGAATTCTATTCAACTAAAAAATGATATTGGGACATCTTTAGGAAAACAAATAGATCTTTAGATCATTATGTTAGTAGAAATATAGCAGGCTTAGGAAGAAAATTATTACATATTTTCCTCTTATATGTAAAATTTAGAATTAAATTTATATACACACATTTTTGAGCATATATACATGTATATGTAGGGATGAAAATAGAAAGGGGACTATGAGAGAAGTTCTAAAGAATGGGTAGAATAAAATAGGAAATGTGAAAGAAGGCAGGGCTATTTGGAAGAAAGGAGACAAGCAAGAGTGGAAGAAGACAGTGTGGGAGTTGAATAAGAGCAAAATGTAATGGCTTATGAATGAAAAGTATCTCAGTGAGAGTCACTAGCTTGTATGTTAACTTTACAGAACAACAAAATGCGAAAGCAAAGCGGAGGAGGAAGACTAGGATGAAGCTCAGTTGCAGAATCCTTGCCTAACTTGTGAAACCTGAGGTTCAATCCCCAGTACAGCCCAAAACAAATCTGTTCACGGCAAGAAGAGTTTATCTTTGAAACTGCTCCTCACTGAGTTCTGGTCTTCATTCTCTGCTTCCTTTCTTTCCATTGCATGACCTTAGACTCCTTATGCTCCCAAAAAAGGTCTCTGGCTTTCAGACTCTGCTTCTAATTACCAATTGTCTTTTTTTTACTATCGCATCAGTCAGGCTTTGAAATTGTCACCCAATTCCTTTATTCTTATAATTATTTTGCCCTGTATCTTTCAAATGCTTGCTACAGCTACCATAGCATTCATTTCCACTGTTAGTAAAAGTCTGAACGGTGGGAGGGGCTGCCCATGTTCCACAGGTATTGGTAGTGGTGTTCACTGTCTGCCTGCTGGTGGTCCATCTCTCTCTAAAATCCCACTGCATGAAAACTGGCAGGCAGAACATTTACTAGGAAGCACTGTTTGACATTCTGTCTGCTTCCCTCTTGTGAATTCCAATGACACATGGTAAACTATTTCATATTGCCTTACAAGTGACCTGAACTGCCCTTATATATTTTAAACTCTGTTCTTTAGATAATTTCTACTAGTCTTTTACTACGTCAATGATCATTTTTCTGCAGCCCATAACCTTATGTTGAGCCCATCCAAGGGCATTTCATTCTAGACATGAGATGTTGAGCTTTTAAAATCTACGTTTTCACTTTGGAAATCAATCTGGCTCTTTCTCAGAAAATTGGGAACAGCTCTTGAGGTAGAGCTCAAGTGCGGGGATATGGAGCTACCTTAGTTTGTCACAGCTGATAATTGACTCTTGCATCTCAGAGAGGGGTGTGATCGTTGCTAATGGCAGTTAGTGGAATTCTGGGGATTCGGAGAGGTATAAACATCAGAGCCAGGAGAGGGCCAAAGAAACTCAGAGAAAGAAGGCTGCTGCTCCCTGTGCTGTTGCTTGTTCATCCTCCTGCTGTGTTTGCTGTTGCTGGTTTGCTGGATGGCTAGATGTCTTGAACACTGTGACTGGTATTTCCCCAAGGAATTCGAAGACCCTAACCATATTTTTGGAAATAGTAAAGAGATCTACACCCCTTCTCCCCACTAACTTTTAATTTCTCTCCTACCTGCTGTTGGGGCGTTGGAAGGTATTAGGAAGGATAAGAGGTGGAAAAGGGAGGTAGAGGCATAAGAAGCCAGTAAGGTAGATAAAAAGTATGCCTACAAAAATGTAGGGTTTTGTTATTTTCATCATTCTTGTTTCTTTTTTATTGGTATTCCCTATCACACTCCTTGCCATCACCCTTTTTTTTTTCCAGTCTCCTAAATGTACTTACAGCTTCTTTAGTGTTCTGCTTTCTTAACTTCATCTCTTGCATTTCCCAAGGCCCATTTCTGCATACTACAGAATTTGATCTGTGCTGCATGTGCAAACAAATGAAATGCGGTAACTGACATGCACAGGGCTGAACAAGTAAAATGACGCCACCACTTGTGATGAATTATAAACAGAAAAGAGACGATGGTGGTGGCTTGAGCTGGGCTGGTAGCATTGATAACGTACAATGTCTTGGGATTTGGAGTATCAGGCCTCAGTGATAGATTACGGGAGAACATTAAATAATAACCTATAATTATACTCTGTGAATAAAATGGAATCACTATTTGATTAGCTATAACACAAGAGGCAACTGTTTCAGAAGAGGTAGAACAAGAGTTCTGCCTGTCATGTTCAATGTGAGGTCTCTACTTAGTCCCCAACTAAGATGCCGAACAGAAACTTTCCACTGAGTTGGAGTTCAAGACTGGGGACAGGCATGGTACCAGTATGGAAGTCAAAGGTGTATGGATCTATTTAAAGGTAGGGGTCTTTAGGAAAAAGTATAAGCCTTTGTATATTTTAACAGAACAGTGTTTCTCAATCTGTCGGGGGGGGGGTCACATAGATATCCTGGATATCAGATAATTACACTATGATTTGTAACAGTAGCAAAATTATAGTCAGGAAGCAGTAGGGTAATAATCTTTTTGGTTGGGAGTCCCCACAACACGAGAAACTGTTTTTCAGGGATGCAGCAGTAAGAAGGTTGAAAAACACTGGGCTAGAGCATCTGCTCCTTGAGCAAGAAGAGGAATGTAAGAGGAGTCCAACCCGAAGTCCAAGGAGGAAATATGAAGAGTATGGTATCTATGCTATGTAAGAGATGGAGTGGACATTGCGGCTCAAAAAAGAGAAAAAAGAAAGAAAGGAAAAGAAAAAGTAATTAGGGTGTGAAGTGTTGCTGATTAATAGGAAAAGCAAGAAGTTAATATATTAATCCACTGAGAGGGTGTTTCTGAAGCATATTAACCAACGCTGTATAATCTAGACTCTTGAGTGGCTCAGAATTTTAATTTTGAAGGCGCTTAGCCTGTAATCAGCTGTGTTCCTCAGAGTCCTAGCTGAAATCAAAGTGAGCATTTATCCGTAACAGTGGTGTCGTCAGTTATGATGTCGGTGTGTTATGTGTCACTTGAACCCATTTAGGGGTTCCTATTCACTGGCTCTTTCCAATACCATTTATTTAAGCGGATCCAATTACTACTCTAATGATAGATTATTGAGACCAATTCATCAGTGAAATGGGCATTCATGTTCTTTTTCTACTATACTGAGGTAGTGCTGGCCACAACTACACCTTACGGAATGCGAATATGCCCAGCAGATAAGGTATTTGCTACTGATTCTGGGACTGGATTGCTACGTGTTCAGCTGCCAAAATCTAGTCTCAGCACAATGGATATGAAAATTGCTTTCCCTACTCCCCAACCCTAAAAAACTTATACATTTTATAAATGCACTTTATGTATTTTTTATAAATGCAATTAAGTTTCCTGAACAAATCCAAACCATAGGTTCCAAATCAACTGTTGTAGCCGAGAAACGTAATCAAACAAAAACATCATTTTGTAAGAACATGTCTACTATCTCATATCCAGTTTTACGCTTATGTTCACGAGCCTGTCTTCCCGAGGATCTGACGTCAAGGACCTTGTTCTCACGCCTGTGAATTGCTACGTCTCGTCGTGCCCAGGGGACCGCTTCCTTGTGAAGGTGATGATCTGTACCTACTTAAAAAAGGAAAACCTTTGGTTTCTCGGAGTTCCGATTTTCCTCCGCAGTTTCCAGTCCAAGCCTTCTCGGAAAACCAGCGCGAGATAAAGAAGGTGGGAAGACGGTCGTCCGCAGCCTGGTCTGGTCCTCCGCGGGGCCCTGCGACTGCAGTCGGGTCGCAGCCGGCCACCCCGGCTGCGGTCGCCGCGCCCCGCGCGCCACAGGTGACCGCGTCGGCCGGCGGCGCGGAGCCCCGGGAGGCGCGGGCGGGTCCCCGGCGTCCAGGGCCCGCCCCTCGGCCCGGCGCGCGGAGGCGGCGCGCACGCGCGGGGAACATGGCGGCGGCGGAGCCCGCGGTGGCCGCGCTGGCCGCGCTGGCCGGCGGCGGTGTGGGCGCGGGGGCGCCGTCGGGCGGCGTGCCGGTGCTCTTCTGCTTCTCGGTGTTCGCGCGGCCCGCGTCGGTGCCCCACGGCGCGGGCTACGACGTGCTCATCCAGAAGTTCCTGAGCCTGTACGGCGACCAGCTCGACATGCACCGCAAATTCGTGGTGCAGCTCTTCGCCGAGGAGTGGGGCCAGTACGTGGACCTGCCCAAGGGCTTCGCGGTGAGCGAGCGCTGCAAGCTGCGCCTGGTGCCGCTGCAGATCCAGGTGGGTCCCGCCCCGCGCGGTCCGGTGCCCGCGGGCCACTCACGCCCCCACGTGTGTGGTCCCGGGGCCCCGGGCTCTGTGCGGCCGCCGCCCGCGGAGCCCCGCGGCCCCCGCCGCTCTTATTTTTCTCGGAGACGCGGGTCGTGGGGCGGGTGAGCCTCAGGGGCTTGTGCGGAGTTGTGGTAACCAGTTGCAGACCGGCAAACTTCGCCGCGACTCCCTTCTCCTTTCGTTTTGGTGACAGTCTGGGCGCCCACCTAGGGAAGAGAGCTGCAGTAGCCTCGTACACAGCCAGCTTCACGCCAGCCTGTGAATCCTAGGCTGAGGAAGTTGTACCTGAGTATTGCAGTTTATTATGTTTTTGTTGGTAAATGCCGTGCTGTAAGACGGGGCAGTCTCCTTTCCTAAAATCTGAGGATTTTCTGGCCAGTGTATGCTTTTGAGAGGAAAGAAGATAGGTGTAACGTAGGCACTATTATAGCTTGTTGTTTTTTTGTTTTAGTTTTTTCTGTCCGTGTGGAATTGCTGAGTCTTTTCTGGAAGACGAACTGAACTGTGGCATTTGAGGGAAGAAGGAATTTTCATATCCAAGTACCATTTTGAGAGCCTTATCCTCTACCTGGTTTTTGTTAATCATCTGTAGTCAAGAGATAGATTAGATTGTGGTGCCCCTCCTCCCAGCATCTAAGGATCCAAAGGGAGTACTTTAACTTGATTAGAGTTCTCATGTTTAGAGGACAGAGTTCATGGGGTAACTGCCAGAGAAGCTGGAATGGGTGGAGTGATCTGCCCTGCTGCCCTGGTGCAGAGCTGCATTTTTTTTTTTTTTTAGTGTTTAAGGTTCTTCATTTTTTTCTTTTTAAAAAAATCTCTTTTAAGAGTTCTAGGTGACTCCTCTTTGCAGCCTTCCAGCCTTCCGTTTAGATTGCCGAATACCCAGTATGTTGGCTGTGCCTTTGACAAATCCATTATAAGGCCAGAATCAAAATACCCAGTAGGTCTGGAGCTATAAGATACAGATTTCTTTGTCAACCATTTTCTGTTATTCTTCGGAGAGAGATGCGGGGGGGGGGGGCGGGGGAAGTTGGGGGGTAGGGGAAAGATTTTACCTGTGACTCCAGTACTAAACTAGGCTGTCCATGTTTAAGTTTGCTTTTGCTTTTCTGTGTGCTAGGGTAGGAATTTCATTATTTGAAAATTTCAAGACATGATTCAACTCTTAAAAAGTCTGAAAATAATAATGTGTGTGTGAGTGTGATATACATACTTAAAAGGTAATATATAAAATTCAGGCCACTTTGGCTTTTGAAATATTTTATGTATAACTGACTTTTGTAATAATTTTTAAGACAATCACTAAAATGATAGCTGTACTCTTTTTTATCCTAACATATAGTGTTTTCTCTCATAAAATAATCCAAGAATTCTTAAGCTTATTGGTTACATATGTCTATATTTTGAAGTACTTACAAATACTTTCATACTCTCATTTTACTAACTAAAATACTCTCCCCAATAAAATCATTATAATAACAGCAGTAATTTCTTTCTATCCACTAAAAAATAGTAATTAATAACTAAATAATCAAAGAATCCTTAAGCTTATCAGATATATATATATATATTGAAGTACTTATAAATACTTTCACTTTTTCTTCACTTTTATAATTGTACTTTCCTTCAATCTTGTGCCTCTTTGTGCCTCTTCCAGCCTAGCTGTAGACAATATGAGAGAATATTTTACACAGTGCATGAGATGATGTACATGTCCACATGGGTTTTTATGGGTGGGGCTGTATTTTCAGAAAAGATACCTCCTTTCATTGCTACTACATCTTCTGGAACATGTCTGTATAACCCTGCTAACATGGGCGATTCACATCCAGAAGCGTTCATTCACATTGAGGTGGCATTTTCAGTGCATTACCCCTGGATTCAGTTCTTGTTGGAGATGGCAATGGCATTTGTTTCTCTAAGAAGCAGAGCATAGAGAGGTCAGAGGGTTAGGAAACTGCCCTGAATCAAATGGCTGCAAAGGCAGAGACAGCAAAGCAGGAACAGGTCCTCAGTAGATGTCTGAACATCTGCTATAACATGACTGTTCCCTTTTCATGTTTGATGAGAGCATTCAGAAGTCTGGAAAGCAAGCCAGTCTTTAGCTTCTGCTTGTTCATTTCTCTAAATCCTGCTGTTTTATGGTGAACACCTGTCACTTAGGAAGACTCAAAGTGGCTTCTGGGGAGGTGGGAGTGAGGAAGATGGGATAGGCCTCTTTCCCTTTGGGCGCAGAGACTGTGCATTTTGTGCAGAGTCCTTTGCTTGAATAGTGTCACAGCGGCTCTCCCTCACAGACTCTTGTTCTACAGTGAACTCTTAATTTGCCTACCTGGTTGCTGTGACTGCTGTAGATAGTGACCTTGTAGAATTCTATGTGGTTGTGCCAAATTGTCCCTGTGGTTGGCAGCAGTTCCTTGGGAACTGATCTTGAAGACCTCCATTGCCAGTATGAGTGTGTGGTAGCTTTTTAGGGATTCCTTTTTTAAAGAAATATCCTGTTAGAGTGTCCAAATGTCTGCTGACAGCTCAGGTAGCTGAAGACAAAGCTCATGTTTCATTCATGGTTTGTGTGTCTGGAGTCTGACAGACTTAGAGAGGCATAGGAGACAGAATGTAAATGAAGGGATCATGGTCTTTTTATGACTCACTTGTATATTTTTCAAAAGGTGTTTTCTCAAGTCTGCAGGACAGAGACAAGCAATACTAGAGACTCATGTAGAGCCAGGACACCATCACAGTCTTTTTCCAGGGCAGGTGGAGCCCAAGCAGAAGACAGGAGGAAATGGCCGGACAGAAGGGAAGGCTTTGGCAGCTTTTTAAGGACAGGAGATAGGAATTTCCCTGGACAGGTTATTTTGACCTGTTTCTGAGTTAAGTTAAGTGGGAGAAGATTTGGATCCAGCTTTCATGTTCTAGTAACTTATATTTTATGAGGGTGGTACACAGATGTTTTTATTAGAAGAGACAGTCCAGTTCTTGATCAGAAAGGAGGAAAGGCAGATACAGAAAGAAGAGGGAAAGAAACATGGCCTCCTTGTGGCTTGCTGGTTGGAAGGTAGAGACTAAGGTTGTAGGACCTTTGATTGTGGGGGTGTCGAAAGAAAAACACGTGATAAGCTCAGGCTCAGACCAAGTAGAGAGATTAGCAAGGTGTGTCTGGGAAGCAGAGTGCTTTAGGGAACACTAAGGAGAGATGCCTAGTTCCCAAGTTCCGAGTGTTGTCTCTAGCTCTTTGTTTTGATGGACAGAGTGGTTTATGGGATATATGCTTAAAAACTTCCAGTATTGCGGAGTAATACCCAAAGCATTGTGTGTTGTTCCTTGTGTGTAAACTCACTGCTACCTGTAAATAAACTGTATTCAAGAGTAGGAGCTGTGACCTGCATAAGATTTTTTTTTCCTTTTAAATTTAGTTAGCCATGGGGGAATCTTAATGTAGATTCAAATATCAGTGTGCTTTTGGCTCAGCCCAGTTTCACCTTCAGCCCAGTCTGAGGCACAGCCCTGAGAGATGCTTTAGGTCTTAGCGCTCGGTGGATAGTCACAGCTGAGCTTCCTTAGGAAGTCAGAGAACTCAGAGTTTGTAAGATGGGGGTGTAATGTTATACCATGGACATGGATACCCAGAGTAGGTACACATGTCGCAAAAGTGAAGGCAGGATACTCTCTGGCCACCTAAATGAAAACATCTTAGGGTCTGTTTTGCCAAAAAAAATAAAATAAAATAAACCGTACTATGATGAGCCATTTGGTGGTATCTGGAAGCACACTTTATGAATGAGTTTCTTAATTCTGCAACAAACTAGCACAGTGGTGTTTCTAGAGAGGCCTTAAGGGTAAGTTGTCCTTCACCTCATTAGAGAGCTCTCCCATGTCTGTGCTGACTCAAGTGTTGGTTTTGCAGGATATCACCACAGCCAAAGAGAAATACTGTTGTTTTTTCTTTTACTGTGTTAAGATAAGGAAATTCTATTAGAAGATGTTAATGGTTTCCCTAAATTTATGTAATTTAACATACCAAAACTGAGATTTAACTCAGTCCAAATGCCCACAGGCGTGGGCTGTGTCTGGAATCCTTGAAGGCTCTGTCTGTGGGGTGGGAACACCATCTGTTTTAGAGAGCTGATACTGGGTCAGGGCCCTTCGAAGCTGTGTAATTGGATTGGAAACACTTAGGACTTAAATACTGAGTGAAAATAAGAAAAAAAAAAGGGCAGACATGACTGCTCCTAGATACGGTGGAGGAGAAAGTCTGTTGCAGATAAAAGGGAGAGGATAGCCAGAGGCAGAGACGCCTGGGAGAGTCCAGAGTACTTGTGACCTTGAGCCAGGTGAGAAAGGGGAGGGGAAGCAGGGAGAGAGAGGAGCCAGGATGAGGACCAGCAGCCCCACCCTTCGAGTGGAGAATTTGGAGGGTAGTGGGCTGGATAGGCCAGCCATACCCTGTAACAGGTAGGGACTGAGGGATGCTGGGAGAAGATGGCAGCCAGGTTGGCTTTGATATGTTAGATAGGTGCTTCAGCCATTCATCTCTCTTCAGACTCTTACTTGAGTAGGTCCTGTCTATCTTCTAACTGTTAATAGGCTACCAATTTTAAAAGAAAAAAAAATCACCCATCTTAAAATGTTTCCTGTCACTAAACATGTACAGTGCCCCTATGGCACTGGGGTGATCATAAGCATTGCTAACTGTGGGCCTGAAACCATACAGGCAATTCTCTGTTTCTGGATGCCAGAGCCCATGGGTGTGGGCAGGTTCCTTCCGAGGGCTGTGAGGAAGAGTCTTTTCATGATTTTCTCTACCTGATATTTGTGGCAGATCGTGGCTTATAGAAACTATTACTCTAGTCTCTGCTTTCATGGCCAAAGCATTCTGGTTGTCTGTCTTGTCTTCCCATCTGCCTGTATAAGCATCTCTTTTTCCATGTGGACACTGGTCATCTTCAGTTATTTACTCACCTTCAGTGAGTGACTTTATCTTAAGTCAAATTATCTGCAGTGACTCTAAGGCTATAGAAGGTCATTCTCAAAGGCACTGGGATTAGGAATTTTAAGTATGACTTTGTAAGGGGCTGGGAGACACCATTCAACAGTAAGACACCATATCTCACTCATTTTCTGGACACTGGTGTGTATTGTTAAGCTAGGCCAACCCTTTTTGTTTCACTGGGTGTCCAGCTAGTGGCCATTTTGTAAAATAATCAGAACACGTGGTCAGGATAATAGAAATATCAAGGTTTTTCTGCAAAAATTCTACAGGTATTCTATTCATTATGAAATCTGAAGTCAGTGCCACGCTGTGGCAGGTTTAAGAGAGGTAGGCAAAGTGTAATACTGTATAAGTTATACACCGTGCGACAGGTCTGATACAAAGAGGTTTGTTAGAAACACAGAGAGAAGTGGGAGAGTGTGGGAGAAGAGAGAAAAGGAGATAGATGGGGGCTGTAGGAGAGAAAGTAAGAGATAGAGAGAGACAGAGACAGACAGAGAGAAACTGAGGGAGAGCAAGAGTGAGCCAGAGAGAGAGGGGCGGTTTGGAGGGCAGGTTATATTCCCTAGCTCAGGTGATGACATAGGACATTCATTGTTAGTACCCTAAAGACCCGTTAGGGCAGGCCAGTTGAATTGTCCACACACCAACACAACACAAAAACTCTTGTGCTTAAATTTTGCCTCTTAAACTCTTGTTTTAGGAAGTCACTGGTTACAGTAATCAACCTTTCATATTTAAGCATGTATATTCACAAGTATGTATAAGTAATTTGTGTCTCTTGAATCTGTACTGATTCTCAAATGCTAAACTTGCTTCTAAAAATATCTGGTCAAATCTGCTTTTGTCATGGCAGCATTGGTCGTATTGGAGGGCCATTGGCAATACTTATAAGTACTTATAGTTTCATTTTAATTAAAATTTGTGAATCAGGATAAAAAACAATTCCTGAATTAGAATTGAATTGAATTATTATGTCATCGAGTTGGATTCCATATGCATTTAGGGATAAGGAATAGACAGGATTAGGTGGATAACATGGATAGAATTTTTTGATTTTGTTTGGTTGTTTCTTTTTTGTTCGTTTTTTTTGGGGGGGGGTTGTTTTTGTTTTTTCCCTCTAAGCTTCCTTTTCTTGCTTGTTAGACCTGAAGGTTATTTCTGTAGTTACAGTTTATCTCTAACTTCCATATCCCAGGGAAGCCATTATTTTTATTTTAAGTAAGAGTTGCATTTTAGAAGAATTTTAGATTCATGCTTTGGTTGCATAGATAGTATAGTCTTTCTATTCCTCTGTCCCATCGAGTCCTCTGTTGTTAGTATTGTACTTTATTGTGGATCATTTGTCACAACTAACGGAACCAGTATGATGCACTGCTGTTGTTTAAGGTGCACACTGGAGTTCTTGAATTGTTTTTATTCTTTTTTTTTTCTATTTTTTAGTATACGTGTGTGTCTGCGTGTGAGTATGTGCATGTGAGTACAGCTGCCTGTGCAGTTCAGAAGCGGGGTCAGGTCACCTGGATCTGGAGTTAAAAGGCCATTGTGAGCACTCCAGTGCATGCTGGGAACTAACCCTGGGTCTCCGGAAGAGCAGTGCACACTTTTAACCAGTGAGCCATCTATCCAGCCCCTGCATGCTGGTTTTTACTAGCTTTTCTTTTCTGTCTTCTCTCTGTTTTGTATTTCAAGATGACCTTATCCACGACCCAGTCCCTGCCAGTTAAATCCACTTGCCAGGCCTGCCTTGGTTCCTCTGTGCTGCCACGGCCCTTTCTTTGGTTTTGATTGTTGTGAATGACTTTGATAGTATCAGGAAACGCCAGTCAGATGTCTCAGTGGGGTGTCCTCAGTTTTCATGTGTGCAGTGTTTTTCCTATGGGGTGACTGAGATCATGGACTGTGAGTACCCATGAAGGCCATTCTCATGTCCAGTACACACATGGTTTGTTGGTGTGAATTCTTGATTGCGTGGGTGAGGACCCTGTAGCTGACTCGTTTGTCAGTTTCCCCTTGTGTCCGGTAGTAGTCACTCTCCTGCCTTTACACTACCTGAGGCAGAGTCTGCCAGATGCAGGTGTGTTCCAGGGTATGAGGGGGTGTCCAGCACTCACACACTCAGAAACTCCATTTTCATGAGAAAGCAAGTCACTGGTGACTGCGACATCCGAGTTTACTGAAAAGGGTTCTGTGAGGTGAGGGCAGCATGAGGGTTGTTTTCTTCTGCCCTCAGAACATATATTCGGATTTCTGGCTGGGTAAGAATTTTATTTCTGTACATTGATAACTTAACATTTTGACCATTTTTCTTTATCTTGTGGTCCCTCTAAAGTAGTATATTATTTGACACATATTATTTTCACATATTCTTAATGAATATTAGAATGACATTTTTTCTAATTTAAAATAATGCGTTACTACCTTGCTAGAGGCCAGTGAAACTGAGTTGGGCTTGGTCTTGTACTTTGGATCTGTTTGTCCATCTCCCCTGTCAGTTCTGCTAATTTGTCTTCCTCCAGCAATGTTTCTAGTTGTTGGTGACTCTAACTTTCTGTGAATTTAGAATGCAGACTGCCAGTTTCGCATGGGACCTACAGTGTTAGACCACGTAGACTGGGTTCGTATGTGCACGCTGTGGCTGTGAGCATGTATGAACAGGGAGCGTGTCAGGACTTGACTATCACAGCACTAAGGTACTTGCCAGGGGTTTCCTGTTCAGACTTGCTGGCTAATGGAATAACAAGTTTGGCTGATTAAGGAGCTTCTTCCCAAGCCTGATGCCCTGAGATCTAATCCCAGAAGCCACACCATGGCAGGAGAGAATAGGCTCTCAGGAGTTGTCCTGTGACTTCCCTATGTAAATCCTGGAGCTTGCATATATGCAGACACACATACGCCAAATAAATAAATGTTAAAAAAAAAAAACGGCACTATTTAAAAACAGCAAGGAAACAGCCAAAGCACTTGAGCACTTACTTTAATTGGTGAAGTTGGGCTCTCTCCGTAGTGTTAACTGATGGACAGTTCTGACCTTCCAGTGCCGTCCGCTGCTGGAGTGCCCGTGGTGTGTGAATGTTCATGCTTTAGCCTCCCCCGCAGTGGGAGAGGAAAGCAGTAGGGTCTCCAACACAGTCGGAAGCTGTCGTACAGCAGCTAGGATAGCCACAGCAGTGGGGGTAGAAGATCCATTAGTCCGTGGAGGAATTGTCTCCTCTGGAGCCTGCTGCATGCAGAGCCGCTAAGGCTGAGTCTAGACTGAGCTGCTCCAGAGACTACAACCGTGTAATTGGGACACAGACTTCTCCAGGAAATTATTAATAATTGACATTTGTGGATGGGGTTTTAGGGGATACAAAACAGGGTAATTGGTGGTGATGGGCACAGTTAGTGGGTGACTGGGAAGAGTAATGACATTGGTTCCGCACAGACCAAGCACATTCTTTGCAGAGCTTTCTTTAATTTGCAAGGTGGAAAGTAAAGAACCCTGGGCGTTAAGTATCCAGTGAAAATGTCCCGCTTTCAGTGCGAATTTTACATGTTAGTAGATTTCCACCGCACCCACACTGTTGGCTTGGGCTACCTGCAGCAAATGTGAAGCTTGGAAATTTAATATCTAGCTTTCCTCCTAATTTCCCCACTCCTGCTACTGTTTAAGAACTCATTCTTTGGTGTGTTCCTTTCCCAGCACAGGGCAGTTTCTGTGTGTCACTTACTATACTCCAGAAGTTACCCTTGCAAGTGGCGTCAGTGTATTTTTATCTTGATAGCAGTGATTGTGTATCTGCTATGAATCATCTTGTTTCCTGTTTCATAGTCTCTGCTACAGGTTAATGTTTAAAATTGTTATTTTCTCTATATGAGTTAGTTTAAAATTGAATTTCTGTGTGAAATACCACTATTGTATTTGCATTTTACTATGTAAATATTTTTTATTTGAAGGTAACATTCACAGTGACACTCAGCAAATGCTTTTAAACACAGTAAAAAGGAGTATAAAATATTCAAATTATACAGCTACTGGATAATTTTTCTTTCTGCTTTTACATTGAAATGCTATTCAGGTGTGCTGTTGCAAAAATTAACATTATATGGGAAGTATTTCTCCTTAGATGGAATAAATTCTTTGAAACGTGCATATTTTTAATTGACTACAATGTTTCTTTAATTCTGAAAATATTAAAATTCATTTAAACATTTATATAATGTTGGTCTTTGCTTTATTTCCCCCTTCACTACCAAGTGCAGTTTGGAGACTGTCATCGAGAGTAATGCCCTTTTGGGTGGGGGAGTAATTCAGATTTTTTTTTTCTTGTAGTGTTAGTCGTGTGAGTTTACTTACTGAGGCAAAGAATAGGAACATTTTTCTTTTTACATTGATATCCACTGAGAATAAGTGTCCTTGTCATACAGGCGCCAAATCATTCTTGTTTTCTTTTCTCCTCAGCTGACGACCCTGGGAAATCTCACACCCCAGAGCACTGTGTTTTTCTGCTGCGACATGCAGGAAAGGTTCCGACCAGCCATCAAATACTTTGGAGACATCATCAGTGTGGGGCAGAGACTGGTAAGCTCTCTATTTGTTTGTTCCAATTTGCCA
The DNA here is from genome assembly GCA_028658305.1 of Pachyuromys duprasi. Classification (NCBI taxonomy): domain Eukaryota; kingdom Metazoa; phylum Chordata; class Mammalia; order Rodentia; family Muridae; genus Pachyuromys; species Pachyuromys duprasi. The sequence continues at coordinate 129,853,154 of CM053764.1, forward strand.
AAGCACGATATGCACTCATCTCTCTATTCAACACTTTCTGTTTGTTTGTTTTTACCATTTTGTTTGGTGCTTCTCTTCAGTTGCAAGGAGCTCGGATCTTAGGAATTCCAGTTATCATAACAGAACAATACCCCAAAGGCCTTGGCAGCACTGTTCAAGAAATTGACCTAACAGGAGTAAAGCTGGTTCTTCCGAAGACTAAGTTTTCCATGGTGTTACCTGAAGTCGAAGCAGCGTTAGCCGAGATACCTGGCGTCCGGAGTGTTGTGTTATTTGGCGTAGAAGTAAGTACCTTCTTGGAGCATGCCATTTGTGGGAAACTTGGCATTCTCGGAACACAGTCTTTTTTAGAGGATGCTGGTGGGTAAGTAGCACTGACGGAAAACGGCCACCACCAGCTATGTGTTCCCCACCTTCCGGGCACTGATGAAATGCCTCATAGCTGTTAACACCTTGAACACTCACAGCAGTCTGTGAGCTATGCACCCTGGGTCTTCCAGTACCACAGAAGAGAAACTAAGGTATAGAGGTGTGGGCCTTACAAAGGCCAAACATACTCTTAGGTTCCTAGTGCCAATTTCAGTTGGCTTATTACTTTTTATTTTTTTGAGGTACTGTCTTGCTATGCAGTATGGAATTCGTAAAGTAACCTAGGTTGGCATCAGATTTGAGGCAGTCCTCCTGCGTCTGCCTCCTGAGTGCAGGGTTGTGCTACCAAACTCAGCTTATTTCTAACTTTTAAACAACCATTATATTGGGATTTTTAAAATTATGAACAAAATTATTAACTCAGTGCAATAAAATACCATTAACTTAACATGGTTCTATTTTGATAATAACGGTTTTATCATAATCGATTTCCGTAACAGAAAAAAATGTAATCTTAACTTTAGATGCCCATTAAGTAATGTGCATGCTTTTAGTTCTATCATGACAGTAGAGACGAAGGTTGTTTATGTACATATGTCATATGAATGCAGTGGCTTTCACACATTTTTTTTATTTAGCATAACTAATTCTTAGAGGGTGTTTTTGCTTTGTGTCCTCTGCTGAGGCAATGCTACAAGATGATGTCTGCAAAGATAGGGTCTGAACAGTACAGCTGTTGGTAATGGATGCTGGGTAATCCCAGATTTTCATCCTGAATAAGCCAAAGCTAGAGTGATTTATGCTTAAAACTACCTGGCTAACTAGAGCCTGAATTAAATATGAAAGGGGTTATGGTTAATTGGTTTTCAGTCCTTTCCATCTGTCTTCATGTATATTTTTAAAATGTTTTTATGGTTTTGGGCCTGCGTCATAAATTATTTACCTTTGCCTGTCTTTACTTCCGTATGACTCAATTGCCTCAGTACTTTCTCAGTACCGTGGCCTCATTCTTTTGAATTGTACGTCTGATCCTTACAGGGACATAAACCGGAGTGCAAGTGGCCCTACACCTGAGTGACAGTACTGAGCGTTCTCTAGGCCGCTCAGAGGACACAGGTGAAAGTCATTAGACATCTCACAGTATTCTGAGATAAGTTCAATGGGACCATAAGAAACATTGATAAAAGACGCTTCTTGGTCTGTGAAGATGCTGCCGTGTGCTAGAGCTTCCCTAAACCTTGAAAGCCAGACAATGCTGATAAGTTTTGCGGTGATCCCTTTCACCTTTTTAGACACATAGTGCACTGACAGTTTCCTGTGTTCTTACATGTGATGCTCTCTTTCCTACAAGACACACGTATGTATCCAGCAAACTGCCCTGGAGCTGGTCGGCAGAGGCATTGAAGTCCACATCGTGGCTGACGCTACCTCCTCCAGAAGCATGATGGACAGGATGTTTGCTCTTGAGGTACCTGTTCTGCTTAAAAATAGGTTGTCCATCGAGTTTTCTGAAAAAACTAGGAATCTCAAATACTTAACAGTATTGGACAATTTGCCTTTGAAACTTAAGCTTGGCTTAGCATAGCTCATGAGCATACACACACCGATAATAAAATAGAAGTTTAAACGAATTGTAAAGAAATGGCGGAGGTTTCGCTGGTGCTGCCAGATCATCCTGTGCTCTGGGTACACACTGGCTTGTGCATTGTTCTTTGTTGGGACTGCGTCAGCTCTATCACCTGAAGTGCCCTCAAAACGAAAGGATAGAGGAGGAACAGGTCACCTTTCTCTCAGTAGCAGCGACTGATTCAAAACCTATTCAGCTTCTCTTCTTGTTTTTTCTCAAAAGCTTGTAACTACTATTAGGATTATAGGTAGAAGTTTGCTTTTTGTTTGTTTATTGCAATATTTATATTTATTCGTTGAGAATTTCCTGCAATGTTTTTTGAGCATGTGCAGTCCCCTCTAACTCCTCTATTTACCACTGTCACCATCTCTTCCCATCTAAGTTTGAGATTACTTTTTTTTATTTAAGTCTCTTTCCCAACAGTTCCAGTTTGTGTTGCCCATCTGTTCTTGGATTTGAGCCTCAGCCCTGCAGTATGGTTGGTTAGCCTGTCAGGCCTCATATTCTTAAAAGAAACTGAGTCACCTTTCTCCCGGTAACTAAGTGCCAATGGCTCCTCAGCTAGATGTAGAATTATATATCCACCTTCCCCTCTTTGCTGAGATTTTGTCTGGAGCCAACAGAGGTCTTGTGTAGTGATAAAATTGCTCTGGATCCACAGGAGCATCCGCAGTTTTGTGTCTAGGAAATGCTGCTTCCTTGATGCTGTCCACCACTTTGCACTCTTATAGTCTTTCCATCCCTTCTGTCCTTCTTTCCTCAAAGACCCCTGAACCCTGGAGTGAGGAGCAATAATTGATAGATAGAAGGGTTGTTTTGTTTTGTTTGCCTTTAATAAATGGTGCTGCTTCTCATCTCAGCAAGGATCTGTAAGCTGTTCTTAAGTCGTGAACTCATCTCAGTCCACTTTCCAAGCTTCACTAGTAATAGGTTTTGCAGCTTCACAGTCAGGTCAGCCTCCTCTCAACAAGCAGCTGTCTCCAAGTACTTTCATGCGGAAACTTCATTGTCATGGTAATGCTCAGACTTTAAAATATTTCAAAGGAACTAAATTGTCTAAAGCTGAAAGCCGTGCAAATAAAACAAAATCTTGTTCCCTCTGAAAATATTTCCAGGACTTTTCTTCCACATCATGTGAATATGAACATTTTTGTTTCCTCTCTCATACATTGCATCTTGACCTCTTACCTCTCCTCTTACCTCTCCTCTCCCCCAGATCTGCTGTTCTACTTCCCTTCAGAAAAGAGGAGGCCTCTGAGGGAATGAAGTGAACACAGAATAACAAGTTACAAGACTAGGCAAATACCCTTCTATCAAGGGTGGAAAAGGCAATCCAGTAGAAGGAAAAGGGTCCCAAGAGCAGGCAAAAGAGTCAGAGATACCCACCCCTACTCCCAATGTTGGGGGTCCCATAAGAGTACTGCATTATACAACCATAATATATATGAAGAGGACCTAGCTCTGACCCATACAGGCTCCCTGATTGTCACTTCAGTCTTTGAGTAAGATGTGAGCCCTGTTTAGTTGATTCCGTGGGCTCTGAGACATTCTAAGAAGAGACAGAAAGAATCTGATCTTTTGCATGGACATAAAAGAGCCTGCCTGGGTTAAATCACCAAGGATGAAAATGGGAAAGTGGCCACTTTCCCACATCACCACTTCAGGTGATGCTGTGCAGTGCCTGCAGGTGAGATGAGGTGATGATGCCTGCCAGGTTGTAGGTTGCCCCTATGGAGATCAGACAGTTTGTCCCTAAAGATTTTGCAGACATACTTTTTTTTTTTTAATATGAAATGAAAATTAACAGCACTATGACCAGCTCCCTTTCTTTACCCCCCCCCCCCCAGAGCAGAACTATTTCAGACAATCCTTATCTACATTGCCTGTTAAATTTAGCAAGCATCAGGCCTGTGGCATGGACTTTATTCCCTAGATGTGTCCTTATATGTACTTACCACCTATTGGGCAGTGTCACCTTGAAGTAATAATTGATTGAAATTGCATAATAGATTGCTGTAGCACTCTGCACCTGCCTGATTTTAGCTGATCTCAGAAGAATTGCAGAGTAGACCAAGTAAATACACTCATGAACTTGATGCCCCTATATTGATGAGTAGTTTTTAGGGTTGCCTATATATGAAGTGGGGTAGGTATTCCATCACTAACTTACAGTTTTAGGTTTATACATCAAGGAACCTTCATTTTTCATTGGACTGACTGTGCAAGTGTAAGGAGGAGTCTTTGAAAGCTCTATTTTAGCTCTAGAGGGAAAGTTGGCTGAAGACTGTGGGATCAGGAAGTACACAGAACAGCAGAACCTGGTACTATTATCTGTCCAGCTTCCTTCCACATTGGAAAGGGCAGGCTCTATCTATGCAAACAATTAGGAGCCTGATTCTAAAAGCTTTGCATTTTCTGTATCACACCTTCCTTCTCACGTGGGTTCTTTGCTCATTTATTTTTAAACCTTAGTCTTAAGTGGCACTGCACACCCCAATGTGACCCAGCTTCCAGCATCCCCAAAGATTATTAGGGTAGATGGACAAAACTCTGGTTTTTACAGCACTTTAGAGCTAAGGTTCCTGCCACAGCTGCTTCTAGGGACAGCTATTTGCCCTTTATGCCAGCTGATTGGTGAAGGGAATGGACCTCTGTTGTTGGATTCTCTGCCCCTACACCCTCCTGAGTTTCTCTTCTTTGCTTTTCTCCTCTCCACCCCACCTCCTTGAGATAGCTACTGTATTTCCTATGGTTCTGCTGGAGCAGCCTGGCGGAATTCTGTTAGGAGCAGTTCTGTTGGGATCCTTTACACAGTTTTTGATTTTATGACCTTGTTTAGTCATTCTAAAAAAGTTTATAATGGTAGAAGAGGTGGTATTTTTATTATTCCATTTAAGGCCCTTCTTTTCTGCCAATCATTCCTAGACCAGAGAACTCTGGTTATGAGAAGTCCTCAGGTACTGTTTCTGAAGTCAGAAAAAAAGAATTTAAGAACCCTTATCTTCTAAATGCAATAAAACTTATGTATAGTTGGATAGCAAACTAGTTAAAAACACAGTCTTGATAGCTGTAATTCTATCCATAGTAGAGATTATTTTTAAATAAATAGGCAGTTATGCCAGGCAAAAGTATTAGTATTCTCCATGGTCTTCTCTTTTGATTACACTGCACAGGGTAAATGTGGATGCGGTGCCTCTTTTGTTCTTTGTGTTAGAAATAAAACACAAGAGTTTATCAAAGCTTGAAGACAAAAGAATCCCTCGTTGAGAGAGTGAAGTGTCACAGGACGTGGAGGGCTGCTGTCCTAGTGTGGTGTCTATTGCTGTGTCCAACACCATAACTAAAAGCAACCTGGGAGCAAAGGGCTTATTTCATCTTAACTCCCAGTCCCAGCTGATCAGTTGATGTCTGAGTGAAGTTGGGGCAAGACTCAAGGCAGAAAGGAACCCAAAGGCAGAAACTGGACAGAGGTCACCAAGGAATACTGCTTATCGGCTTGCTCAACTTGCTTTTTACATGCATGGGACCACCATCATCAATCCTCGATCAAGAAAGTGCCCTGTAGACTTGCCTAGAGGCCACTCTGACGGAGGCACTTTCTTGGTCAAGTTTTCCTCTTACCAGAGACCCCAGCTTCAGTGCCACGTTGACAAAAACTGACTGGCACTGGTAGGGCTACGGTTTAAATCACTCTCTTCTGTCCGTGCTCGTGTTTTACCATGACTAGCTGGGAATCTGGTACCTACAGATCTTGACACTGGCTTCCTGTTTTCCTATACTTTTTTCTAGCCCATCATTAACACTGAGCAATACCTGTGATGGGTTTATGAATCAGCTGGTTTCAAAACCTTTCTGTATCATGAATTTATTGCTGTGGCTGAGAACCATTGTCATAGATGTAGACCCTAATTATTTCCCTAGCCACTTCTTCTGTTTTTAAATGATCTTCATTTTTTAGCTCACTCCTTTTCTTCTTTCTCTTTGATAGCGTCTTGCTCGAACTGGGATCATTGTGACCACTAGCGAGGCTGTTCTCCTACAGCTGGTGGCTGACAAAGACCATCCAAAATTCAAGGAAATTCAGAACCTGATTAAGGCAAGTGCTCCGGAGTCCGGTCTGCTCTCCAAAGTATAGGATACTTGAAGGATCTGGATCTGCCTTCCCTCCAGGTGATGGGACTGCAAGCCAGACAAGCTCTCGTCTCTACTAGAACTTAAAAAATGTTAAATCAACAGCAGCTCCTCCTTTGCAGCTCTTAGTAACACTTAACTGGCTAGACCATTGGATACAAGCATTTAGTTATGATGTCAAGGCTTCAGGTGCTGCTCACGTTCTTTGTTTCCTAATGGGCTTTTATTTATTAAGACAAATTACCATGGAGGTGCCTGTTTTGTCTACACTATATACTCTGACCATATCCTTCCAAAGTGCACCCTCTAGTGAAGGTTTCTTAAACTGTGCACTTTAAATGATAATAATAATAATAATCATCATCATCATCTACCATAATGATCTGACTTTTCTATTGTGGTGAAACATGTGTTGTCATGTCAGTGTAGACCCAGAGTTTTTGCCTCCCAGGCTGACTAGCAAATAACTCCTGGATGAAAATTGACAAAGAGGAGTCTGGCTCATGTATCTAATCCTCTAACAGTGTTGGAATTGCTGACTGAGTGAGGTGGATTGATTTAACCCGAGCAAATTATCATAAATAGTGTGTATTTGTCTTGATTGCACTAATTTTCTCATTTCTGTTCCCATCTCTGTGAATATTCTTCCTCTGGCCAACATCTATGTTCATGTTCTTCCACCAAATGTTTCATGTCCTCATTGTTCATTTTCATTTGTAAACAGATGGGAGTGGTTTACAGTAATGGGTAATTGACAGAGGTATGTCCTGACATAATGCCTTTCCAGGCTTTTTGAGGGCATCTTCTGGTATACATAGGAGTTGGTGGAGAAGTAAACATTAGGTAAAATGTAGTTTTTAAATACCTAAGTTCTCCTGTGTGCTTTCTCTGTCTGCCCTTCAAACATGGTGAGTACTAACGTCATCAGCAGGACTCATAGGGGTAACACTGTGGTCATTGTTAACCCATCAGTGAGTTTGTTTTCGTTTAATACTTACCACTGCTTAAAACCCATTTAAAAGTATATTGTGATATGTGGAACATTACTCTCTTTGTATTAAATTAAAGATATTATGTGCGTGAAATTGTTTTGTTTCTCATGACTCCATGAATACTAGTCAACGGATTCTAATGATTTTTCAAAAAGGTAACAGATTTGATATTTATAATCTTACAACTCATGGGAACTTTCAAAGGGGGAGAAGCCTTTACAGGCCCAGACTGATAAAGTTGCTGCAGGGTGCTCCTTTTAGTGCTATAGAAGTGTGTTTCATTCTTTGAGCCTTGGTAAGACACCACACCTAGTATTCTTCTTGGTGTACTCAGTTGTTCTCAACCTGTGTGTTTTTACCCCTTGTGGGTGGTCGAATGACCCTTTCACAGGGGTCGCATATCAGATTTGTTGTACATACATCAGATATTTACATTAGGATTCATGACAGTAGAAAAACTACAGTTGTGAAGTAGGAACAAAGATAATTTTTATTGTTGGAGGGTCACTACAACATGAAGAGTTGTATGAAAGGGTTGACGCAGTAATGGGAAGGTCAAGATCCACAGCACTAGGCAATGATTACAGAATGAAGCATTACATAGTCTTCTACGTTTTAAAACAATTTCTAACAAATGTAATCTAGTGTTTTCCAAACTTTTGTCATCTGGAGAACTTGTTAAAATACTGATTCTAGCTCTTCAGTTTCCACCTTCATTAAAAGAAAAAAAGAAAAAAGGCATTACCACTGTGAATCAAGGATTTAATTTATGAAGGATTTCCTCTTTCACACCCATGCCTCTGCCATCTCAGTGAGACACCAAGTGAGTGAAGTCAGTTCTGTGACCCTGGATTAGTGCCCTGTGGCTGCCTTAACAAAATGCCATAGATGCCATGTCTCAACACAGTCTCATCTCAGTTCTGTCGTGGTCTGGGCCTCAGTGTGCTGAGATGAAAGCTGTGGTCGATCGTTCTAGAGGCAAGGCTGTGATCCTTTCTAGAGCCTGCGTAGGTGATGGGGATGATCTATGTCCAACAGTTCAATGCTTCCAGAATCCACCATTGGGGTGGGGGGGTGCTGTTTTTGTTTTATTTGTTTGTTCTATTACTGCCATCTTTTCAGGCAAGTCTGGATCTAGTCCTTAGGTCCTCCTGTCTGACTTTTCTTTCTTCTTCTGCCTGACCTAAGATCTCATGTGATTTAAGGTCCCTAATTAGCATCCCTATTCCACCTGCAGCCTTAACACCCTTTGGCTCAATTTCAGGCTCCAGGGATTAAGACAAGAGTATCTTCAAAGGCTATTCTCATCACACAAACGTCAGCTGGTAAATATGAATTGAATTAAATTGTATCCATCCCAGGAATGTAAGTGCCTAGGAGCTCAGAATAATTGTGAACCCTGCCTTTCTCTTCTGTTTTGTGATTCATGCAAAGAAGGTGGCGAGGCTTTCACGTTTTAATTATAGAAAAACTGAATTGATTGTAACACATTAAGCTTTGAAATGGAAGTGTCTATGACTTCTTTTCATTGACATAAATAAAGAACTTAAGAATGTAAGCAAGAGAGGTCCAGTGTATTGAATCTCAAGGGGTCTGGGAGCAGCAAGAGGCTCCTTATAGAAGTGCTAAACATCTGTGAAAACTTAATCTAACATTAAACTGGTAACTTACTCCAGCCAGGAAACTGAATATTCTGTTATGTCCATTGAAATCGCACATTTCTCTACTTGAGTGGATTAATTTCACTCTTTCAAAATTATTTGGGCAAGTAGAACTTTATAGCTGGGGAGAGAGTAAAGGCTTCTCCACTCAAAGGTTCATTTTGGTTCTCTAACTGCAGATTTTAGAGGTGTGGTGTTTGGGGAGTAGATACCACTTTCCTAAACTCATACTGTAAGAGAAGAACAAGTTGCAAGGCTCCGTGTCCTATACTTTTCACTTCGCCGGTGATACAAGGGGTTATTCCTAGGTAATGCCAGGGGTTATCAGAGGGTGGAGGAACAGTGGACAAGCACAGAAAAGGCCCATGCCCTTTGGTCCTCACTCTGCTTTGATGAGCAAAGCTCCTAGGGTATGCTTGCCCTTTGAGAGTTAGTGCTGCTTCTGCACTATGTACTCAACGGTCTCTGCTCTTCTTGATAGCTGTCACTAAAGCACTTTTTCTTAACTGCTTTGAGGGAAAGAGTAACAAACAGCATGAAAACAGTGATTATTTTCATCCTCAAATAATTCTAAGTAGATTTGCCCTCAAGTAACTCTGTGACTACTGCTTTAGCCCTCCCAGAACACCGCTGTTGCAGTTAAATTCTTAGGGGGTGGGGAGGAGATGAGGGAGGGTGGGAGGGAATGAGGGAGGGAGGGGGCTACGCACGGGATGCAAAAAACCTAACCTGTGATTGATATAAAAATATATAAATTAAAAAAAAAAGAAAAATCAACACACTAATGATCACAGTATATATCAGCTGCTTAGGTGGAGTTGAGATGGAGTTTTAAATATTTAGAATTAACTCCTGAAATTCTTACATATGTGTTGTTTATATTTGATATTTATTAGTTTATGAGCTATTTTTGGCTAAATAACAGATCATCTTAATAAGAATTCTTAGTTTCAGAACACAGATGCTTGAACTTTGCTAAGAATAGAATGAACTTACCCCATATACAAATGTGAGAAATAGTGAACATTCTATTTATTTTTCTTCCATGTGTATTGTGTCTATCATGGGGCAAAGACCCCAAGAGCCACTCAACAAAAAATCAAAGTCCAATTTGATCGTTATTAGGCCTGTTGGATACTGCCTGGAGAGAAACTGGTCTCACACGGGAGCCCAGGCTATTTTCCACAGGGAGCTTTTTATAGGTTCAATGCAATTTCAATCAAAATTCCCATCTTATTCTTAACAGAAATAGGAAAAAAATTACCTTAAAATTCATATAGAACCATAAAAGACCCAGGATAGCTAAAACAATACTGAGCAAAAAGAATACAGCTGGAGGGATTATCATTCCAGATCTTAAAATGTAAGACAAAATCACCTCAATAAAAACAGTATAGTACTGGCACAAAAACAGATATACATCAATGGAACATAATTTAAGACTTGCATATCTATACACACAATTTCAGTCATTTAATATTTGACAGAGATGCTGAAATCATACTCTGGAGAAAAGAAAACATCTTTAATGAACAATGCTGGGATAACTGGATTTTTGCATGTAGAAAAAATGAAATTATAGTCATATTTATCAGAACACATAAAATCTAAAATTAAATTGATAAAAGGTGAATATGAAACTGGAAACACTGAAAATGCTGGAAGAAAATAGACAGTACTCCATGTGAAACAGGTGTAGGAAAGGACTTCCTGAATAGTTTTTAATTAAGGACAACAATTGACAAGAAGAGCTTCATAAAATTAAAAACTTCTACACAGCTGAATAATCAATGGTATGAAAAAGTAGCCCACAGAATGGGAGAAAATCTTTGTCCTCTATAAACGTGACAGAATTAATATCCAGAATGTATAAAGAATTAAAAAGACTCTAAAAACCAAATGACCTATTTAAGAAATGGGCCTTGGATCTCAACAGGAGTGCTCAAAAGAATAAGAAAGTGGCTAAGAAATATCCTTAAAATGTTCATTAACCTTAGTAACTAAAAAAAAATACAAATCAAGCCAACTTTGAGACTTCAACTATTAAAATGGCAAAGATCAACCAAACAACAGACAAATCCTGGGAGGGACGAAGTGAAAAGGGAACCCTCATTCACTGTTGGTGGGATTGCAAACTGGTCCAGCCATTCTGGAAATCAGCTATGAGAATTGTCAAAAGCTACAAAATAAATCTACCATTTGACCAGCTATGCCAATTCCTTGGTAAATGGCCAAAAGATTTGACATCCCATTCCACAGACAGTTGCTTAGCCATCTCCATTTCCTGTTTACAGGAGCTAGGAAATAGAAACAACCTAACTGTCCTTCAACTGATGGATGGGACTTGAAATCCATCATATTAAATTAGGTAATCCAGACCTAGATGTACACATATCTCATGTTCTCTCTCACATGAAAGTTCTAGCTCCAAATCCTGAGATGTGAGTGCATGTCCGGGAGTAACTCCAGAAAACAAAGTAAAAGAGACCACTGCTGAGTCGGTCAGTGGAGGAGCAAGAGGGGAATGGCAGGGTGTGTGTGATTACATGGGGGAAATGGAGAAAACTGATAGGGAACTCTCATCAGGGATGGGAGAGGGAGATAAATACAGAAGGAGGAGGAGGATAAAATTACAGTAAGAATGTTAGTAAATGTCATAAGAATTTATATTGTTAACTACTTAAAATTGTCTGAAATACACACAAGCAGGTGTGTATGAATGCATATATAGTTTACGTGCTATTTTCCCCATTTGGTCTGACAATGCTTCCCCCAAGAGCCAAAGATAATCTAATAGAAACCATAATAGCAGGCATAAGAAGTCCTTTTCAGTGTTGGTCAGGGCTGTCCAAGAAACATCCAAAACATGACAAGGAATTGCTATTGCCCTTGGGTGTTCCCTAGAAGTAGAAGATAAGTCCTTCTTGCTGAAGACACCATGCATATGCACTTCAGACACAGGGCCCAGAGATCCCTGAGCTAGAACTGACCTGAAAGCCTCCTCCCTAAGGACTAACTTTCATGGTACCAGAAGGTGTCATTCAAGTTTCCAAAGAGGAGAGCAGCCAGCAGTCCTACCCAGCTATGATGCCTATGAACCACAGCAATGACCGCATGGCACAATAACCTAAGGGCATCTGTATTTTGCTCTGTCTAACAACTGAGCTTGTGACCCACCCAACAGAGGAAATCCATGCCTGGGACTCTGGAGACTTAGCCAACTATTTAGGGTTGGTGAAGTCATGAATCTCACCACTTTACTAACAGATATAATCCCTTTTGCATTCTAAATAGTTGTCTTTATACCCACAGATAAGTGTAGTTCTCACCCCTCATCAAGGAAACTTCTCTCTGCTATAGGTGGAGATTGTTATAGAAAACCACAACCAGTTGCAATGCAGAGTTGTGGAGCCCAGCCCCAGGAGATACATCTATAATTCAACTCCCAAACTTAGTGTTTTGGAGATCACTGGAGTAAGTTGGCTATGGAATTGTTAGAGCCAGAGGATCAGTAGGTTGGCTGTGATGTTGTGACTCCTAGGAATATGAGAGACCACACCTATGAAGTCTCACCAAAATGACTTCCTAAACATAGGCAGAACAAGGACAACAGTACACATGACAAAGTAGATGAGGGAAAGCCAGAAGCGCTCAGTCCTATGCAAACAACTGTGGGCAATGAAGGGATGTTGAGAGTGGGAGAAATAAAGGCTACCTCAGAGAAGAACACACCAATTAGTTATCCAATACCAAATTGTTGGCTCCGAAAACATACATACATGTAACATTATATGGACTTAGCAGGTTATATTTATGTATTTAGGAGCATGCATGTATGTTTGTATGTATGTATGCAACAGCAATTAATCAAAGCAGAGGCCATGAATGTCAAAGAGCAAGGAAGCTTATGTGGGAGGGTTTGGAGAGAGAAAAGGGGAGAATAATGTAACTTCAAAATATAAATAGTTTTAAAAGGGAGCAGCTGTGCTTTTCCTGGCAGATGGAGCTGAAGTATGAAAAGGCTTCTTCTATGAAGGAGAGAGTTGCTGACTTTGAAGATGGAGGAGAAAGAGCACAATTGTGGCTGTTGGATTTGGTGGCCCATGCCTTTAATCTCCACAAAGAAAGGTAGATCTCTGAGTTTAAGGCCAACCTGGTCTATATAGTAGTTACAGAGTAAGGGGGAAATGTGGGTGGTTGTCCTCTGATGGGCTAGCTGCGTTCTAAGGAACAAACTATAAGGAAGCTAGAACCTCTGTTGAACCCCACAAAAATCATTCTTTACCTGAAGGAACTCAAAAGGAAGTTCATCTTTGGAGAATAGAAAGAGGAGGCAGGCTTGCTTGATTTCCCTTTCTGAGACCTGAGCAGATAATACAGCCTTTCTCAGTAAGATTCACTTTGGGAGTTGGGAAGATTTGGGATTATCCTTAAGGCAAGCTTTATACTGTAGCCCCTCTCTGAGGCCTAAGGCATGGTGGCAGACAGCAGACAATAGGAAGAGGGTAGAGGGAAGGGAAATTTAAGGGAGGGAACTTTTTTAAGGGTTTACAGAGAAGCCCCTAAAACTTCTAGGAAAAGGTTTTCCAGGTATAGCCTGTTGTAAGTAAATCCTCATCTGTGCTCTGTAAGAAGGCCCAATAAGGGATGGTTAAGAAGATG
>CM053764.1:129867095-129888254 GCA_028658305.1 Pachyuromys duprasi
CTCCCCACCTACCCAAATCCAGACTCTTATTCTCTCATAGAATACAAACAGGTATCTTAAAAATGATAATAAAATAGGATTAAGTAAAAACAAACAATAATATGAGGAAGTGAACAAAGTACCGGGAGACTAAGCATAAAACAAACAAACAAAAAACATCACATAGACACAGAGACACTCACATTCTCTTATATTTATGGTTGTGAGCCTAGCCTTTAATGGCTGAGCATCAATCCAGCCCAACACTCACATTCTCACACACTGAAATCTCATAACACTGGAAACCATATATACACAAAAGATGGGTGATGGGACAAATAAATAAAAATAATGCCTGTTGGTATAATGTTCTTTTGGAATGTATACAATTTACCCTTGTTCATTCAAATGCTGATTTTTCTCCCCCACTATCTGGTTTCAATCCTGACATCGCATTGTGATGCTTATCCTAAGCATCACCTGTCTCAAGTTTGTGTAAATACATTTGTTCTCTGTATTGCCAATTAACAACAAGGCAGTGCTGTGCAATGGTGAGAATAGAGGGGGGCATCCTTTTCTCCTGGTCCAGAGAGGAGGAAAAGGAAGGAAGAAGAGAGAGATTGGCAGGAGAGGTCTTGGAACCTTGAGGAGAGATGAACCGGACCTAAGGTATGACTAAAAGCAAGTATAATGGGTGAAATCTGAGTGGTAGGAAAGTATGCAGGCCTGGAGGTTTGGGATGGAGTAACTATTGCCCAGAATTGTGCTCTAGGTTAAGTAAGTCCCAGTCTTTGTGTGATGATTTGGGTATACAGCTGGTTTAGGAGTAACTGCTGTTAACTCCAGACAAATCAATAATAAATATTAATAACCCACAACAAATACCTAAGAAACATCCAAAAATATGATTGAGTTTATTAAATGTTGGCCATCCTTTCCTGGGCATGGAGTCTTTCCTTGAGTGCGATTTATATACCCAGTGAGACTTCATTAGGAAAAAGTTTTCCTTTGCAAGTGCTTATCCATTGGAGATAGCTTCTGGTTTAAGGATGGGAGCCTGTGTCCTTTTCCCCTCTCAGCACTGGGATCCCCACCTAGCTTGACCCTGTGCATGTTGCCATAGTCCCCATAATTCATATGTGTGTCGGTCCTTCTGGGTTTGGAAGGCCTTCTTTCCCTGGTATCCTCCAACCCTCATTTGCTCTTACCATCTTTCCACCTCCTCTTCAGGGTTTCCTAAGCTCTGAGGGGAAGGATTTGATAGAGAGTTACGACTGGAAATTTCTTACCCTAGGATGAAGAAGCCAGATTCAATTCCATCATCACACCTAAATTCAATTGCGGTTCTAATTCCCATGCACCAAACTGTAAACAATAAATTTATTTTAACAGATGTCTAACAAATGGCCCTCATATTAGGAAACGTTCCTTGGGTATCTGGCACTTAAGAAATCATTAAAGTAAATGAATGACCTGCCCAACGTTGACCAGCTGGCTGTAAGTGGAAAGGATAAAAACTTCTAACTCTAGATTTTCTGCTGGAATTTAGAAAGCGGGTCTAGAGCAGTTATTACAGAATACTATTCCACACCCTGCCTGCCTGGGAGCCACATGCCTGTCATATGTTAGGAAAACCTTTGAGCAAGTTTCAGTGGTGCTAGCAGCAGAGGAAACTTGGGAGCTCATTACTTCCAATATTTTTATTATACTGGACAGCCCTTTCTGTAATTTCAGATAAATTATAGTTTGGTTGTTTTCTCAAGACTTACACTTTTACACTCATTTCTTCAGCTGATTCATTGAGGACATTTTCAAAATGCTAAATGGCACTTGTGTCACTAATTTAAAAATTGCAATCTTTGCTATTACTATGTTTTTTAGAATTGCACTCAAACATACAATTTTCTTAACAAGAAACTGCCTTCAACTCATCCAACCTCCGATTTCAAATCTTTCAGTGATGGAAGCTTATTTTATCTGTTTTGAATAGTCACTGGCTCTGACAAATTACTTTATACATATTTTATCTTTTAATAGAGCCATGCTTATCTAAGACTGAAAGCCTTTAGCTTTTTGGAGCGTCTGACTATATTATGTATTAGGTTTAAGGTCAGTGAGATTAATTAGTAACATACATAATTCAGATCAAAATAAGAATGGGTTCATTAATTCAACAGCCGCTGGGGTGTACACTATGCTCCTGTAAAAGTAACTGTTATTCACCTGCTTTAAATGTCATCTCAGAGGCTTGCTGCTTCTGTCTGCTAACCTAGGCCTAATTCTAGAATTTTAGCCTCCGTACAATATAATCTAGGCCTGGAATATTTTCAGCCTCTGAGACTTACTGTTGATTAAGATTATGCTTTCTAGGTCTTTCAGAAATCTGTCTGTCTGGTTCAATTCAGCTGTTCTGGCTCAAACACCACTCCAAGCTGACTGATTCAATCTGGATTCTCTCGCTTTCTCACTGAATTGTTTTGCTTGGCCTCAAACTAACTCTAGCAATCTGTTCCAATCTTCTGGCTCATTGTGTCTTCACCTCTGTCTACTTGTTCTCCCTTCAACCTCTCTCTGTAAAACTCTCCCAGTAAAAACTGGTTCTGAATTCCACAGACTGAACTGCCACAAACTCAACTCCACAACACTGCCTCTCAACTCACTGACTCAACTAAACTGCCTGAAGAGCACTGATTAGAACTCAGAGATGTGCATGCCTCTGCCTCCAGAGTGCTGGAATTGGAGGTGTGTCCTACCACGGCTGCACCTATGTTTTTCATTACCTGAAACTTGTTTTGTACCAGACTGGCCTTGAACTCAGAGATCTGCTTGCCCCTGTCTCGGGGATTAAAGGCATGTCTGTACTCTAGGTGAATCACACAGACCCAGAAGATCTTCAGATGTGATCTCTTGCCAGAGCAGCAATGTTCTGAATTAGAATTCCTCTACATGCCCCTTCCTTGTTTTTTTTTTCCTCATACCAAGAAGTATGATTTGTTTTGAGTAATTTAAATAATATCAGCTTCCATAATGATAAATTCTCTGTTTTTTTTCAAGCTGAAATGAGACAGTCTTATCTGGGATTTGATTTTTCTTCTTCGGAACTCATCATACAATATGCCACTGTTTTGTGGAAGCTGACAGTAGACATTTCTGGATCAGAAACAAAGGACTTTGTTACTCATGTTTCTGCAAACAAATTGGGCAGTTCTCTGCTGATTTGCCATGCTCTCACATGCACTGGGGTGAAGTTCAGTGTCAAATGGAAGCTTTTTGGGGAGTAGGCTAACATTGAGATTTTCTACCAAGTAATAAACAAGCCTTATGTATGCCCAAAGGAGTTGTCACCCCCACAATCTTAGCTGCCTCATCAGCCCTGAGAAACAGCCTGGGTAGAATGTGTTCAGAGCCCTGACATCTTGGTACTCCTATCAAGAGCCCCAGTACCACAAGGATTTCAGAGGCATGACTTCCAGCAGATAGACATTGCCTGGAAGGTTTCTGGTTATAGCTTGTACTACAGTGAGCTTCCTGAGGTAGCATCAGGCTTCTCCATGGAGTGTGGATGAATTGACAAATACCTCCCTTCATTTTACGAATATTTATATTTCCATTATCTAAAACGACAAATTGTTTGTCGTGAACAGAGCTCAACAGAGTGGGTTTTAAAGGATTTTAGAGGCTGGGGAGATGGCTCAGCAGCTAAGAGGTTGTCTCACTTTTCCTGAAGACCCAGGGAAACCCAAGGTTGCTTCAGGTTTCTATAGGTACTGCACTCACTCATGAACACCCTCTCAACACCCTCTCACAGACACATTAATAATGATGAAGAATTTTTGGACATAAGGGATTAAATCCAGACAAGCATTAGCTACTGAGGGTCCTTTGGAATCAGTGTATACTGTATGTGGTTTTACGTGTTCAGTTTCTCAGTGCTGATTTACTGATGACCTATATACTGAAAACCCTTCTGCTGGGGACAGTTAAAGAAGAGGAACTGCTGATTCTGAGGTAAGCAGATTTATAGGTAGAGAGCGAGGGAAGAGCAGTGTGCACAACAATAAAGAACTGTACTCAGGGAATAATAAGGGTTGAGTCCTCCATATGATTTGTTATCTTTCTGCTACTATAACAAAATACCTGGTATTGTCACCTTAAAATGGGGAAGGTTTTTTTATTTTTGGATTTTTTGTTTGATTTCTTCTCTCCTTTTCTTTCCTTCTTGCCTCATAATTTTAAAGGTTTCAGTCTGTGATTAATTGGCTCCATGGCTTTTGGTCCCAAGATGAGGCTGTAACATCATGACAGGAGTGTGTAGTAAAGGAAAGTGCTCATCTCATAGCCATGATGTAGAAGAGACTGGTAACCCTCAACCCCTTTGTGAGAGTATGCCCTGAAGGACCTCTGACATCTTACTAGGTCCCAGTAGTGAAATTCAGATGAACAGGATTTCAACACATGAGCTTTTGAAGGCCACACTACATCACGACTGTAGAAGGCTTTCTTTGTCCAGCGCAGCTTTATTTTATCTATTTGAATTTATTAGCTTTACAGATCAAGTATTTTCTGTTATTTTTCTTTAATAGGAGAGAAACTTTACTCAGGTTCATGACTCTTTAGTCATATTTATTTACTCTGTGCCTGTGTGCACAGTTGAGAGCATGAGGAAGTCAAAACACTACTTGGCAGTGCTGGCCTCCTTCTACCGTGTAGGTGTGCAGATCAAGCTCATATCCTCATGGTGAGGAATGGTTAAGGAGGATGGTATGGGATGAGGGAATAATGAGATAGTGGGATTACCTGCCAGCCCAAGGTAAGTAAGGCAATTAAATTATAAAATCCAACAGATGTCTGTGTCTTGGCTTTAGAATTTTAAAAAAGTTCTCCAGGTGATTCTAAAAAAAAAAAAAAAAAAAAAAAAAGCAGTATTGACTGCTGTCTCTGAGACCTTTGAGAGTGAAATCTTGAAGGTCAGCTGGCAAACTATAATTGAGGAAGAATTAGAATAATACCTCTTTTACAGCTGATAAATAAATATACATAGTGGGCAAAGGGACACAGACCTGCCAGCCAGAATTTTCATTTACCCTGGATAAGAAGTTCCAAATGGCTCTGCATTTCCCTGAAATCTTTAAGCAGGTAACCCTTCATTCTGGTATTCAAGCTAGCTATACTATGATCTTTAGTTCTCTTTTTAAAATGAGGTCAGGAGGTAGACACCCACACTGGCTATATTTTCAGAGGTCAAGAAGCAATTCTGATCAAATGAAGGGGTTCACTGTTTCTCCCCTAGAGGGCTACAGTAATGCCTGTGTCAGCGAAGGGACCATAGAAAAGGGCAGACTAAATCACGCTTCATAAATCAGCCCAACAGACTCCAGTTTCTTGTCTCTTATGCTAGTCTTTGTGACATGAGTCCACAGAATGTCGATAAATTTTTGAGAACTGTACCGGTTCTTGGTCATCAGCCACACTTGAAGGAGAAATCTTTCCCCATGGGAAGGCAGTAATGTCATGTGGGTGTATGCCAAAGGTCTGAGTTTCCTTCTCTTCAAATCCAGGCAAATTGCAAAGATCTGTTATTGCTTTGTTTTTAAAACTAGTGCATGGTTTCCAGACACATATATTAAGAGGAAGGAAGAAAGAAAGGGAGAGAGGAACAGGGAAAGGGAGAGGAAGAGAGGGAAGGGTAGGGAGAGGGAGAACCACCTCTGCTAAGTTAGCCTGGCATGTAACAAAAAACAGAAGGGCCTCTCCTCATATGAGCCCAGTGATCCTTATCATTATGAGAGTTCAGGTTTGCTTGTTTCTCTCCCCAACAGTTACATCCTTCTGTTGCACAGCCCTGTGATATACACCTGAAAGCTAGCTCATGTGTTCTAAGGTACACAGAAGAGTCATATGAAGGTTCTTTGCTCAAAGAGCCCAGCAAATCACACCCATCACTCAAGTCTTACAGGTGTATTTATTTACCTCTGTCATATGCTACATTTAGTTTCTAAGCATTTTGCCGGGTCAGAGTTAAAAAAAAACAAAGCTAACCATTCTCTTTGGGATAAACATAAGCAGGTCCAGGAGACTTTCAAGGTCTGGGACCCAGAAAGTCTCAGTAAAATCTTTTATCCAGATGCATTTACGGCCTTGTCACACTCCACTGTCAGTGCTATGAGGTCTATGGCACCCCCTCTGGGCATGCTGTGGGAATAAGACTCTCATACTTCCATTGTACATACATACATATAAACATACACACACATATATACATATGTATACACACACACACACACCACACACACACACACACATATATATATATATACACACATTTTTTTGCAGAGAAGCAAGTCCTGTAAGGCACTTACATTTTGTTAGGATCTCAGCTTTCATATTATAAAATGGATTGGATGTTTTAGGAACCGTTTGAAAAGAATGAAAACAGCCCATCTCCCATGACTAAGGTACTTCTTTAATGATAGATCCTTTGAAGTGTTTATTCCAAGTTTTCCACTGTTTCTATCTTTTTTATAGTAAACAATAGATACTGAGACATATTGACCTGTTGTAAGTGCTTAGTTAGAAATTATGTGAGATTTCCCTGCTGAATGCAGCCTTCTAAGTTACAATTTCATTTGTTTTAATGAGGTACAGAGTTGTAGATTTAACTTTCTTATCTAGTGGCAATTCAGCTTTAGTCAAAGCTTTTCAGATTCTCTTCGGAGTTTGAGATACTAACATTTGGTAGCAGAATATGCAAGTTCTCACAACTTGTAGTGAAAAGAGTTAGGGCAATGGAGGAAATGAAGATTCATTGTTTTTAATACAGATGTAGATTTTGGTTTGGTTTGGTATTGGCCATTTTTTTTTTTTTTGAGACAGGATTTCTTTGTTTAGCCTTGGCTGTCCTGAACTCCCGAGTGCTAGGATTAAAGGTATGTGCCACCACGGTTGGCCAAAAAAGAATTCTCTCTCTCTCTCTGTCTTCTGAGACAGGGTTTCTCTGTTTGTAGCCATTGCTGTCCTGGACTCAATTTGTAGACCGGGCTGGCCTTGAACTCAGGCTGCCTTGGCCTTCCAAGTGCTAGGATCAAAGGTGTGCACCACCACATACTCTGCTTTGTTTTGTTTGTTTGTTTTTTGGTTGGTTGGTTGGTTCATTTTGAAACACGGTTTCTCTGTATAATAGCCCTGGCTGTCCTGGATTCTTTGTAGTTCAGGCTGGCCATGAACTCACAGAGATCTGCCTGCCTCTGCCTCCCCAAGTGCTGGGATTACAGTCGTGTACCACTGCGCCCAGCTAAGAATGTAGTTTTGATTAAGATTATTTACTTATATTTAATAGAAAAACATTTATACAGTATATTCAGATTACATTTGACCCTCTTCCAACTCCTCGAAAATCCTCCCACCTCTTCACCCATCCAACTTCATGCCCTTTCTGCAAACACAAAACACCAAACAAAACCCCCAAAGAAACAAAGAAAAAAAACTCAACACACATACACACACACACAAAATCAGAAACCATATAGACAAAATAAGACAAATTTACCAAACAATACAATATGAGATAAAAACAGGAAGTCTAGAAGGATACCCTTGAGTTCATTCTATTTTGGTCACCTACTGCTAAGCATGGGTCCTGCCCTTAAGTACAGTTAATATATGAGTGGGACTCTGCTGGAGAAAACTAAATTTTCTTTTGCAGCTGCCAATTACAGGTAGTTGCTTCATTACTGGTGAGAGAGCTTTTCTGCTTTTCCTTCTCAGGCTCGGACTCCATCTGACTTAAACCTCTGTATCCTGCCACAGTCTCTGTGAGTTTAATATGTGTATCAGTTCTGTTATGTCTGGACGAAATTGTTTCCTGGAGTCATCCATCATCTCTGGCTCTTGTGGCTAGTCAGCCTCCTCTTCCTCGTGGCTCCATGATCCCTGAGGGAAGAATTTGAGGACATCCCTTTTGGGGCTGAACGTTCCAAAATCTGTCAGTCTCTGCACATTTCACAGTTGTGGGTCTCTGTGTTCACATCTGGCACAAGAGGAAGTTTCTCTGATGAAAGCTGAGGAAGGGGCTGATCTATGAGCATAGCAGGATGTGGTTAGGAGTCATTTTATTGCTGTGTCACTTAGCAAAACAATAGTATGGCCCATGTCTAGGCCATCTACTCTCCAGTTACTGGCCACCTGAACAGTGTCAGGCATGAGTTCTCTCTCGCGGCAGACTGTAAATCAAATCAGAGTGGTTGGTTACTCTCATAACATTTATGCCTCTATTGTGCCAGCATGACTTGAAGGCAGGTAACTGTTACAGATCACAGATGCTGTATCTGAGTTGATGGTTACCTTTCTCCTCTGTCGTATGTAGAATACCTTCTAGTACTATGAAAACGAGTTAGTTGGTAGGGTGAAGGCTCTAGCTAGGCACCAGCTCAACTTCTTCACGTTCAGTGACATATATGTGTTGTCTTTTGCAATAGGATCTTACCCTCAGTATGTGGTGAGCAACCAATAGCCTTGGCATTAGGCTGAGCTGTTTGGGGATTTCTGTGGGGCCCTTTTGGCCAATGATGTAACTAGATGTGACTCTTTCCTAACATCAGATGTTTTCCTTTGTGGGAAAAGATATCTAGGTTAAGCATTGTCTCCTCCATTTTATTTTATTTTTTGGTGACTCCATTAATTTTTTCATATATATGTGTGTATGTGTGCATGTGTATTTATATATGTGTATATTCTAAGAAGCTTCTACAATAGGTACAAGGCCCTCATATAGCCCTTAGTCTTTCCCCCTGAATTCCCTCTTTTACCTATCTCTTTTATTCTCCTTATCATTTGAACCATCTCACTCCCTCCTACCCTCTGTCCCCATAATTCTATATTCTATTTCTCCTTTCTGGGGAGATTTTTCTCTCCCTCCTAGTCCCTTACTAGTTATATAATATCTGTGGTTTTATAGATACTAATATGGGTATCATACATACCAAAAGCTTAAAAATTAACCCTAATAGGCATATCCTATTAAAGATTGGGGGTATTTTCTTCCATGATTTTATTAAAAATATTTTCTGTGTCTTTGGTCTGAGTTTCTTCTCCTTTCTTTATACCTATTATGATTATATTTGGTGTTTCCATAGCATCAGATTTCCTGAATTTTGTGCATGGATTCTTTTAGACTTAACATTTTCTTTGACTGAGCTATCTATTTCTTCTACTTTGCCTATAAGAGCAGAACTTCTTTCTTTTGTGTCTTTTTATCTGCTGATGATGGTTACCTCTGTGGTCTTTGTTTGACTTCCTGAGTATTTTACTGCCAGTTTTATTACTGTTTGGGTTTTCTTCAATGATTTTTCTCCTTTTTAAAATGTCTGGTTTTATGTATTGAATTGTTTTTATTTAATTATTTCATTCAACTGTGTTTTATTGATCTTCACAAAGGTGTTTTTCATATTTTCTTTAAGATCTTTGAATATATGCGTGGTTGTAATTTCCATGTCCTTGCCTTGTGCTTTATTCAGCTAAACTGCTTTTTCAAAGCCCGCTACAATAGGGTTGCTTACTTCTGGAGGAGGTATAATGTTTTTGTTTTTCATATTTGTGTTTTTTTCCCCTGGGATGAAGTGTTTCTTGGTATAGATATCTGGCCCTGTCTTTGTTAGATGGACATTCCATTCTTTGGTTACCATTTCCCACTCTAGGTCCTAGACAAGTGTGGTGGCCGTGAGGTTCCTGATTCCCAGCCAAGTGTGGTATACATGGGGTCCCTGCTAGAGCACAGTTCTGAGACCCAGCCAAGTGTTGCAGGAGCAAGGTTCCTGATAAGTGCTGTTATGTAGGTTTGCAGGGAGTCACAAACGAAAGGAGATGGGCTAAAAAGTTTTGCTAAGAGATGCAGTCTGAAGAACTAGGTAGTCTTTGAATCTGCTCAAGAGGCTGAGTCCCTAGAGGGTATCTGCGAGCTATAAGAAGGGGCCTCTGCTGGTAGTCCACAGCATGGCTAATGGTAAATCTGGAGAAACAAGAATAATGGACAAGAAGGAGGATGAAAGTCCTCTACTTGAGTCCCAACCTCATGTGGCAACTATGGGTCTTTTGGCCAGTGGAGTTACAGAGGATCAGAGACAGGAAAGAAGAAACGTTACAGTGCTGCTGGGAAGAACCAGTAAAGTCCTGGGTCCTCACTCAGAGCTGAGTACCTGAGGGATGAAGATGTCTGGGGAACAGGGGAGCAGGCAGGCGTGCTGAAGCAGGACGAAGACTAAATCCACTAGATGATTCTCATGTGCACAGGCTTATAGATTATTGACTTGTAGTATTAGTTTGATTCAAATCTACTATCATATCGCATATTTAGAAATATTTAAAATGTTTTCTCAGATTTAGATAGTTTAGAAAGTAAACAAATTTCCCAAGAGTTAAAAATAAAGGTTTTAGACACTTACTCTTACATGATTCATATGGCAATATTTGAAAGTCTTTGTAATTAGGTACAATAAAAACAGAAATCATTAGAAAAATGTGGGTGTCGAATAAGGTTGCAATAACGAATTTTATTGAGTAACGTTTTAGTATTTTAGGATCTGCTAGAATGTGAATTATTGGAAAACTTACCAGCAGATGGTAGCACCAGTTAACAAATACACCATCAGTGCACAAAGAAAGCAGTTCTGAGTGCACTACTGCCTGCAAGATCAGTTACATTTTCACTGTCAGAATTTTGAGCTGGAACTCGACAGGCCGGATCCCTGCCCCCAGCTGGGCTTTGTATAGTGCCCATCTCTTTAGAAAAAGTGTTTAGCCGTGTAGTGATTAGATATATGGAAACTTTACACAGTAACTCTTCCGGCTTGCATTGTTTAAAGAATAAGAACAACAAATTGTTGGTAGATAGTAAGAGAAAGGAATGGTGCTGTCTAGACCAAGCCTTTCTCTCTCTCTCTCTCTCTCTCTCTCTCTCTCTCTCTCTCTCTCTCTCTCTCTTTCATACACTCTCCCTAGCCTATTTCTTCCTTTGTATTTATACATTCCCATTAAGGACAATATAATCGCCACTTAGAGTTACTGAATATTTACTCGGTGAAAAGAAGTAGGTGACTGGTCAGAGAATTTAAAACAAAACAAAACAAAACACTAACACTAGGGGCTTCTAAAAATGAGAGACTTTTTTTTTCTTTGTTCAACAGATTTTATTCATCCTATACAGTAGACGTGGCACTGTGCTGGGGGTACAAGGGGGGGCAAGAAACACACAATTTTTAAAGCTGTATTTTTCCCAGTAATCTATAAGCACAAGCAAATGTGAATAAAACACCAGGCCAGAAAAGGGAGCCTTGAGAGGGAATGTAGGAAGAGGTGGTTATTTGGATTATACCCCAGCTGGAAGAGATCAGTTGTGAGGTGCAAACAGCAGAGAGGAGAGTCTCTAGTGGAGGAATGAACACTGACAGCTGACATTTGAAGCTGAGTTGGGAGGGCAGAGTACTGAAGGGTCTAGGTTTTCGCATAACCATTGACAAGTTACTTCAATTTGTTTTGCTTCTTGATTGCCTTATCCAGATAACGAAAATGATAGTAATCCAGTTTTTAGGGTTATACTGAGGACTAAATGTAAACTTTAGTACACACACACCTCTTAAAAAGGCAATATCAAGCTGATTTTCCTGAGATATGTCAGAAATATAGGAGAGCAGTTTTAGCAGCAAAGTTTGGGCGTTGAGTATTGGATTTATTATAGTAGAAACAGGAAGCCAGGTCCTCACAGAGCGGTGTCAGGAGAAAGATACATCAATGGTATCATAGCAGCTGTTCCCAGGCTGTTTTAACACACAGAATAAGTGAAGGCATGAGGGGAAAGATATCTCAAGAGTACAGATATGAGGTAATGTGAGTTTGGGCTTGGGTAAGGGATTTGGAAAGACGATTATGCATTGGATGTGAACAAGAGGGAGAAAAGCTTCAAGTTCTTCTTGCAACATGAGCCTGCGGAGCTGGGAGTGAGGTTGTACCTTAAAAGGTCTTTGTTTTGTTGTTGTTTGCTGCTGCTGCTGTTGTTTTTAATATGTCTGAGGAAAGCAAATGCAAGCATTTTATGGGAAAGTGCCAGTAAGAAGACACAAACCATCAGGCGGAAGGGTCTAAGATCAAGGCTGAACATTTCTGTTGGGGATAATCTGTTGACTTTCAAAATGTTCATTGAAACCAGATGCTCCTACTAAAGGTAGAGGGAGAAAGTGGAACATTAAAATAAAGAAAAAAATCCATATAAAAGATTCCAAGAAAAAAATATCCTGAGGGCTGATAGGAACATTTAGACAGTGAAACACTTCCAAGTGTCACAGTATGCCAAACTCTGTGTACATGAACTTGGAAGAGCAACTTCCTCTTCCTGTACAGAGATTTTCCCACGTCCTTAAAGTCCCATATTTATTTAACAAAGTCATGGATGGAATCAAAAGAAAACTCCTATTTGCCAATGTATAATAAATTAATTGCTGGCTGATGATGTGGAATAATGACAGAAGCAGGCATTTCACTTTATGTTAAATGGGGTTTGCAATGTAAAATGTGTGGACTATCTCCCCAGAACAAACTGACCACCCATGAAATGGCGGGGGGTGGGGGGGAGTTAGAAATATTACTCAGAGCCTCCAGGAAGACTTCCCGAGATCTGTGAGGTGCAATATGTCACACGTATTTTTAATCATGTCTGCAACATCATGTTATCAAATTTTCAAGTTGGGCTGTGATCCTTAAGCACTTTAAAGAAAATCATTTTAAAGGCAGCATTACTAGCACCTAAAAACATATAAAAATGTACCAATGTATCCAATATATTTATTCTAATAAGCACTGTAGTTATACTCTAGAACATTTCTATGCTTATAAAGAGTTGCCTACACTGCCCCTTTGTACCCCAGCATCTCTCCCTTTGCCTCTGGAAATCACCATCAACTTCTCACTCCGCTGAATTAAACTTTTCTGGAATCTCATATTCATTGAATTATGATGTTCTGGGCCTGATTTATTTTGTCTATAATCTACTTTTAAAATTCACCTGTGTGGTCTAGTATGATGACGTATGTCTACCATCCTGGCGTTTGGTAGGCTGAGGCAGGAGGATCACGATTTTGAGGGCAGTCTAGACTGCGTAATGAGTGGAGGCCCAGTTGGTCTACACAGGAGACCCTTGTCTAAAAAATGAAATAGAATTTACCTGCAATACCTTTTTAAGCAGTCTTATTTGCGGCCCCATTTTATTAACCACCATACTTTATTCAGAACTTTAGAATATCCCTGACATCTTCTTCCATGATTCGTTTTAAAATGTCACATTATGTTGAGTTGTTATGTATAGCTGGTCTTTTACTATTTTTGGGTTCTTCTTTTCCTAACCTTTATCTCTCCTATCACTAGATAGGAGAGAAAGGATAATAGAGGGGGAGAGAGAGACAGAGATCTCTGAATATAATTTCTTTCTCCTTGTAGCTCGTCTTGGCTACTTTGTGTGTTCTTCTTTTTCCCACCCTTTATCCTACCGATTTCACCCCTATCATAATACATAAGAGAAAGGATAGAGGGGAGGGAGAGAAATAGATATCATTGAATCTAATCTCTTTATTCTTGTTTTTTTCTTTGAGTACAACTGCAGCTGAAGAGTTTAAGTTAGCCTGGGTATAACTCCATTTTGAAATAGAGAGCTATCTTGACTGGGAGCTGAACTCAGGTACCAGGAACTATCACAGAATGTACACTTGGCAGACAACAAAGTTAACTCTCCTAGCAACAGCCTCCAGGAAATATCATAGAATAAATATTTCATAAAAAATAGAGACAATCTCCCTAGCAATAATCAATGAGAATCAGTTGGGAATCAGCTGGGAAAATTCTCCCCAATGTTCAGATATAGTTTAGAAGAATAGCAATTGTGATTATGTGCCTCAGAGAAGGTCACCTCGCCCCTCTAACTTTTACATAATCCTGTAACTTCAAGACACATGCCCCCCTCCCCGCCCGGCTTGCTCTTATGGAAACATGGCCCCCCTGCTTGCTGTCATAGAAACTCCCTGCTCACAGACTTTGCTTTTAAAAGCTCACTCAGAGCTCCAGGCCCCACTTCTCTAAGGCTGTGTCAGTGAGCCTTGGGTCCCGAGTTTGATCACTCTCATAATAAAGCTCTCTTGCTCTTGCATCGAGTCATCTGGTGGTCTTTGAGGGTCCCATGACCCTGGTATAAAACAACCAAACACCCAGAATGACCAACAACCTTATTTTTCAGGGTTCTAGCATTTATATACCCTCTGAAAAGTTCCCAGAATTTCAAACATCATACAATCACAGAAATTATCTTTATCTAGCAAAACCACATCTCTGCTAGAGCATGAGGCAAATCATAGTCAGCTGCTGCAAAGCAGCTCTATATTCCCAGACTGGGATTAAAGTGAAAACACATTCTTATACTGTTTCTGTGTTTATAAAGAAACCAAAATTCCAGAATTGTCACTATAATTATGTTGATTGGAGATAAGTGTTTTAAAGATCCCTGTCTAAAACTACAGGATCTGAGTTAACTCGTCTTTTTCACTCTACCCAAAATACCCAAGACTTTTGAGATTGAGGTATGAGGACTTGTTAGTTCAAGGATTCAAAGAAATCAGCCTTTATTTTCTTGGCCCTATGCGCTTGGGTATTAGGGTGTTAGTGTGTAGCCAAAGTTTTTACATCACGGCAGACTGTAAATAGTGAAAGACATAGGAGGGTGGAGGACTGGGAACAGATATCCCCAAGTAATCTCAACTCCAGTGATCTACTTTTAAAAATGTATCTGACTTCCTAAAGTTTTTAGGGCTTTTGAAATTAATGCTCTCAGTAGGGAACCAAAGCACTGTACACACAGGCCTGTGGAGGACATTTTATATTCAGGTAGCATTGCTATCTAGTACTGAAAATTGTACGTAGTCCAAGAGTTCCCAAAGTCAAAATTTCCAGTATTTTTCAAAATCTCACATGCAGTCTCTCCTGAGGCTCAAAGCACTCTTACTTGTGAGCCCCTGTAAAATCACCAAGTCACATACTTCCAAGACGGAAGGACACAGTGTAAATATACTTTCTAATCTGTCTAGATTACTTTCCTGTGTGGTCTTGAAAGTGATATGTCTCCTCTAGCTATTGGAGAGGATGTTCTGTCATGTCTGTTAGGTCCAAGGAGTCTGCCGTACAGTTTAACTCTGCTAGTGCTCTGGGTGATGTTTCCATTGCTGAAAGTAGGATGTTAATGTCCCCAACTATGAGGCTTATATCCAACTTCATATTTATCAGTACTTCATATATTTGGGCACTCTAATAGTGCATGCATACAAACTTAAAATTGTTATTTATTCTTGACAAAGTGGCCATTTTTTTTCAATATATGTCCTTTCCGTCTCTTTTGTAGCTCATTTTATGCTCTGTGTCATAGTCTTTCTTTGGGACTATTTGTCTGTATCCTTGTGTTTTTTGTCCCTTGGCTTTTTTTTTAAGTTTCTTTTAATGTGCATGGTGTTCTTTCTTCATGTACGTCTGTGCACCGTGTGCATGCTTGGTGCCCTTGGAGGCAAGAAGAAAGTGTCAGTGCTCCTGTAATTGGAGCTCGGACAGACAACTGCGAGCTGCCGTGTAGTGCAGGGCATCAAACCTGAGTCCACTGGAAGAGCAATTGGCACTCTCAAGTACTGATCCATCTCTCCAGCCTCCTTTAGGATTTTTGATGCCTGCCTTATGAATGCTCGTAGATACCCTTGAGTTTGTGAAAGAAGTCTTCTGATTGTGAGAAGCTATTTTGAAATGATAGAGACTTCTCATTTATTATAAAGGAAGAGTAAAGAGAAGCTTCTAGGAAGTGCTGATAAACACTCTGTACATGTACTCCATTTCCTCTCATATTTTGGAATGTTTTACATCTTGTATATATTCACATTAAGTAATTCATAGCTTGTTATATATTTTAGGTTTTTATCTTCACGTTAAAAATATACGGGGTTACAGAACATTTTGAATTTTGAAGCCTTTTTAATTTTGATAGCTACTACTGAGTTTATAGAGCTTACTTTTCTTTTTGTAACAGTAATTTGATTCTTTCAGATTTCATGCACCGTATTTGAATATATTAACTTTTCTTCCCAAGCTCTTCTAATAGCCTCCATTTCTACCTCCCCCCTTACTTCCAACCTCACTTTGCATTTTCTTCCCCACCCCATCAAGTCTAATTTGTATTCCCATCTAGTCTTGAGAGTGGGGTCTGCCCAAGTCTGTGGTTGACCTGCCCAGAGTCACATCATTAAAGAAAAGTGACTTCCGCTCTCCCGGCAGCTATTAAGTATCAGAAGGGCCTCAGTTAGTGGTGGGGTTTCATGCGTAAGTCTGTTGCTCTGTGCTGGGGTTCCGTCTGGTTTAAGTTTTTGTAGGCCTTGTCCATATTATCACAATCACTGAGAGTTCATATGTTCAGTGTTCTGTTATGTCCAGAAAACACTATACTCTTGATGGTATCGGTATCACCCACTGCTGACATTTGCAATCACTCTCACAACTCATTACACCAGGTAGACTATCTTGTCTGGCCAGGTGCTGTAACTGAGTTGGCAGTTGGGTGAGAATGAGGAGTGCTTCGCTGCTTCAGTAAACATGTATGGCAGTCTCTAGCACCATACAAGTCAGCCAGTGGGGGTGAAGTTTCCAGTTTGATTTCTCCATGTTCTGTGACTCAAATATGTTCTGTCTGCCCCAATATGATCTAACTATCAATATCAAGAATATTGGCAATAGCCTGTAATGCTTGGGTTTACGGGACCTCATTCTTCAACATCTCCAAAAGAAGTAACATATTCCTGATAATGGGGATTTGGGTCTGTGTGCATGGAGGGAATGATCTGGGTAGCTTCCTGAGCTAGCCCTTTGAAGGATGTGTGCAGTATGGCTGATGACAAGGTTGGATGTATGTGGGGAGGGCCTGTAGCTGGAGATAGGCAGCATGAGTGCCGGAGGTAACCTAGAAATTGGATGAAGCACTAGCAGAGATAGCTAGACCAAACTGGAGAACTGGGTGTGGGATCTGGATAGATCTGAGGATTTGGGAAAATACGTATTGGTGAGGGTTAGGCAGATTCTAAGGATTACACCTTGAAGAAGAGTGTATAGGACCTGGCTGGGCAGAAAGGTTGGATGTGGTATGGACACATTTCTTATTTAACAGTTTTTTTTAATATAATAAGCTCGTTTTCCAGAAACGATCTGGATGTTGTGCTGGATGACTTCCATCATATACATATAATGCCAGGTCCACAGGACCCTCAGAGACCACCAGGAGATGACTCGATGCAATAGCAAGAGAGCTTTATTATGAGAGCAATTGAACTTGGGACCCAAGTCTCACTTACACAGCATAGAGAAGTGGGACCTTGAGCTCTGAGTGAGCAGGGTTTTTAAAGGGTCTGTGAGCAGGGGGTTTCCATGACAGCAAGCAGGGGGCACATGTTTCCATGACAACAAGCAAGGGGGGCTCATGTCTTGACATTACAGAATTAGGTAAAAGTTAGAGGGGCGAGATGTCCTTCTCTGAGGCACAATGGCTACTCTTCTAAACTATATCTGAACATTGGGGAGAATTTTCCCAGCTGATTCCCAACCGATTCTCAGTGATTATTGCCAGGGAGAGTGTCTCTATTTTCTATGAAGTATTTATTCTGTGATTTTTCCTGGAGGCTGTTGCTAGGAGAGTTAACTTTGTTTTCTGCCGGATACACATTTTGTGATATTTCCTGGTACCTGAGTTCAGCTCCCAGTCAAGATGGCTCTTTACTTCAAAAATGGAGTTATACCCAGGCTAACTTAAACTCTCCATACATTTCCCACTGTGGCTGATCCCAACATGATGCCCTCATGGCTTGGTTACAGTCAGACTTTTTGAGTCTGTACAAGCTGACTTGCTCACTTTGAGGCAGACCATTTGACATTCGAGCCTAGATGCTGGGTGAAGCACCTCTATCTATCCCCAGGATGCTAGACTTAAGAAACCATGTTCTTTGACTTCGTTAGCATTATCAGCTGACAGATTGTGCCTCAAATACTGCATACTCTCTCTGCGTTTGGCTCTATGTAAGTTGGTAATTATTTTTTGAGATATGATTATTTGTGGCAATATAATTAAACTAAATATTTTATAACAAAGTCTACAATTTTAAAGTTATTAGTTTAGTAGCATTGTTTACAAATGGGTATTGTATTCAATATTTTTCAAAATAGACAAGACATGAAACAAACATTGTCCTCACTGCATCCCTAAGATAAAGGCTGTTCACCAAATTAATGTCACCAAATTAATGCTTTATTGTAATGTCACCAAATTAATGCTTTCCTCCTGAAGCTTGTCAAAATAGTTTGTTAATCCTGAAAATTTGTCCAACCTGACTAAATATGTTTACCAATTTTGAGAGCCCTTATTGAAAGGGGGTAATAAAAAATAGTCTTCTTGGCTCCTTCCTTACCAGAGTCCAAGGGCAGATGAGATAAAGTTAAGAATATCACCAGACAACCTCATGACACAGATCTGTGTTCACCACTGACCACCATGGTTTTGAGATGAGTCTGGGCACTTGATGCTGATTTTGAGATTTGGATATTAATAATGGACCTTACAAAGCATCCAGTTAAGATGGCTCATGCTATAGATGTCTCATCTTTATTTGGAGGAGATGATGACCCTCTCAAGCTTACAAGAATAATCAGTTGCAAGAATAGCCCTCCTTCAGGCTCCCCTTCATTTCTGACTTGATAATCTGGATGTTTTCTGCATTATGGAGCTGTGTGGAACCGACCCCCGTTGTGATGCATAGATTAAATCCCTTCAAATACAACATTGATATTTGTTGTTTGTTTGTTTTTGTTCTGCTGTGTAGCCCAGGTTGGCCAGGAGCTTCTGACTCTCCTGTCATTCCCTCTCAGTTGCTGGGATAACAGATCTGTATCACCTAATCAACAGACGGATATGACCGTGTGTGTGTGTCTGTCTCTCTATCTCTCTGTCTCTCTGTGTGTATATCTCTGGGTGTATTTCTAAATTTTACTCTCAGATATTAGCTTTCACAGGTTTTATCAGTTATTATGTTTTAGTATTATGATATTTCTCTGAATTTTAGGGATTTTTTTCTTAAATTTTTCAATTTGTTTCCAGTACAAGTACGTATATTGTTTTAAAAATTATGTGTCTGTTGTGGCTCTGAATCTCTCACTATTTGGCAATTATATATATATGTGTGTATATATATATATATATATATATATCTCCTTCATATATGTATGTATTTTAGGAAGCTTCTGCTCTATTAGGTTTCCATACCACCCACAAATGGCTGTTAATTTTACCTGTATCTCCTCATATCATCACCCTTACAACCTACCAAGAATTGGGTTACATCTAAATGACTTGTTGGCCAAAGGAATGCTATGGGAATCCCCAATCAATCCAGGCTGTTGTCAGGATGATAGGCTGCTCTCCACAAACTGACAACAAGGCCTTATTGCTTAAGACAACAACAACAGCACAACTCATTGAATCTGGAGAAGCCGAGCTGGTGCCTACATAGAGTCTTCACCTGTGTGTTCTAGTGTCTTTGGTACAGGAAGATGCTCTGAAAGCTACCAAAAGAGAAAAATAAACACCAGTCTAGCCACAAACACTTTGATCTACAATTGTGTCCTTCCTGTAAGATACTCTAGGGCAATGGTGTCACAAAGCCTATGGCAATAACCAACCAGTATCTGATTTGACTTAGGACCCGCTCCATGAGGTGGAATCCACACCCAACACTGCTTGGGTGACTAAGAATCTAAGGCTAAATAGCCCAGGGGCCTAAGACAAAACCAAATACTCCTGCTTGCTAAAAGAACATAGCAATAAAAAGATTCCTAATGGCACTCAGCTATAGTTGTAGATCAGTGTCTTGCTCAGCCATCATCAGAGAAGCGTCCTCCTGCAACAGGTGGGAACAAATACAGAGACCCACATCCAGGCATTATACAGAGGGTGAGAGGTCTAGGAGCACTCAGCCCTGATGGGATGTCTGCCCTCGGAGTTCAGAGAGCTCTGCAGAGGAAGAGGCAGAAAGTGTAAGAGCCTGAAGGGATGAAGGACACCGAGAAATCAAGGCTCTCTAAATCAACAAGATCAAAGCTCATGTGAACTCAGACACTGAGGCGGCATCCACAGGGCCTGCAAGTATATGCACAGGGGGTACTTTGCAAATATACTACAGCTTCCAGATTAATGTTCTTATGGGATTCTGGAAGAGTATGTGAATGAGTGCATCTGTTTCTTATGCCTTCTCCTGAGATCTTTCCCTTCTCTTTGTTTTGTCCAATTCCAATGTGTTAATTTCTGTTTTATCTTATATTTTATTTTATTATCATCACTTAGAAGCCTGTTTGTTTGCTAATGAGAGGCAGAAAGGGGGGGGGGTTCTAGATAGGAGGACAGGAAGGGGAAACTGGAAGGAGTAGAGGAAGGAGAAACTGGAACCAGTATATTATGTGAGAAAAATATCTATTTTAATAAAAGGTGAAAGAATTCTTATTCTATTTTATTTTTGTTTCATGTGAATGGGTGTTTTCTCCGCATGTATGTTGTGCAACACATTTGTAAAGTGCTTGCAAAGGCCAGAAGAGGATGTCAGATACCAGAGGCCTGGCGTTTCAGGTGGTTGTGGGATAGCACGTGGAAGCTAGGAATCAAACCTGTGTCCTCTGAAAAAACAGCTAGTGCTCTTAACAGTTGAGACACATCTCCAGCCCAATTTTAATTCTTATTTTGTATTTTTTAAGTATATGGGGAACTTTGAAATACCTATGACTTAGTTTCCTAACCAAACAAAAGAGAGAATAATGGGATCTATCCAATAGGTTTTTCAGGAAATAAGCTGGTTAATATTTTTTTTTCTTTTCTTTTATTCAGTTCATTCACTTTGTATCCCAGCTGGAGTCCCTCCCTCCTCCCCTCCCAGTCCCACCCTCCTTCTCTATTCTTCTCCTATGCCCCTCCCCCAGTCCAGTGATAAGGGAGGTCCTCCTCCCCTTCCATCTGACCATAATCTATCAGGTCTCATCAGGACTGGCTTTTTTGTCTTCTTCTGTGTACTGGTAAGGCTGCTCTACCCTCAG
>CM053764.1:129888754-129912394 GCA_028658305.1 Pachyuromys duprasi
AGTTGCCTGACCCAATCCCACCTACAAACGTGCTAACTAAGGTGTTTACAAATCAATGAGGTGTGACGGTAGACATGAACGTCCACACACATATACACTCAACAGTGAAGCAATGTAAAAATCTCAGTTGTAAACTGTTAGAAACAGTTGTAGTGTAGGGTTGGAAACTGTCTTGCATCCTCACACATGTAGAGGAAAAGTAAAGGCTGAATCAGCTTCATATCTTTATATTGCATTATCACACAGGTACTTACCTTATTGTATATTACACTGGGCTAAAAGAAACAAAATGGAAATATTGAATCATTTATTTTACAGAATTTAGCTCTTTAGAACTGAGGAGGTTCTGGTGGCTGACTTACAAATCATGCCTGCTATTTATTTTTTCAAAAAAGTTATTTATTTATTAAAATGGTTTTTAACTTATATTTCCTTTTTATGTGTATGGATGTTAGGCTTCATATGTAGTGGCTGCGGAAGCCAGAAGAGAGTGTTGGATCCTCTAAGACTGGAGTTACAGACGGTTGTGAGCTGCCACGTTTGTGCTGGGAATTGAACCCAGGTCCTCTGGAAGAGCAGCCAGAATTAACCACTGAGCCATCTCTCTAGCCC
Organism: Pachyuromys duprasi; assembly: GCA_028658305.1. Taxonomy (NCBI): domain Eukaryota; kingdom Metazoa; phylum Chordata; class Mammalia; order Rodentia; family Muridae; genus Pachyuromys; species Pachyuromys duprasi. The sequence continues at coordinate 129,889,367 of CM053764.1, forward strand.
CCATGCCTGCTATTTCTATCTTCATATTAACAGCAACAAAATAAAAGCTTGGTGAAAGACTTTGAAACAATTTCCAACTAAATTTTATAGATCATCAAACTCATTCAAAATCTGCATTTAAAAAGTGGTAATTATAAATTTGAAGCTAATATTGTAATGATTTCTAAAAAAAAAATTAAAGTTTTACTTGTGGCCCACGATGATTAGCAGTCTGTTAAGAACATCTGGAACCATGGGATAATGTTTAAAGTGGCAAGTGTCTCTGAATGAGAAGCAGGTTTTCATAAGTTCCTGAATTAGATTTGGCTCAGAAGATCAATAGGTCTTGCAGACAAGGAGAGAGGAGCTGTCTGAGTAAACAGCTGTAGGCCTCTTCGTGCTAGAGCCATATGGAATAGAAATAGCTGAAATCAACTTCACAAATGAATTTGTCTGTTGATGATGACTTTGCAGGTAGCCAGAGTACAATGAGTTAAAAGGAAATACAAACTAAAATGTGGAGCTATGCCTACTTCATTTGAGAACCTAATGGCATGGTTAATGCTGACTGATGATTTGTTTTCAAGCGTTGTGGTAAAACCAACCTCTTAAAAGATGTGCATTTTGAAAAAAAAGAAAAAGGCATTTAAAACAGCTCTCTTTGATTTGTGTTTCAAATTTACTTCCTGATAAATTAAAGGGCTGTGTTTATGTTATTATACCAACTATCTTTTATAAGACACAAATGTTTAACTATTACAGAGATGAAATAAAATCTGCAGAAATTCCCCATTTTTATATATAAACTACAAGAATAATTTGTTTTTACGATATGATTTTGTCTACCTATTGTAGGTGTTATTTTTTAAACTTTATTTTATTTGGGGTTCTTAAATGCCTCTGTCTCTGCCTCAAAAGAAGCCCTCTTTTGAGTTGTTGAGAAAGTTGTCCAAGAGACTCTCAAACACTATAGGCTATTGTTATTGCCTTTGGTTGCCCACCAGAAATGTAAGGTAAATTCCTATTGCTAAAGACTTCATACAATTAACACACAAGGCTCAGAAGGCACAGAGCTATAACTATCCTGACTATTATACTTAGTGTCTAGTTCTTCACAGTTGGTTTGGGGCTATGTTTTTACCTGTCCTGACCTGAAAGCTTCCTCTGTAAAAGCTAGCTTTTCCGGTACCAGAAGGTGCCATACAGTCTTCCAAAGGAACAAAGCAATCAACAGTCCTATGGATCTATGACATCCGTGAACCACAAAAATGACCAGCATGACACAATAACCATAAAGGTACAAGAGTGGTGTGTATACTGTGAAGGTAACCAATAGCTCTTCAATTGATTGTAAGACCCACTCAACAAAAGGGGAACCATGCTAGGTACTGGATTCATAGACAGCTGTCCAAGGCTAGTAAAGTCATGGATCATTGAGGAGAAACTACAACTGCCACTTTACTAAGCCAGCATAATACCTTTCTGTTTGTCCTTATACCCACAGATAAGTGTAGTCCTTACAAGGGAACACTTAGCAACAGATAGACCATTACGGAGAACTACAGCTAACCAAAATGCTGAGTTGTGGAGCCTGGTCCCAGCTGATACATCTACAATAGCTTATCTTTTGAGACAAAGTCTTTCATTGAACCTTAACCTCATTAGTTCAGCTAGGCTGGGTGGCCAATGAGCTCCAGAATCTACCTGTTGCTACCCCATCATTGGAGTTCTAGAAATGTGCACTAGGGTGTCTAACTTTTTTGTGGGTGTTACAAACTTGGGTCCTAAAGCCTGGGCACAAAGCACTTTCTTAACAAAGACATCTTCCCAGGTCTGGTTCTAGGACCTCTTTACTTCCTTAATTTTCTTTTTAAATTCTAACGAACATTCTCTTAGAAAATTTTAGAAGACCCAATAACACATAGTTTCTATTCTTCAGAATGGCGTAATGGATGGTATGTGACCTCTGAAAGTTTCTACAGAACACTTATAAAGTAGAATAGGAAACGCTGATAGTACCCGTGTTATTTATTATTATTTACTGTTTCTGATGTGTGCTCTTCATTTGCATAACAGACAGGTATCCTCAGTATGGTCGGCCAAGTGCTTACCACACACACACTTTCCTGGGAAGGACTGTAAGGCATACTACCCTGTGTTCAAAAATATGGTTGGGGGGATGAACAAACTACAGGACCTTGAGGGGAATGGATCTTCTGATGATTGGTGTCTTACTTAGGGTTTTATGGCTGCAAAGAGACACCATGACCATGACAACTCTTTTAAAGAAAACCATATATGGGCTGGCTTACAGTTCAGAGGTTTGGTCCATCATCATAGTGAGGGAAGCATGGCGGCATGCAGGCAGCCATGGTGCTGGGATGGAGCTGAGAGTCTACATCTGGATCTGCAGACAGCAGGAAGAATGTGAGCCACTAGGTCTGGCTTGAGCTTCTGAGACCTCAAAGTGTACCCCTAGTGACATACTTCCTCTAAAAAGACCACACCTACTCCAAAAACGTCACACAAAACAGTAGCACTCCCTATGATTCGACCAGGGCCATTTTTATCCAAACCACTATCCGGAACTAGGAACTACTAACAGTTATAGAAATCTGTATCAAATCCTTTGGAATGAAATATGCCTGGACCCTTGGAGAAATATTTGTAAAGCTAGAAAAGGAGACTTTCCCATTAGGTATTCCTTTAAGTAAATTACTTTTAAATGTTTGAGACTTGCAAAGGGTGATATATTTGGCTTTGAAGTCAGCCTCTCCTACACATTCTAGTAATATTTTTTTTAAATATTACCAATCTCTCAGGAATGTGAAGACTTCAAAATACGGGGAGTAAACTTTCAGGACTATGACAGAGACTGTCCCATCTTTATATTTTTTCACTGGCTAGGAGAGGGAATTGCCTCTTTATGGCTCTGTGAGGAGCTTAGGGAGGAGTGCTTCAGAAGAGGTCTGCCAGAAGGATGATGGACAGTGTGGCGGCAAGCTTTTTCACTTTGCTTAAACAGTTGAAAACATAACAGGGCAAACAACAGGGAGACAGCCACTCCCCTTTAGTACTTAAAAAACATCTCGAGTTCACCTCTTCATTAAAATGTGACTTCCTGTGACAAATCTGTGGAGTTGCCAAAGATTCTCTTTGTTCAGCCTGTTATTTATTGCACACAAGTGACACGTGGTCATGTTAAAAGTATAAAAATGTAACATGCTAGTTTTAAATGATTTCTGCTGTGTCTAATTTTGAATTGACTTTCTATATTTGCTTGTCAAATTCTCTCATTTATCCGTTGGGGGTTGGCCTGGTGTTATGTATTTTAATATTAATACACTGGCCCCCAAAATATTGTCCCTGCTTAGGGAAGCACATTCTCATGTATACCTGTTCTTGTTGTGTAAACTTTGCTCCACCTAATATAAAGCTGATTAATTAATCAAAAATGATGAAGGGAGGTGGAGTTTGGGGGTTCGAAGGCTGGGGTCCAGGAACCATAAGGAGAGGAGAATAAGACAGGATCCAAGATTGGAAGAGAAGGAAAGGAACCAGTGCCATGGGTTAGCATGGTAAAGGAGCACATGGCTGAATCAGCGTGGATGGAGGAGATGGAGAATATTAATAAGTATATAGGGACCATGGATGGGAGGTAGTTCACGACTGGGGCAGGGAGGTAAAGTTAGTATAGAGGGTTAATATCTGCAATGCCCCAGGTAAAAGCTATTTAATAAAATATAACAGGTTTCTGTGTCTTCATTTGATTGATAGTGGGTTAGATAATACTGGTGTAATAATTATAGCCCAATAATAAACATTTATTAGGCCATACTATTATATATATATATATATATATATTACAATTTATATCCTTTGTATCCTAGCTATAGCCCCCATCCTTGTCCCCTCCCAGTCCCACCATCCCGCCCTTCCTCATCTCCTCCTATGCCTTTTCTCCAGTCTACTGATAGGGGAGGACCTCCTCCCCTTCCATCTGATACCACAGCATTTATCAATAAAAGATATATTGAAAGGCAGATGTTTGGCTATGGGAACAAAAGACACAGTAGGACTTCTGAATGAATTAATTTATTATTCCCTAATAAGTGAGCTATTTCTCTTTCCTTGTTGCTTCCTCCTCCATCTTCTCCCATTTCTCTTCCTATTTCCTCCTCTTCCAATTTCACTCTCCTCCCTTTTTCTTTCTTTCTCTCTCCCTCCTGCATTTCCATCCTGCTCTCTCCCCCCTTCCTTCTTCCTCTTGTTTACTCATTCCACTAATCAGAGATTTATCCCTCTATAAAATATATATCCTGGAACTTAATATTAATTTATGTGGAGTCTATTTAATATGTACTTATTAAACCAAACTAAGGACACATATCTCATTTATATATGTGAAATACGTAGTTTAACTAATTAAAGGATAGCTAATACCTGATCAGTGACATTATGAGAAATAATATATGGTATTATCAGTGAAGATATTCAGGTCTTTAATTTCTAAAAAAAATGTAATTACAAATCCAGCTGTCATCTACAGAGGCTCCATAGGCACATCTGTCTGATGCATTTGACCTCATCAGTTTTTTGAACAGGGTATTTAAAACATTCTAAAGATAACATTTTCTTTACATTCAGTTAGAGTACCATTCATGAATGTTTATATCTCAACAGTGTAAATTTAACAATTCTACTATGAAGAGATTTCCAATTTTAACTAAACTGAATTGCATATTCATGTTAAAACTCTTTTTTCCTGGCTTCAGCTCTTGCTGCTGTCTTTTGCTTTGCTGAGAGATGGTTTGGGCATAAGTCGTAAAATTCCCCTTTTCTTGTTTCTAGTGTTGCACATCAGGAGTTAATAGTAATGTAGTGTATGCTTCAAGTTGTAAGATGTTGTAAGGACTCTGAGTCATGAAAGACTTCAAATCCTCTGTGAGTTGAGGTATGACATTAATCAAAAATAACAAAAGATATATAGTTATCAGTAACATGAATAATGCTCTGAAGCCATTACTCCATGGTGGTACCACATTCATTGCCCATCACTAAAGCTCTCCACCCATTCAGGGTACTTAGCGATGACATTCTGTATTTCTTCTTATCATGTACTAAGATTTTGCTGTAGAGAGTTTAATTAAATGGTTCGGAATGCAAGCCCAATTTCTACCGGAAAGGAAAATACAATTATTAGTAAAGCCATAAATGTGTCAAAAGTAAGAAACTGTTACTGTTAATGCATGCCTTCTTTCTGTAAACACTAAATGTCACAATCTATTCAAAGTCTCTTCCTTAACCTATGAAGGAAAATAATGGTGAGCAGAAGGAAAACTCTCATATGGTTAGCTCATGGCTCTGATGAGCTCAGCCTTTCACCGTTGCCTGTATTCAGTGCCGTATGGATTTTTGGACCCTCTCCATAATGAAGTGCCATCTAGTTCACTAACATGTAAACCTGTGTTCTATAGCTTGCTTTCCCAGAATGGCTTTCTAATTGACACCTAATAGTATACATTTAAAGGTGTGTCTTTTTAGTATAAAATCCACAATATAAAAGTCTTATATAGTATAAAAATATGTAATATAGATTTTTTAAAAATTCTTTATTAATTACACTTTATTAACTTCGTATTACATTTTATTAACTTCGTATCCCCCTGTAGTTCCCTTCTTCCTCCCCTCCCAATCTGTCCCTTCCTCTCCCTTCTGCACGCATGTCCCTCCCCAAGTTCATTGATAGGGGAGGTCTTTTCCTTCCTTCTGATCCTAGTCTATTAGGTCTCATCAGGAGTGGCTGCATTGTCTTCCTCTGTGGCCTGGCAAGGCTGCTTCCCCCTCAGGGGGAGGTAATTAAAGAGCAGACCAATCAGTTCATGTCAGAGACAGTCCCTGTTCCCATTACTATAGAACCCACTTGGACACTGAACTGCCATGGGCTACATCTGTGCAGGGGTCCTAGGTTATCTCCATGCATGGTACTTGGTTGGAGTATCAGTCTCAGGAAAGACCCCTGTGCTCAGATTTTTTGGTTCTGTTGCTCTTCTTGTGGAGTTCCTGTCCTCTCCAGATCTTACTATTTCCCAATTCTTTTATAAGATTTACCGTTTTCTCTTTCTTCTGATGTCCATCCTCTTTGACTTTCTGGATAGGGATTGAGCATTTTAGTAAGAGTCCTATAGATCTTATAGTGAATGTGTGCTAGAAACTTAGGTATGTTATCAATAATTTTAACTGTTTTCTTACTCTTAAAATACTTGAGGATTTTAAAATAAGAGGTATAGAACAGATCTGTAAATGTGCATCAATACATAGCCTCTTTAAATGATTTTTTTAGTTAACAAAAATACAAATAGAAACACACAAGCATTCTGAGATTGAAAAGTAAATATAAAACACAAAACAAAACAAAAAATACCTGCAAAAGCAAGGGAAATGGTAAGTTACTAATATAGTGTGAACAGCCACACAGGGATGACTGCCAACTTAGGAGACCAATATCTTTTGAGAGAAATATACAGTGGCCAATCTGGAAGAAGAAACTCTTGTATGCCTTGCATTGGTCATAGCCACACTCAACCTCAAGTTCTGCTTTAGCAAATGTCACATGTACAGGTCCTTTACAAACCTTTACAGGTCTTTCTGGATATAGCATATTTAATAATATTGATATGTTAGTGACTATTTGAAAACTAAAGAATTGTAAGAAATAAAATAATAATCAATTTCATAATTAACTCGCTATGAAAATGTCATACAAATCCAGATGTGTTTTTTGATATCTAAGATGGTAAAGTCAAAACTTGATCCCAGGAATGTAAGGAATGAATTGTACTAGTGATGCTTACTGTGGTGGTTTGGGCCTGATGGAATCATGTGTTTGAATTCTTGGTCCATGGGGAGTAACACTAGTAGGAGGTGTGGCCTTGTTGGAGTAGGTGTGGTCTTGTTGAAAGAAGTGTCTCTCTGTGGCCTGTAAGCTTTGAGCTTTGAGCTCCTATGGGCAAGCTATACCCAGTGAGGCACAGTCTTCTGCTGCCTGTGGATCAAGGTGTAGAACTCTTAGCTACCCCAGCTCCATGTCTGCCTGCATGCTACCATGCTTCCCACCATGATGATAATGGACTAAACGTCTGAAACTGTGAGTTGCTGTGGTCATGGTGTCTCTCACAGCAATAAACCCTAACTAAGACAATTAACCATACCAACTGAATGCTTCATGCTCTTACTTACTCTCACATGCTCACTCTTCTGTTGTTGCTGTTGGTTTTCAAGACAGGGTATCTCTGTGTAACCTTGCTTGTTCTTGACTCCCTTTGTGCTCCAGGTTGACCTGGAACTTATAGAGATCCGCTTGCATCTGCCTCCCCAAGTGCTGGGATTAAAGGCATATGTCACCGTGACCTACCATGTGGCCACATGCTCACTCTTATATAGTATGTCATATGATTTGGGGATCCAAAAGGCATCTGCTTATTATTTTGTCACTTGGCTTAGAAATTGCACTTACTGATTTTCTAATGTTAAACAACCCATTATTTTCCTTTAGAACACACCATTTTTGCTTTGATTCCTTTTAAATGTATTATTCACTGTGTTACTGTTCTGTGTATAGAATTTCTATCTATGTTTTAATCAGATCCCCTGACATTTAAATTTTTAAAATTTCTGATAGTTTCATGCATTTTGTATTATTCACACCCACCCATCTGCTGACTTTACCTAATTCCCCTCCCAACTTCATAGCCTCTTTTTAAAAAATGTTATTAATAGCCCTTTGAGTACTGCTTATTTGTACACAGGTGTTTCACCAGCCATTGGAGCAACTGCAATCTGCCAGCAGCCACTTCTCTAAAGAAGAGTGACTCCTTCTCTCATCATCCATCAACTGGCAACAGCTCCTCCCTTAAGGGTAAGATCCCAGGGCCTCTCCCACATCATGCTGACATTTTTAACTGCTTGATCTTGTGCAGGCAACCTCAGCTCTGGGAGCTGATGCATCAACAGCTATGTCAAATCCAGAAGTCAGCATTTCAGTTTCTATATTCCTTATCACCTGTCCATCTTGGGTATCAAAAGCATCATTTGTTTTCTGTTTCTTACTGTTCTGTAGGGTAGATTCTGTTCTTTGGCATTATTCATTCCTTGAGTGCATATGGGACTTCGTATCCCAACTTGTTTCCCGCCATAAGAGAAAAATCGCATAGATATTAACTAAATTTTCAAGCAGTTGAGGAATGTTCTTTTTCTCTGTTTTAAAGATGGTTTTATAAATGTATGATTCTAACATATAATTAAAATTTGAATTTATTGATATTTTCTTCATTTCAATGTATTATATGTAGCCACTACTTCTTGAAATATTCATTAAATCTTTAATAAAGTATATTTTAATCTTATTAGGAAATACATTAGTCATACAGAAATTTTGATATGTATATTTTTATAACTTCTTATGTTTCATTTTCTCAGTAAGAGTAGAGAATTTCCCAATATATTTATAAGATATATCCCTTTTATAATAGGAAATAATGTATAAAATGGTGCTTATAGCAGAACTCAAGGTAAATGTTTGAAAATAATAACAAGTGGTATTGTAAATTCCCTTTCACTCTGAGTATATCATAGCAGCATTTGTAAGTGTGATGAAATTTGATCCTCTCCCAGGTAAGGCTTTGCCACTCCCATGGGTCTTTGACATGGCCATTATCATGTCAATAGAATTCAATTCAGGCTTCACTCACTCCCTACCTTGTAGAAGAACAGCCATCCCTAAACAAACAGGATCACTTGTTTCATAAATAATGATGTGATTTTTGTCTCATAGTGACAAAGTTTTTCCTCTCTTCCAACAAATACTTGCCTCTTCTCTTTTGAACCATTTTTGTCATCATGTATACACTTATCCAGAGTTTTCCCTCGAAGAGGGCATTTGCCAAGGTTTGGAGACACTTTTGGTTATCACATCGAGGGAAGGACGAATGTTGCTACACTCTAATTACTAAGCTTGGCAATGCTGTTAGGCACCCTATATTACAACGGGGAGCTCCCGCATGGAAAGTTACCTACCTCAAGATAACAGTAATGCCAAGATTGACAAATCCTTCTCCAGAGTCTGGTCACTTCTCGCCATTTACTTCTGGAATCTTCTTCCAGTGGGGTTGGAACTAGTTCACCCTACCTAGACACCGAGTTTTTTTCTACTGTCCTCTTCTTAAAAATCTGTTTATCATATAGCAAAGTGGCCCCATAAAACTGTTTAGACATTATTTCTATACATTATGTCTACACATTATTTTCTATTTTTTGAGGACCTCCTCTCTCAGTGACTAGGGGTGAAGAGAGACGGAGGGTGGGGTTGAGAGGAGAAGAGGGAGGGGACTACAGCCAGGATACAAGTGAATAAATTATAATAAATACAGAAAAAATTTAAATAAATAAATAAAAGTAATGTCTCTTTTAAATATATTAGAAAATCCTTGACTCTTACTGAGAAAATGAAATATAAAGAGTTAGAGAAATACACATATCAAATTCTGTGTGACAAGTGTATTTCCTGACAAGATTAAAATATACTCTAAATAAAATATTTAATGGATAGTTCAAGTAGTGGTAGCTATATGTAATACTTTGAGATGAATAAAATATCAATACATTCAAATTTGACCTATATGTTAGAATCATACATTTATAAAACAGAGAAAAAGAACATTCCTCAACTGTTTACAAATTTAGTTTAATACCTATGTGATTTTCTCTCTGCTATCCTCAAGAAAACCTGGAGAGAAAAAAGTTTGGAGATGCATAAAATTGTCATCTCCCATCTGTTTAAAATACTGTAGTAATCTTTCATGTGATTCAGAGTAAAAGATCAAGACCTCACTGGAGGGTTCAGATTTTTTATTGCTTTTTTTTTTTCACTGCTTTGTTCCATTCCAACCACAGTAGCCTCTGTACTTCACATAACCCAGTTACATTATTGCAACAGGATGTAGTCTTGGTCTCCTTCCTGTCTCTTCCTCTCTGCCCAAAGCAGTCTGTCTAACTTGTAGATCTATGAAGCTTTCCTGGTTCTGCCACTTAAATAGTGTTGTACTCATTTCTTACTTTTCTTACCCCTTTGAACTCATTCTCTCCCTTCATATTTCTCTCACCTCCTGACAGCTTATATGTCTTACTATTTCTATCAACTGTTCTGTTCACCAGCATTTATGAGTTACCTTATGACAATAACGAATTCGTTATTTCAGAGCATTGTTATATCCTCAAGGCACACAAGAGTAGTGGCTTAGTAAATGTATATTTATGAAGGAATGAGTGATCTAATGAATAATATCACCTTAGCTGTTTCTGTCATGCATTAAATAGTGCAGCCTATGTTCTAGAATATTCGTTTTGTCACCTCTGTTCTTAGGTATACACAATTTGCGCCCTGCTGTTTACAGTTTTTTCTAGCTCACAGATTTTTTTTTTAAATTTTGGTTCAATTATAGTACTATTCCAAACAAATTTCAGGATAGATGTTTCTTCCCATTTTATTACAGGTTTTAAGTGTGTTCGGTGATGTAGCTTTTTATTTTCTGCAGTCTGATCTAAGGACCATGAAGTTCCTTTCGATCTAGGACCATCCAGGTCCTTTTGTTGTGTTTGTGTCTTCCTGTCATGGTCACCAGGAGCATAGCAAGTTTAATGCATTGATTGCTTAGCTGCTCACTAGACCAGGAAATGGTATTCAAGAACTTGAGCTCATAAACATTTAGGCATTTACACTCATCTTGTCTTCCTCATTCAAGAACCTTCGTATGACCTTGTTTTACTTGATAGGGAAAAAGAAGTGTCATCTGAGTATATTAGTTTGGCCTTCTATGCTTATGACTTCACAGACTCAATTAGAACAATTTTATACATAAATAGTTTACACTTTAGATTTGAGAGGGTTTTTTTTTTTTCCCTTCTGAAACTCCAAACAAGGGGCATGCATGGAGATAACCTAGAACCCCTACACAGATGTAGCCCATGGCAGTTCAGTGTCCAAGTGGGTTCCCTACTAATAGGAACAGAGACTGTCTCTGACATGAACTCAGGGGCTGGCTCCTTGATTACCTCCCCCTGAGGAGGGAGCAGCCTTGTGAGGCCACAGAGGAAGACAATGCAGCCAGTCCTGATGAGACCTGAAAGACTAGGGTCAGATGGAAGGGAAGGAGGACCTCCCCAATCAGTGGACTGGGGGAGGGGCATAGGAGAAGAAGAGGGAGGAAGGGTGTGACATTGGGAGGGGAGGAGGGAGGGAGCTACAGAGGAGATACAAAGTGAATAAACTGTAATTAATAAAAAATAATAAATTGAATAAAAAGAAAGACCTGGAAGGGCCTGGAGCTCCACAAGGAGAACAACAGAACCGAAAATCTGGGCTCAGAGGTCTTTTCTGAGACTGATACTCCAACCAAGGACCATTCATAGAGATAACCTAGAACCCCTGCACAGATGCAGCCCTTGGCAGCTCAGTCTCCAAATGGACTCCCTATTAAGGGGAATAGAGGCTGTCTCTGACTTGAAATCAGTGGCTGGCTCTTTGATCACCACCCTCTGGCAGGGGTGGGGGCAACCTTATCAGGCCACAGAGGAAGACTATGAAAGACAGTCCTGATGATAACTGATAAGCTAGGGCCAGATGATAGTGGAGGAGGACCTCCCTATCAGTGGACTGGGGGAGGGGCATGGGAGAAGAGGGAGGGAGGGTGGGATTGGAAGGAGATGAGGGTGGGGCTACAGCTGCAATAAAAAGTGAATAAACTGCAATAAATAAAAAAATATATTTAAAAATACAAAAAATTGTGTGCAGTAGCCTATAGAAACTAATATACCTAAAGATCTAGGCTGTCTTTAGTACAACTCATCTGAAAACTGGCAAATGAAGAAAGTTATGGTTTCTTGTGTCCTAACCCCACCCCATCCAGGAATATTGACATAAGAGTGAAATTGTTCAGCATACCAGATCCTTTATCTTGTCGCACACGTGCCTGCTGTGTGCCCTCAAATGAGCTGATGGAGAGCACACTGTTTAAAAACAGAAATTTTAGGTCAGAGCAGGTTATCAATGAAACCTTAGGTATACTGAAATAAGTATTTCACGTTTGGTCTGCATTTTTGTCTTAAGCTTTATTTTATAAATGTAAACTGGAGTTGGTATATACAATCTGAAAATAATTTGACCTGCATTGCTTGGGAACAATCATGCAGTAGCTTTTGTTCTGGACCATGCACATGTGTGTTTGTGAATGGTGGTATAGATTTTGATATATTAAGGAAGCAAAGATTTTTAATCTTAAGTAACATGATCAAAGCATGCTGTGATCACTATCCATCCATACATGACTGCTGGCCCTTTATTTATTTTGTACTTTATAAAAAATATGATTTTTTTTCTATTGCTTAATTTGCTTTGGGGTAAAATTCAAAATCTATAGGTTCTAAGTATATGAAACAGAAACAATTTTTCTAAAATGTGTTTTCATGATTATGAGGCATCTAGAGATGGACTTCACTGGTTTTGATATTTCTTGTCATTTTTGGAGCATAGTTAACTAGGAACAGGAAAAACAGAACCTTCATTTGCCAATAGGAATGGGAACAACTGAACTTCACACAGAAACATTACTCAATGTTTTGAATGGATAGCTGTCTAGAGGTCATAAAACGTACTTTCTTAGTAAAACTATGACTTATTTAGGACTTCAAATTTGCCATTCAAGTCATTAACATTTTGCCTTTTCCCCAAGTGGATAACAAAGTACTCTCTGTAATTTTCTCAATATTATTAATATTGGTTACTTAATTAATAATTAAGTATTTCAATTTTACAACTACAGTTTCAACTTTCAAAATTACATTATCCAACAAAACCAATACTCTTTCAAAGATCACTATTTTTAAATTAATTAATTATTTATTACAGTTTATTCACTTTGTATCCCCCTGTAGCTCCCTCCCTCCTCCCCTCCCAATCCCACCTTTCCTCCCTCATCTATCAGTGCACTCCCCCAGTCCACTGATAAGGGAGGTCCTCCTCCCCTTCCTTCTGATCCTAGTCTATCAGGTCTCATCAGGAGTGGCTGCACTGTCTTCCTCTGTGTCCTGGTAAGGCTGCTCCCCCCCTCAGGGGGAGGTGATCAAAGAGCAGGCCAATCAGTTCCTGTCAGAGACAGTCCCTGTCCCCATTACTATGGAGGCCACTTGGATACTGAACTGCCATGGGCTACCTCTGTGCAGGGGTTCCAGGCCATCTCCATGAGTGGTCCTTGGCTGGAGTATCAGCCTCAGAAAAGATCCCTGTGCCCAGACTTTTTAGATCTGTTGCTTTCCTTGTGGAGCTCCCGTCCTCTCCAGGTCCTACTCTCTCCCCCTTCTTTCATAAGATTCCCTGCACTCTGCCCGAAGTTTGGCTATGAGTCTCAGCATCTGCCTTGATACCCTGCAAGGTACAGTCTTTCAGAGGCCCTCTGTGGTAGGCTCCTGTCCTGTTTTCTGTTTTCTCCCTCCTCCGATGTCCATCCTCTTTGCCTTTTTAAATGGGAATTGAGCATCTTAGCCAAAGTCCTCCTTCTTGATCGCTTCCTTAAGTGTACAGATTTTAGTATGTTTATCCTATATTATATGTCTAATATCCACTTATGAGTGAGTATATACGCTGTATGTCTTTTTAAATATTGAGGAAAATCATGAGTATTATTTGTCCTTATAAGTTTTGTTAGCAGGCCCACATCATGGGATAGGTTATTTTTAGCAATGGGTTGCATGAGTAGTTCAGTGATGAACTGTTCTGAAATGTTTTATGGCCTATGAGAAAGCTTGCTGTCTCGATTGTAGTCTATGGGAACAGGACTTTGTTAGGTACTGTGTCTGACAAGGAAAAAGAAGGTTGAAACAACAAAATCATGTTCAGCAACATTACTTCTTACCAAAGTGACAAATTCTGAAATTCCAGACATCAGTGGTGGATGGGAACCTTTGTGATTTGTTGTTAAGATAATACAGACGATAGTTTTGAAATACAGTAATGTTCTTTATTTTTACTTCTTTCGTGAATGTGATCTTTCTCTTTTCAGTCACAGACCTTCATGTCTTAAAATGTACTTTTGTTTTTATTGTCATAAAAGAAACAGAGTTCATGCTCAAATTTTAATTTCCCCAATGATTTTGATTCATAGCTCCAATGTTTCCTTGAAAATCAACCTTAATTGAGAAAAAGGGGAAGTTTTTAAAATCAACTGTATTTATGTCAAAAATAACCTTGAGGAATATAAGTAAAGAGTATAAAAATCAGTCAGTATATACTGTAAACAGACCCTATTTCATTTCTAAATCTGATTCTAAGGAGAAAAATATAAAGAGTTTGAAAAAATGCGCGGGGCAGAAAGCAGGGGCCATGAGCTAAAGCCTGGGCCATCTAAGGAAGACACTGGAGCATCCAATCGAAGCCACGGTTCAGTGAGTTTCCATGACGGCCTGTGAGTTTGCAGAATTAGCTCTGCTCATGGAGAATCCATCTGAGTCCAGTCCCCAGTCCCACATCTTAGAGGCAGTGCTCCAGTCACAGGGCATCTCCTATGTCCACTGTGAAGACGGTAGTGCTAAAAATTTCATAGAGCAACTGGGGTTTGAATCAAAACAGGACTACACCACTGGTTATAATTTAGGATCCACCATCTTCATCACACTGCTTGCTCATAGGGCTGGTCCAAAAGATAAGTTCCATGAACCACATATCAGTAGAGAGCAGATTTGAATGCCTTAAGTCAGATGTGTCATAGAGGTCATCAAAGATAGACCACAAGATTCAGAAGGTAAATGACACAGAGGCAGAGGGCATAACACCCGTTCTAAATTTTTTTCTCTTGCCACATAAAAGAACTCCAGTATTCTTTTTTGTTTGTTTGTTTTCTTTTTAAGACAGGGTTTCTCGGGGACTGGAGAGATGGCTCAGTGGTTAAGAGCACTGTCTGCTCTTCCAAAAGTCACGAGTTCAATTCCCAGCACCCACATGGTGGCTCACAACCATCTGTAATGTGAACTGATTCCCTCTTCTGGCAGGTATAAATGCAGATAGAACACTCATATACATAAAATAAATAAATCTTTAAAAAAAATCTTTAAAAAAAAAGACAGGGTTTCTCAGTTTAGCCCTGGCTATCCTGGCTGGCACTTACTCTGTAGACCAGGCTGGCCTTGAACTCAGAGATCCATCTGCCTCTGTCTCTGCCTCCCAAGTGCTGGGATTGAAGACAGATGCCAACACATCTGGCTCCAATAATCATTTTTAAGTGTTAGGAAGAGAAAGGAAGCCTTTTGGAAGGAGGAGAAAAGGCTCTAGCTAAGGAGTTCAATTTCAAAGAGATAATTAAGTGAGGACTTAGTGGATGCTGAAGAGGTGGCTGGGCAGGTAAGGACATTTGCTGCTCTTCCAGAGGACCTGAGTCTAACAGCTCACAGCTGCCTATGATTTTTCGGTCTCTTCAGGCACCCATGTACTTGTGGTACTTACACGTAATAAAAATGAATCTTTGAAAGGTAAAGTGGTGAGCTTTTAATAGCAGTTATTTAGGAATATGTGGGTAACCAGGCCTTTGTAGACAAGATCACTGCTAACATTGCTGTACATTCCTCTTCCAATGCTGTACTCAGTATTGACTCATCGGTTCTGTTTGTATCACTGAATCATTTACAAGACAGCCCAGGCCAACTAACTTCTGAGAATAAGCATTTATGTTGTGGAGTTTCTTTGACATGAATTAAATCTGACCTAGCGGCCTTTCGCAAGGCTTAGCTAGGCTAGTAACAGCCACATCTCTTCACACAGACAGCATTTTGGCAACTTCTATGAAAGTGACTACTTTGCCACAGCTGCTGTGTCTGAATGTACTTGCATCAGCTGCTTTCTGTCCCTCAAAGACACAAATTTTGCAAATAAAATCACTGAAGACAGTTTCATGGCCACTGGGTCGTCAAAACTTCAACATTCTAGCTGAACTATTTATCTAGTTTAGATGCTGTTAAGGAGTGCCTAGTGTGGTCTCCAAGTCTCAGTCTTCTATTAGAAAACAAAATAATATTCTTTAAAGAACATTCTGTGTGTGCTTGCACACGCATATGTGGTGGGTTTCTTTGTATGTGTTTTCTGTGTCCTTGTTATTTGGGATTTTGTTTTATTTCTGGAGAGAAAGAAAAAGTTGGGTTGGTAGAGAGATGTGGAAGATCTGGGAATAATTGGGGTAGGAGAAAACAACATTGAAATAAATTGTATGAAAAGGTTTTCAATAAAAAGTTTAAAATAACAATATGTAATTGGCATGTTAAGTGGGTAACTCATGAAAATATTCATCTGTAAGGGCAGGTAGGCCGACTATAGACAGATAGATAGTCTCTGGCAGCTCACACAATGCACACATTTCTAAACATAAACAGCCATATGTGTAACTTACAACTATATAAGCACATAACACGAGAACATGAATATTAGCACATTATGTGTGGATTGCAGCCAAGAAACCTTAGAATAATTCTTTTTTGACTACACAGGAATAACTTTTGTTCCTCAGGAAATACTTTTAGCCTTATGTTCACACATTCTTGAAGCTGACTCTAAGCAGTGGAAGAGGATCACGAACTTATTTGGGAGGTGAAGCAATAGGAGTCTGGAGTCATACTGAAGGGAGGGGAGATCAGTCCCCCAGGACAAGTGGTTCCAGGAGCAGTGTGCTGCATCCCAGCTGTGGCTGCAGGGAGCTTGCCCAGCTGCTCACCAACCTTCACTTTCATTAGTGGACATTTTATTTCTCGAAGGGGAAAAGTGATTTCGAGAACTTGTCATTGGTTCCTCACCCCGATGGAGTAACTCTGGCCTGTGAATGCTGGCCAGTGACCCTTCCAGGAAAGTGTCAGTTAAACTTATTGACAAGTTGAGGAAGTATATATGTCCAGAAGTGGTATTTTATGTTAAACTAGTAGAGAGTGAAAGGCAGTAGCTATAGAAATGTTTCTTATTAAGTCCCATTGCATACCTCCACTTCACACACAGCTGCTGCTACCCACTTATCTCCATTGTACCCCTAGACTCCCACTCCTTGGTGAATCTAAGGTCCTTTCAGCATGCTCCACCACACAGGAGAAGCTGTAATGGACTCAGTGCACTTTTCTGTGCAGAGAAAACATAGGGACTACTCATGGTAGAGTTAACTTCTGAACCAGTTTTCACGTTTATGTAGACTTTGACGGCTGGATTTAATGATTGTTTCCCCAACCATTTGCTATATCTACCATTCAGCAATGAATTCCAGACTGCACAGGTTTTGTTTGCTGGCTCAGAATTGTGTCTGTCTTTGTGTGTGTGTGTGTCTGTGTATTTTTAAAAGGTGTTTTAAAATTTTTTATTTATTACAATTTATTCACTTTGTATCCCAGCTGTAGCTCCCTCATCCCTTCCCAATCTTCCCTTTCTCCTCCCATGCCCCTTCTCCAGTGTTGTTCTAGTTACTGTGTTCTTTGCCTTACAGAAGCTTTCCATTTTCATGAGGTCCCATTTATTCACTGTTGATCTTAGAGCCTGAACTGTTGGTGTTTTGTTCATAAAGTTGTCTCCTGTGCCAATGAGTTGAAAGTTGATCACCACTTTCTCTTCTAATAGATTTATAGTTTCTGATTTTATGTTAAGGACTTTGATCCACTTGGACTTGAGATTTGTACAGAGTAATTAGATACGGATCTATTTTCATTTTTCTACATGTAAACACCCAGTTAGACCAGCACCATTTGTTTTTTACCGTTGTATGGCTTTGGATTTTTTGTCAAAAATTAGGTGGTCATAGGTGGGTGGATCTGTTTCTTGGTCATTCATTCAGTTCCATTTATCAAGCAATCTATTTCTATGTCAGTACCATGCAGTTTTTATTATTATTGCTCTGTAGTACAGCTTGAAATCAGGGATGGAGGTACCTCCAAAAGTTCTTTTAGTATACAGGATTGTTTTAGCTATTCCAGGATTTTATTTTTCAAATGAAGTTGAGACTTTTTTTCAAGTTCTGCAAATAACTTGTTTTGGTATTTTCATGGGAATTGCATTGAACCTGTAGGATGCTTTCGGTTAGATAGCAGTTTTTACTATGTTAATCCTACTGACCCATGAGCATGGGAGACCTTTCATTTTTTTATATCTTCTTCAGTTTCTTTCTTTAGAGACTTGAAGTTCTTGTCATGCTGGTCTTTCACCTGCTTGGTTAAAGTTACACAAAGATAATTTATATTATTTGTGGCTATTGTGAAGGGTTTTGTTTCCCTAATTTCTTTCTCAGCCCATTTGTGATTTGTATACAAGAGAGCTACTGATTTTTGAGTTAATTTTTTATCCAGTCACTCTGCTGAAGGTGTTTACCAGTTTATCAGTGGTACAATTTTTGGGTTCACATATGTGTACTATCATATCATCTGCAAATAATCATACTTTCTTTCATTACATACTGGAAAAAGATCTTCATTTGGCAAAGGGATAATATCCAAAATATATAAAGAACTCAAGAAACTAAACACCAACAAACCAAATAATCCAATTAAAAATGGGGTACAGAGATAAATGGAGAATTCTCAAAGGAGGAGTCTCTAATGGTTGAGAAGTACTTAAAGAAATGCTCAACATCCTTAGTCATCAGAGAAATACAAATCAAAATGACTGAGATTCCATCAAAAACTCAAGTGACAGCACATGGTGGTGAGGATGTAGAGAAAGGGGAATACTCTTCCATTGCTGGTAGGAGTGAAAACTTGTATAACCACTTTGGAAACCAATACGGCACTTTCTCAGAAAATTGGGAATATCTCTACCTCAAGACCTAGCTTTACCTCTCTTGGGCATATACCCAAAGGATGTTCCACCATACAACGAGGACATTTTTTCAACCATGTTCATAGCAGCTATATTTATAATAGCAAGAAACTGGACACAACACAGATGTCCTTCAACTGAAGAATAGATATAGAAATTGTGGTACATTTATACAATGGAATACTACTCAGCAATTAAAAAACAAGGAAATCACGAAATTTTCTGGCAAATGGATGGAAATAGAAAATATCGTCCTCAGTAAGGTAACCTAGACCCAGAAAAACACATATGGTATGTACTCACATATGTATGCATCACGTTTAAGTGGATATTAGCCATATAGTACAGGATAAATATACTATAATTCACAGATCCAAAGAAGAGAAGTAACATGGAGGGCCTAAGGGAGGATGCTTCAATCTCACTCAGCAGGGGAAATAGAATTGACAGGGAAGCAATTGAAGAAAGAGAACAGGGTAGGAGAGGGAGTGCAGAGAGCAGTGAGGGTGGGGATCATATGTGGGAGAGTGGGACTGGAGACCAGAGGGCTTGGTAGAATGACACAGAGGGGACAAGAACAACACAAGAAACCCAACAGAGTCAACCAACCTGGGCCCATAGCAGCTTACAGAGGCATGGACTGGACCTAGGCCTCTAGGCATATGTAGCTATTGGGCAGCTTAGTCTTTTGTGGGTCTCTTGTAAGGGGAGCAGTCCTGATATGACCTGATGTGCCTGGCTGGTGGTGGTTGGCTAGTCAGGGGGCAGGGGGAGCTCTGCTATTCTGAGGATTAGGGAAATGGGAGTAGGGATAAGAGGGAGGGTGGGATCCAGAGGAGGGAAGGACTGGCCCACGATCAGGATGTAAAGTAAATAAGTAAAATAAATAAATAAATAAAAATGTGTTGAAATTTATATTATTAACTCTTAATAACTTTAAATAGGCCACAAGAACTATACACATCAATAATAACAAAGTGTGATGGCCAGTTTCTATCATAAAATCTGGTCTGGAATTATGTTTACAGAAAGAGTAAAAACACAAAAGTAAAAACTGGCAAGTGAATTCTTTTATCCTCTTGTAAACAAACGCATACATATACACACATGTGTCCACATATGCATGTACACTGTTGATACACCCTTAGAGAAGTACAGGATATCCACATACACACAAACAGGGATACATATATGTACAAATTATATACATACAAACATAAACATATGTGCACACTTATGTATGTATACTGTCTACACACCCTTAAACAATATGCACATATACACAAACATGTATTATGTATGCAGTATACACATAAGACAAACACGTGTGTGCATATGTATGTAGACCATCTATACACTTTACATATGTATATAATATACACATATACATGTGTATGCACATATGTATGAACTCTTGTCTGTACATGTGCTTTATATGTGTATATAATATATATACAAATTACACGTGCATGCATAATGTGACATGTGGGAATATATTATGTATAATGTATCCTTGGAATAATTCTGGAAAAAAAAACACTGCCAACAATTGACTTAGTTGTGTTTTAGATTTTACTGTCATTAGACTTACAAAAGTCACTTCAAGGCTTTTCCTTCCCTTTCAAGCCATGCCTGAGAGAGCAGCTGAACCCGCACATAGAACCTGCTCCCCTCAGGGTTCACAGTTTCTCAGCATGCCCCTGTAGTTTTAAACTATCAGTGTGAATACATATGATTTAAAAAATTCCTTGCTTTGTTTTTTGTTGTTGTTGTTGTTGGCTTAATTACATAGTATCCTCTAGTGACCTGTTTAACTTAGAATTCAAACAGGAGAGTTCACGGATGGTGTTTTAATTAACAGAAGTAATGCTGAATTCAGATTAAAAGCAAAGAGCCCCGAAGACAGAAGATCCTAGAGCTTGCTCCTTAATCGAGGCTGAAGCTCTCTCCTCTTAACCATCAGAGCAGGGGAGGGTACTGGAAAGAGGAAGCCACTAGAGGAATCAGTGTTCTTCATCTTGTCTCAGCAGCCTGTGGGTTGGCTCCTGTGTGTCTGTTAAGTGCTAATTCTAATCTTTGAAAGTCCATTTTCTCCCAGTCCAGGAAAGCTTCCTGTGATCTGTAGCCAAGAGAGCTGGAAGGTTGTTAGCACATTTATCATTGGCACCTAGAGCTAGAGGGGAGATTATAGACTGATTTGAATTTCACAGGGAGGGAAAGAAATGCAGAAGGGGTGGAGAGAAACAGAGACAGAGATAGAGTCAGAGAGACAGAGCTATTTCATGGGAACTGTTTTCTGTTTATGAAACAGTAAATGCTTTTTTATTTATGTGATATATAACCACAAAATACCCAAGCTCAGATGAATCAACACTCAGCCATTTTGTGTCCCTCCATTCTGTGACTCCAGTATCATCCAATCCTAATGAATTCTGAGCCAAGTCTTGGCTCTGTTCCTTGGCATGGGCTCACCTCAGACCTGAGCAAAGCAAAGAGGAAGGGGCTGGAAATGAGTCAGCTGTCCCTTTAAATGTGCATATTTAAAAAAGCTGTTCAGATGGTTGTAGATGGATAGTTATAATCGTGTATCAAAGAGAAGCCTTGATGTCATATGACTCAACCAAGGGATATAAGAATAACTAGTGTCATAGCTGGATGTGTCCAGGCTCACAGTTCTATTGGGGGTTTATTCAGAAGCTCGTGTCTCGCTCAGAGAGTGCTTTGGAAATATTAAAATCAAAAGCACTGTGGGAATGGACATGGTAGGAACATTTATCTCCTAATTAATAAGAAAAAAACTAAACAAATTTATAAAACTAAAGGAACTAATAACCTTTACAATTAACTTTGTTCAAAATTTTGTAATTAAAAATCAAAAACAAAGTGTCTGGGAGCAGCTGGGTGACCTCTGACCCTTTAAGACATTCTGGGAGCAGCTGGGTGACCGCTGACCCTTTAAAACATTCAACACTACAACATGGTGCATAGGAAGCCAAAACTGAGTGGCCTATGTTCACCGCCACAGGATGGAATGATAGATGCTCCTATTACTACACAGCAGAAATCAGATCTAACCAATTAACAGAATAAAGAGCCTTTTTAATTTGTCTTCTGTGGATAAAATGGACAGCCACGCAGCTGATTTCTGAAGGGGCTGATCCTCAGGTGCTGCCTTGGTCTGACAGCTGGCTTCTTTCCACCTGTCTCTGCAACCACTGCTTTATGTACAGCTGTCTGGGCTGGAGGACTTTTGGCAGCTAGGTGCACTATGTGATATGCACATCAGCGGAAAGTTTAACAGCAGCTCTCAGGCATATCAGCAAATCCTCAGCAGTCTTTCTGCTTGAATTGGCTTAGGTTAATTGCTTAGTGACCAGTGATGTGTATACATTTTGGACTGGCTCAAATAAGGTTAGGAGCTGAAGGGAGAAGTGTCAGCTTCCCTCAGAATGTGAGTCCCCAGTAAGGAGGTAAAACTTTCTGAGAAGGAAGATGTGAAGGAGGGAAAAAAAAAGCCAGGAAAGGACCAAAGACAGTAATTCTGACAAATACTGATATTTAGAGGTTTTATTTTTAGCAATACATTGGACAAATATTTTAACCTCAAGGATTTATCATTTGGAAGTGGAAGGAAGTCTGAAGGACTCGTAAAGGTATCTAAGACTTTTTTTAAAACACAGCTGAATAGATAGATATTAATTTAAAGAATTAAATGTGCTGCTGTGAATATGAAGTGACAAGTAGAGAAAGATTCATATAACTATAGCTAAATATGTGACAATAAAAGGCAAATTCTACAGGCTGTTAAGAAAAGAATCATACCATACTGTTAGAATTTTATTTTATTTTATTTTATTTTGGTTTGCTTTAATTGTGCATCAATTCAAGCAGAAGCTACTTCAGTGAAAGAATGAATTAAATGTGGTAGCCAAGGTCACTTGATATCACCAGGCCCAGCCAGCTCTTCCCCTGCTTTCTGTACTCCTTCATCTCTTCCTCCTACCTTTCTTCCTTCCTGTTTCTTATTTTTTTAAGTGAAAATATTTTATTCTGATTTGAACTTTACAGAATGCATAGGATACCCCGTAAAATTTTATGTTTAAATTTTTTTTTATTTGTTTTTATCTCAATCACAGGTTAGGTACTTTGAATCCCAGGCATAGCCCCCTCCC
>CM053764.1:129912894-129928688 GCA_028658305.1 Pachyuromys duprasi
TGTTGTTGCCTCAGTTGAACTCTGTTGTGGGATCTGTGTGCCTGGCTTCATGCTCTGTGCTAGAGGCGGTGAGCACCACAGGCTGGTCTCCCCTCTGGTCTGGAGGTTTGGCTCTTTGCTCTTTGCCAGAGGCTGCGTGTCCCCTTTTGATATGACCGCTGGGGGCGCTGCTCTGGTCAGGAGACTCTGAGCTCTGCCCTGAGCTTGCTGCTAAAGGCTCTCTTCTGGACTGGAGCCTTGGTGCCTCCTTCTGGGTCAGGGGCTGTGCACCACAGTCTGAGATGGTATTTGGGGCACTTCGGTCTGGACCTGATACTATGAGTCCCAATCCGTGGTGGTGGCTGGGTGTGCCTAGGGGGGTGGGTCTGACCGGTATCTGGGTGAAACTCAGTCCATCTGGGGTACCGTGTGCCACAGCCCAAAATGGCGGCTTAGGCGCCCAGCCCGGCTGTGCACAGCCTGTCTCCCTCCCCCTCCGGAGTTTTTCCTGGGAGTAGCTGGGACTTTTTTCCTTGGACTTTTCCACTTGATTTCCCCACTGTAGGAATTCCGCTCACCTGGCAGTTGCAAATGCTGGTGTTTTAGGTCTGAGATCTCAGTCTCCCAGTCGCTGTGCCTACACTACTGTCCTGCTCTTCAGACATAATGTCCTCCTGGGACAGCCATCTTGGATCCAGTCTACTTTGGTTTCTTGAGGAGCTTTCACTTTTTTCCACAATGGCTGTGATAGTTTACATCTCTACCAAAACATGTTAGTTCCTTATTCTCAGAATACATACCATCTGGCTAAGACATATTATTTCAGGTTTTCGTTTCTTCGTCTCTTACTGCCTTCTTTTGTTATTTGATGGATTTTTTGGTGCTTTGTGTGAATGATTTTATATTGTGCAACTGCTACAAGGTCTTGTTTTATAGTTATCCTGAGGCTTACATAAATATATAAAATGCTTCTGATAGGAAGCTGCAGTTGTGGCAGTCCATATTCTCGCCATATTGAGGGACATCTTGGGGATCGCTATTCAGCCACACAGGATGGGCAGGGCTATGTGAGCTATGTCCAGTAGATATGTGGTAACTTGGCTCTGTCTTTCAGCCAGGGGTAGCCCTTAGTGGATCTCTGAGGCATGTCAGGGTCATTACTCAGCAGCTGTAGTTGGGCAGGGCCAGATGTTTCTGCTCTGTTATGGAATGGGTGACCTGAATTGCCTCCTGGCCTGGAGAAGATTCTGACATCAGAGTGTTTATGTGGGAAAGCCAGCTAGGGACTTACTCCTTACAGATGTTAAGGACTGTGTGTCCTGCTCAGCAGGATCCTGTGAGGAAGGTTTCTAACATGGTGCCTCTGTTGACCAGGATGAAAACCCACAAGCTCCATCTGCAGTCAGACACTGGGAGGTCCATTTTTACTCTCGTTTTTAATTGAATCCCAGATTGACCAGCCCGGCTGCTACTTCCAGTGTTTTCTGTGTGAGATTACAAGCCTACAGGCCCTATGAGTCATCTAGAATTGTGGGAAACATGGATATCTACCTCACTTTTCCCACCGTAGAGGTTGTGATCCCAGGAATACCCAGCAACATAAATCCAACTAGAGAATATCCACCGGTCAAGGAGATCTTCATGAGTTTTTGAATACTTGGGTGTAAATCTGAAACATCAGAGTAAGGCCAGGCTTTGAGGGTGGGCACACCCATTTCCTTAGGCCACACCATATCTTTCCCAAACTGACACATGACCACCATACACAGTGTTTCCAGAGTTTCCCAAGGAAAAGTATAGAAGAAAAGCAAACTAGAACTTCAGAAATTAAGCTAGCCATGTATCATCTGCCATCCAGGACACAATGTAAAATGAATTGCTAACAATCATTCTTGCTTTCTTGGGAGGATCTCAAAATTATATGTGTTGAGTATGCTGACTGTGCGAGAGAAAAGGCAAACAACTGCTGCAGAAATAGGGAAGAGATGAGCAGCTCTTGTTCTTTGGGTGGACTAATTGGAGTTGAGCTACTAATTTTTCTGAAAATATCCATATATCTTTATGATTCTGTCACAATAGTTTAATGAATGTGCAGGAGGTATAATGACCATATCATTGTAATGAGCACTATTACCATCCCTTCAAACTATCAATGTTATGTATTGAGAACATTTACTGTTCTAGGACATTTCTAAATACATATGGTTTTAAGTAATAGTTACCCTATACTACTAATGAAAAAAAAGGGTGTCTCCACTAAGCCTTGCATGGCTGTTTGTTATGGAACTTTCATCCACACTCTGAAATTCCTCTTGCTAGTGAGCACTGTTTCATTTTACTCTATGGGATATATATTTTTCACAGTTGAATGAGAAAAATACTTTGTACTTGCCTTTCAGTGTCTTTTTCCTTTAACATAATGACCATGCATTTCACCCATGTTGCTGTGGAATTCTAAAGTTATATGGTTGGACCATATGCCATGGTATACAAATATCACATTTTCCTTAACTGTTAATTCACCAAAGGGCATCTAGTCTGGTTTCATATTTTAACTATTGGGTCTGGTGCTATGACATAGACAAGAGTTCAAATCTCTTCTTGATAGAACGCTTTATTAACCTTGTAATTCATATTTGCTAATGGGGGTCATACGGTAGTAGAATAAGATGGCATCTTTTGTGGCTTGATGTACTTCTTCATGATAATTGAGTGTTTTCTATTTGTTAGCGATGTCTACTTTTTAAAATAGTAGTCTGATTACTTTTTTAAATTCACTTTAGGCAATTTGTGTATTTTGAATGTCTATCCCTTGTGGGATTAGTACTTTTGAAATATTTCCTCCCATTCTGTAGACTCTCCTTCTTCCACAGCCCAGCCTCCAACCCTCCACTCTTTTTCCTTCCATTTTCTCTTTTTTCTCCTTTTCTTTCCCTCTCCTTTTATTCCTTCCATACATTCCTCCCCTTTCATTCCTACTTCCTTCTTTTCTCCTCCCCATCCTTCCTTTCCTTCTCCTTCCTTCTATCTTATTCTCACTCTATTATTGTGTTTTGAGAAATAGTCTCCCTATGTACACCACACTGTCTTCAAACCAGATCCTCCAGCTTTTGCTTTCTCAGTACATTGGGATTCCTACTGTAATCCCACAAGATTGCAGGCCTGCGCTAACACAAAACTGGTAGATTACATTCTTTTTAAATTTCTTTTCTTGAGTGGTACCTTTAAAAAAATTTTTTTGGAAATCAAACTAAGGGTTTGACACAATTCATTTGTTTATTCCTGTTTGTTTTGCCTTTGGGGTCCTGTATGCAAAAATCATTTGCCTACGTCAATGTTTGAAAGCTTTCTTATATCTTTTTATAGTTACTTCATAGTTCTGAATCTTACTGTTATGTTGAGTTGTTTTGTTTTGTTTTTTATGAGTGGTGAGAGGGCAGAATCTATTTTATTCTTTAGTTTTACCTGTTCATTTATTGAAAAGACTTTTTTGTCCATTGTTATGTAAACAATTATTAATTTATAAATTGTTATGCTGTAGGATTTTCCTTGTGTGATAGAAAGATAATCAGGGTGGCTTTGAAAATCATAAATATTTAATTCAAAGGTAGCAATGTATTATTTCTTCTGAGGAAAGCACAGCATTGTTAATGAATTTGAAATCCTACCTAAGTCATGAATCAGTCCATATGATGTGTAAACTTTTGAATGAGTGTAATTGCCTGTGTTGCTTTGTTTGTGGCTGTCTTATCTCCTCAGGCAGTCACTTATCCTTCCTGTGCTTCAGAAAAACTGAGTTGTGGAGCCAGATTTCATTTCCCTTCTCTTCATTCCAGTTGTCTTATTTGCTTGTGGCACCTTTTAATGCTAGGGAGGAACCAGGAATCTAGTTCTTTGTTCCTGTGTGGATACTTAATCCTGAAATAACTTCTTCTGATCAACCTGCTTCTGATTAGGACTGGACTGTTTCCCTGCTGTTTATCTTCTCCATTGTATTTTGAAAGTCTGTTGATTGTCACACTAAGCACAATCACTTTGTGCTGATGTGATTAGCCTTCTAAGACAGGTTTCTTAATTCATATAATACTTTCTTCTGTTTTTTTTTTTTGTCGGTGCAGTGAGGTTTATTGATGGTATTTAAGAGTAGGGCTCCCTGGGCCCCTCCTGCTACTCTGGGGGTCTGGGATGGAAACTGTGAAGGAGATGCTCAGTGTCAAGGGCTGAGTTGGGACAGGGACTCCTCAGCAGGGCCTTTCTCTTGCTCTTGTGTCCTTGCTGGGTTGGGTGATCCGGGACTTCTTACTCCTTGGAGGCCATGTAGGCCATGAGGTCCACCACCCTGTTGCTATAGCCGTATTCATTGTCGTAGCAGGAAATGAGCTTTACAAAGTTGTCATTGAGGGCAATGCCAACCCCAGCATCGAAGGTGGAAGAGTGGGAGTCACTGTTGAAGTCACAGGAGACAACCTGGTCCTCAGTGTAGCCCAGGATGCCCTTTAGTGGGCCCTCGGATGCCTGCTTCACCACCTTCTTGATGTCATCATACTTGGCAGGTTTCTGCAGTCGGCATGTCAGATCCACAACAGACACGTTGAGGGTAGGAACACGGAAGGCCATACCAGTGAGCTTCCCGTTCAGCTTTGGGATGACCTTGCCCACAGCCTTGGCAGCACCAGTGGATGCAGGGATGATGTTCTGGGCAGCCCCACGGCCATCACGTCACAGCTTTCCAGAGGGGCCATCCACAGTCTTCCGGGTAGCAGTGATGGCATGGACTGTGGTCATGAGTCCTTCCACAATGCCAAAGCTGTCATGGATGACCTTGGCCAGGGGGGCTAAGCAGTTGGTGCAGGAAGCATTGCTGACAATCTTGAGTGAGTTGTCATACTTATCGTGGTTCACCCCCATCACAAACATGGGGGCATCAGCAGAAGGGGCAGAGATGATCACCCTTTTGGCCCCACCCTTCAAGTGGGCCCCAGCCTTCTCCATGGTGGTGAAGACACCAGTAGACTCCATGACATACTCGGCACCGGCATCGCCCCGTTTGATGTTGGTGGGATCTTGCTCCTAGAAGATGGTGATGGGCTTACTGTTGATGACAAGCTTCCCGTTCTCAGCCTTGACTGTGCCGTTGAACTTGCCATGGGTAGAGTCGTACTGGAACATGGAAACCATGTAGTTGAGGTCGATGAAGGGGTCATTGATGGGCACAACCTCCACTTTGCCACTGTTGAAGGCAGCCCTGGTAACCAGGAGCCCAATACGGCCAAATCCGTTCACTCTGACCTTCACCATTGTGTCTAAGGGACGAGGCTGGCACTGCGCTAAGAGATGCGGCTGTCTCTGGAACAGGGAGGAGCAGAGAGCCCTTTCTTCTGTTTTTAAAGATTACCTTTCCATCGAGGCATTTTAAAAACAAATCACAGAAAACATGAATGTATTTTGTTAGCACTGTGTTTTTCCCTACGTATAATGAATTCCATAACTAAAGATAGCAGGATTCTCTCAGTAGGGAATAATTAACTGTGGATCTGTTAGATGTGACCAAAACTCAAGTTGATGAGTTCTAATTAGAATAAAGAAAAAATATTGGTTATATTAACACATATACACATAGATGCTTTCCCCTACATCCCATATACCCAGATCCAGTCCTTACAAGGTAAAAGAGGGCTAATCTTCTGAATCAAGCAATCTTAATATTGTACATTAAATGAGAATGTAGTTTCTTTGCTCCTAGAGTGAAGTGCTTTCAGCTCAGCAGGTCTCTGGGTTGATGTAGTGTTGCTTGGCATAAGTGAACTTTTGCATGTGCTATTGACTTCAATTTCCCAGTAATTTGTTGAGGGCCTTTCCATCCAGGTTCATCAAGGACCGTGTTTTGTAGATTTTGTTTGTTTGTTTTTGTTGTTGTTGTTGTTATCAGTTTTCTGAATTAGTATCAGGGTAACCCTGCCCTCATAGAATGCATTTGGAAGAATTCCTATTACTTCACTTCTCTTGGAATAATTAAAAACAATGATTAGTTGAATTTAGTTGTGAAGCCATTTGTTCCTGTGAGATGTTTCTTTTTTGATTAGTGATTCAAGCCGGTTATTAGTCTATTAAGATTTTATATTTTTTATGATTCACTATTGATTTGGGTATGTTTTTTAATTTGTCCACTCATAGGCTCTCAAATTTTGGGGGCATGTAATTATTTATAACAGTGTTTGGTTAGCCCTTTGTGTCTTGGGTACATTGGATTATTAAAATAATTATTAAAATAATAATAGTTATTATTATTTTAAAGGATACTTGAACTCATTAAAAGAACTTATGCTGGGTCTCTTCAGCAGGAACCTCAGACGGCTCCTGTTCACCATGTCTCTTATGTTACATTTGATCTGTATTTTGCCATGATATTCTATAAGCAGGCAAAAAGACTAGTGATGAAGCCAGTCAAACAACGCATGGGATGATTAACATAGAAGTGAAAGTTAAAGTGACTGCAGTCTACAAACATTGACCATTAGTTGCTTCGCTCACTTGTCAAGTGTGCCCAGGTCAGCATATACATGACTTAAAAGAGCAAAGTGAAACAGTTAAGTGTTCTTTTTCACTGAAGGCAATAGGACTAGCAAAACTTCAAGGTCAGGCTGCGAGAAATGTCTAACAACTTACACAGAAGGCAGAGTGCAGGTGGAGGCTCCTCTCAGCATCATGGTGAGCCCTCGAAAAGCCAAAACTCCTCCTCTCAGCATCATGGTGAGCCCTCGAAAAGCCAAAACTCCTCCTCTCAGCATCATGGTAAGCCCTCTAAAAGCCAAAACTCTGTTCAAGAAGTTGCAGTGGTAACTGCTAGCTCTAGATGTTTTTGAAAGATTTACAGTCATGACTTATTCCATCACGTAAAAGATGAACGTTGTGTCTGTGAGTGTGGCAGTGAAAAATTGAGGAATTTCTTCATAAATTGATTGGAAAGTTTCTCTGAAAACCAAGTATCCGTAGTATGCAGAAATAAATGTTTATTTGTAGCTATTGGGGAGAATCATGAGAAATAGCTTAACCTACTGGTCTGTGGTGCTGATTAAAGTTTCTTCATCAGTTTTTTTTTTTTTCTAGATGATACATCTATTAGTTTCCTGGTTATTTGAGAATCTGGGCCCATCTATTCCATTACATCCCATCATATTTACTTCATGAAATTAGGTGCCCCAATGCTCAGCGCATGTTAAGAATTGTTGCATCTTTTTGATTGACTGTTTCAGTTACACATATCTATATACACAAATATATATATATATATATATATATATATATATATATTTTAATTTGGCTTGATGAAATGCACTTCATATGAAATGAGCTACAGTTCTTGCTGTCACTTTCAGGCTTTCATTTACAGTGTATATTGATTTCTATTTTTTTATTCTCTGTGTGTCTGCCATTGACCTGTGTAGACAACCTAGGTATCTGGTGTTTTAAGTTGTGCAAATTAACATAATACTTTGTTATTTTTTTCTACAAGTCATGAAGATATGCCAGATGCAGATATTTATAACAGAAGACCTTAAACAAATACATATAAGGTAAATTTGAAATGTTACAGGTCAAGATCCATTTCCACATTCTAATCAGCCAAGGTCAAGCAGTCTTCAGGATTCTAATAGATACAGCTTCTGCCAAAAACCTCAGTTCACAACATTCAAGTAAGATGCTTTTCACAGCCAAGGATACATCAAAGAGATGACCTAAAGGATGTGAGAAAACTAGCTCAACTAATCTGATGATGTTCTAATATTCTTAGAATATAAGAAACACAGTAAAACTCAAATCCCCCCCCCAAAAAATGTTCAAACAAAAATAAAGAAATGAAGGCTGGAAAGATGTCTCGGTGGATAAAGCGTATACTAGGAAGGTATGAGGAGCAGTGTGACACCCCAGATTATATAACAGCTGATGTCATGATGGATGCCTATAATCCCAGAGACAGGGCATCCTCAGAGCAACCTGGCCAGCTGTCTATGTAGACTATCCAGTTGGGTAAGCTCTGGGTTTAAGTAAGAGATCTGGCCTGGAGAGAGATAGGCAAAGACACCTCACATTGACCTCAAGATACCACATGTACACACATGTGCAGGAGCAATGGCACTATGTGTATGTTGACATGCATGTGCACAGACACAAACACATGTAATGAAAACTGGCCAAATAATCTCAGTACACTTGCCAATGTCAAGAAAAAAGGTGAAAACATGCCGCTGTGGAAATACAAAGAAAAACCTAGGTTAAGATACTATCTTACCCAGTTAGAATTTTTACTGTCAATAAAGAATATCAGCAATATTACACACACTGGTGGGGCAACAGATTCAATACAGCTAGTGAGAGTGTAAGCTAAGTGAGTACATTTCCATTGCAGAGCTTAGGGTGGGCATTCATCACAAACATAAACTCGGCTGTTCTTTTCTGACTCTGCTTGTCTAGCCTTTGAGTATCTAAAGAAGTGAAATTAGTGTCACCTAAGTTATGGGATCTGCTTAGAAACCTGTGAACTGAAAAATCTGAACACTGCATCCATGCAGAGAGGAAAAATCAGCTGTCAATTTATTTATTTCATGTGCATTGGTGTTTTTCTGCATGTATGTCTATGTGAGGGTGTCCAATCCCCTGGAACAGAAATTACAAACAGTTGTGAGCTGCCATGTGGGTGCCAGGAATTGAACTCAGGACCTCTAGAAGAGCAGCCAATGCTCTTAACCGCTGAGCCATCTCTCCAGCCCTATATATTATATTTTACAGCTGCAAAAGATCAACTCAATGATCAGTTACTAGTGCAGGGTGATATACCTGAAACCTCTCAGTGGTATCTCAGTAACTGGGAGTCATCAAGTCCAGCTAACTTAGCTGAATACTGCTTCTACCTTTGATTGCACACTGTGTACTTAGCTCAAAACAGAAAAGCAATAGCAACAGTATTAGTCAGCCTTGTCCCACGTGACAAACATCAGATGACTTCAAGAGAGAAAAATAAGTTCCATTTGTTTTATCTATTAAGCACAGTTCTCATTGGGATTTCCCCTTCCTTCTTTGTCTAAAGGAAGAGAACGTAGCTTGTTCCTCAAGCTACTGGTCAAGTGACCTAGTTTCTGTTCCTTTCTCTTTGTTGGGCCAATGCTGATCTTTCCCAGTGGACTGTACTTTCTTTTATTCACGTACAGAAGTTACTGGAGCTTTAAAAGTGAAGTGTGGAAGCTCTCCAAAATATGTAGTCGAAACACAGACACTCTGAAATGGCCCCTTCTCAGCCTGCTGTGCTTTTCAGTACCATGACCAACACTCTTTCTAAACAGAACTTTTGGAAGATCATTACAAATTTAAATTTTACTCTATCATTCACTTTCCAAAGACAATATTTTTATACTCAATTTTCATACTCTGAAAATATGTTTTTCTATTTTTCGGGACCTGGGCATGTTGTTTATAATATTCAAAATAATCATTACTGTGATTTACTGTCATTAAAAATTCCAAATGATGGAGACATATATGTTTTCCTTTAAAAATTATTTATTTATCTATTTTATGTATAGGTGGGTATTTTCTCTGCATGTATGTCTGCATACCAGAAAAGGGAATCAAATAGCATGGAAGTACCATTATAGATGGTTGTAAGCTGCCCTGTGGGTGCTGGGAACTGAACTCTGGATCTCTGGAAGAATAACTAGTGTTCTTAAGTGTTGAACCATCCCTCCAGACCCTGATATTTTCCTTTTTAGTGCTAACTTTCCTGTGTTATTTATAGGAGATAAAATCCCTAAGAAATATGTGCATCATGTTAAGTTTGGGTGGGTTTGAAATTATTACACAGATGTGAATTGTTTTGCGTCAATTAAGAAGAAAACTGGGAAAGGAAAGAGGAGGTATGCCCTTCTCTTTTTTGAGACAGGGTCTCACTGTGTAGCCCTGACCAGTCTGGAGCTCACCACAGAGACCAGGCTGACTTCGAACTCAAGAGATTCATCTTTTTTTTTTGCCTCCCAAGTACTAGAATTAAAGATGTGTGCCATCGTGCCCACCTGTGTTAGCTTTCTTACTAATCAGCGTGGAAAATAAATACCATATACCAAGTACTGATTATGTGAATATAGAAAATATACATCAACTAATTCTGTCAGGCTCCATTTCATTTAATAAAACTATATATTTTATTTTAAAAGTATTATATCACATAGATCCCATTTTCTCTGTGTGTTTGTGTAATTAATTTTTTTCATACAATATAGTTGGATCATATGCTTTCTTCTCCCCAACTGTCTTAAAATAATGGCCTGGCAAAGAATTAAAATAAGCAATGGAGGGTGAGAGTAGACATGCAGAGAAGGAGCCAGCTGTCTGACATAAATGTGTGCCCTGCCCCAGTGAGAAGTAGGGAGCACTTTGTCAAGGGTTCTTTGGTGTAGAAGATGAAAGAACAAGGAGGACATACATCTACAAGCTAGCACAACTTACTAATTATTTTCTATGTCTCATCATAGGAAAGTACATCAGAAGCATTTCTTTTAAGATCCAAGGCAGGAAAGCAATGCCCAGTCTAATCAGTTCTTTTCAACATAATTCATGCACTAATACAAGTAAATGCTTGAGAATATAGAAGCCACTAAATAACCAAAGCAATCTCCAACCAAAAGATGGAGGCACTGCGTTACCTAACATAGAAATATACTATGAAGGTATAGCAAGAGATGAGTCAGCATGGCGTTAGCATAAATGCAGGCATGTACACAAAGAGGCAGAATGGATAACTTAGAAATGAATCTTCACATTTATCGCCTATGACTACTGATGAAGTGCTAAGAACACAATGGGAAAGGATGGTCTCTTCAATAAATCACATGTGAAAACTGCACTTCCATATGCAGAAGAGTGGCCATAGAGCTCTATATCAAGAGCTATATTAAAAGAAAAAAAACAAAAAACAAAACCAAAAAAAACTTGAAGTGAATTAAAGACAAGACTCAGGCTATGAAATTACTAATAAAACAAAGGATAATTGATCTACAACACTGGTCTAGATAAATATATTTTTGAAAATGACCCTCAAAACGTAAACAACAAGAGCAAAAACAAGTGGGTAAATAAGAATATGTATCTTCCCTAAGGCAAGTGAAGGAACTCAACAGCAAGAACACAACAATCCTACCCAAAGGTGGTATAATTTCTAAAAATCACTTCAAAAGATAAATTCTAAACAGGTATACATGAAAAAAATGCTCAAACTTAGATCATGAGAAAAATGAAAACTAAAACCACAATGTCACCTCACACTGTTAAAAGGGCTAAAACTTTATAAAATAAAAATTTTAGTTAGAATATGGAGAACTGGAAACTTTTCTATAATTATAGAAGTAAAGTGGGTTGAGGAGCCATCGTGGAAAATGTAACAGTCCTCAAAACACAGCTGTGTGGCCATGCACTCCTATTCCTGGGTGATCTCAAATGAAATCAACTCAGCATTGAAGGAACTCAGCATTCTGTTTATCACCATGGTATTCACAGTAGGTAAGTTCCAGAAGCAACCTGCAGGACCCCGAGTAATGGATGGATAGAAACAATGTGGTATTTATATATGTCAAAATGATATTCATGAACAAAAGTAGGGTTTGCCTAGGGCATATCTCAGTGGCCAGGTGCTGGCCTATCATGGTAAGGGTTTGTGTTCAGTTCCTGCACCAAACAGGGGTGAGGAAGAAATTCTTCTATTCCTGAGAATATGAATGAACCTGAATGATGTTATAATAGGTGGGGCTAGTCACACATAAAAGAACAACTGCCAAACACCTTATTCATGTATGGAATTTGAATGAGGTCATTATTAAGATGGCATCTAAGTAGAATGGGTGTCATCAGGGTCATGGGATATTGGACAGGTGTCTGTCAAAGTAGCAGCCTTTCGATTGAGAATGAGTTCAAGAGACTCATTGTAAGCCTGAGACCCACCCCATGGGAGAGAGCCAACACCTGATACTATTAACAATATTCTGCTCTGCTCTCAGACAGGAGCCTGGCACAGCTGTCCTCTGAGAGACTCCACCCAGCACCCAATAGAAATAGATGCTGAGACTCACAGTCAAACATTGGGCAAAACGTATGGAGTCTTGAAAAGAAGTGTGAGGAACAATAGAAGGACCTGGAGGTGCCAGGAGCTCCATGAGAAGACCAACAGAGCCAACTAACCAGGGCCTAGAGGGGCTTGTGGAGACTGAAGCACCAACCGAGGACGATGCATAGACTGGACCTATGTTAATTTCTTTGGGTAGGGCACAAGTGTATGTTAATTTCAAAGTATCATGTTGCATATAGATTTATTGTTGTATATCAATTAAAAATAATGCCAATTTTGTAACTATAAAGAACAGGAAGGCTCATTTATTATCACCTGTGATTTAAAACTATTAAAACTCATCAGGATTCTTTACAAAATATAAGACAGACATAGGGAAAGTAAAAAAAAATGAAACAAGTCCTATCACTTTTCAGTAATGTATGCTAACTTGTTAAAGAAAATGTCTAAAACAGTAAAAATAGTTTTAAAATCATTTTATGTCTTAAATTTATTTGAGTTTTGTGTCTATTTGAGTCTCTCCTTGTGTGGCTGTATAGATAGTTAATGGTGGATTTTCCTAACCATTTTAGTGTCTGAATTCCTTTTCTCTGACTTTGTGGTAGATTCCACAGCTTTAGAACCATGATGTGACTCCACTACGTTACTACCTTAATGTAGTATTTCTAACTCTGTTTCCTTCGTTTCTTCTGATATTTCTAGTATGTTCCCTTAGCATTCTTAAGTGCTAACTTCAAATGATCATAATCTTTATGGCGTTTTCTTTCAGGCTACTGCCTATAAGTCTAAAATTTTGTAAATATATATTTATAATAGTAAGTATAAATACAAAATCAATGTATGTATATAAGTATATGCAGACATGTACACATGTTTGTTCTGATAATTTTTAATGTCTATTTTCCACTTCTGTTCTATTTTCCCTGCTCATTTTATAATCTGGTTTTTTAATTATTACTCTTTAACATATAATGATATATTTGTATTTCTGTTCTTTTTTAATATTTTGTTGAGTGCAAGGTCACTCCCAACTATTTATTATCTCTCTTGGTGCTTCATCATGTAAATATGTAAAAACATTTCAATTTATACCTGCAAATTAGGAAAACCTGACCAAATGTTCTGAACACAATTAACCTAATTGATAAAATCTGAAAAGAAATTGAAGGTCCCATCTTTATTGTTTAAGGGTGTTCAGCCTTTTCAAGAGTAAATAAAGCATGGCTTATATCATTTCCACGTCATGCAGTGCTAGAAGAAGACTTACATAACTCAAAATTAGATCCAGCAGTACTGCCCTGCCCCTTCTGTCCCTCTGCCTCCTGTAGCCTGTCAAGCACATTACTGTGACAGCAACCACTATTTTCTTTCTCACAAAGTAGAACAGGGTATCGTGTACTGCCTTGATTGGGAAATCTCCTCCTGACTTGGCAGGAGTAGCCA
This sequence comes from Pachyuromys duprasi, assembly GCA_028658305.1. Classification (NCBI taxonomy): domain Eukaryota; kingdom Metazoa; phylum Chordata; class Mammalia; order Rodentia; family Muridae; genus Pachyuromys; species Pachyuromys duprasi. Next base: position 129,926,426 of record CM053764.1, read on the forward strand.
GGGGGAGAATAAGCATGTTGGAGTCCTGGCCAACAGTCTCGGAACAGCTTGACAATGTCCACGACAAGACCAGATGTAGCAACACTGATATGGTGGGGTCTCCAACAAGAGTCAGCCACGGCACTCAGACAACATGTGTGTGTGAATCCAGAGAGCTTAGAAGAACAAGCACCAAACTGGAACCGTCACATGAAACCAAATAAGCCAGATTTAGGAAGACAAATTAAATCTCCCGTTCTCTCATGTTCAGAATTTATATGTTAAAAACAAAATAACAAGAAACGGAAAGTGAACTCTTTATGGTAGGTGAAAGGATGAGATAGAAAGATTAACGGAGGAGTGAATATGATCAACATTTATTATATACATGTGTGTACCTGCAAATTATACCTGCATTTGCTTGTCAAAACTAATAAACCTAGCATATGCTCATCAAAAGTGGTTAAGGTTATCCGGAGTTTACCTAAAACTTTGCTTCTCACCTATTTTCTGCCTGCTGAGAAACACACATTTGATTTTCACTTACAAATTATTCTGCATATTTTAAAACATGTGCAAAACACTCATGTTTCCCATGGCTGCTGTTCAGTTTATTGTGCAATGTATTCAAAAGGTGGCATGGAAAACACTGCTGTAAATAATGGCACAAAAAGAAACATCCCGCCCACCGTCTACTGGGCTACCCAGCAGATGATCCCAACACCATTGTCTTTCTCTTGCTGTTGTAATCCAAGATGTCTGCATATTTTAAAACGTTGCCTCCTTCTTGACTTGCCACTTTGACTGAAGAGAAAACACTATCGTTCAGGAACTGTCTTCACTTTGGTCTAAGCCAGAAAGCTGGCTACTTTCTTGACTCAGCAGGAGGTGAACATTTAATACTCATTTGCATTAGAATTCACATGTACTTCAAATATGAGCCTAGTGTGACTGTTTGGGGACTAGCTTTCCATCCTTCACAGGTCCCTTTCTCTGGCTCATGCTTTGTGAATCTGAAGAGCTATTTCCTCCTGTTAGTTATCTGTGTCTCACATGACTTTTCTCACATACTTGTCTATAATGACTAAGCTTAACAAATGTTTCCTTTAAAGTTTCCCGTCTTGCACTAGAACTTTTTAAGTTAATGTTCTGTCTTGTACCATTTTCCTAAACACAAAATCCATATCACTACCTTTAAACATCAAAGCTACTAAAGAAGGTAGTAATGTTCTAATATCTGTTGGAGACATGGGGAAAAAAACACAATAGAGTATTGCAAGAGTAAACAACAAACCCAAACACTTAAGCTGTGATTAGTGGGCATGTCTGTTACATGCCAACAAAAGTCTGCATCAGACATGATAGAAGAGGTTTTCAACAAGCTTTAAGATGAGTCTGTCCAGTGGTTTAGCACATGCTGTCCTGTGACAGCCAAGTGCCTGGCATTCGTTACAGTGGGACCACAGTTTTAACAGATAGGATGTAAAACTCTGCCTAGGAAAGAAAGAGGAAGCGTTTGGGTGTGAACTGAATATTAGGGAATTAATACACTTCTAAGCTCGGTGCTGTCATTGCAGACAAGAAGAACAAAGAAACAAACAATAAAAAAAAAAACCTCACCACGTTTAGAAAGTGCTGAACCACACAGGGATGAAGGGGTTGTTTCCAGTTTCCAGTGTTTTAGCAAACACAGAATACACAGATTACAGAAACATGCGAAGAAAAGATGACAAAGCAGTAAAGAATGCTTACAGGTAGACATTTTCTATAGAGTATTTTCAATTTTCTATGTGTTTAATTTTTTTTTACAATATAAAAGAAACAGGAGGAGACCCAAGATGGCTGCCACGAGAGAACACTGTGTCTGAGGAGTAGGAGAGCAGAAACAACGCAGCAACCAGGAGACTGAACTCTGGGACCTAAAATGACAGCATTGTGAGTGCCAGGTGAGCGGAACTCCTACGGTGAGAAAATCAAGTGGGAAAACCCTAGGGACACCCAGTAATTACCTGGAAAAATCTCAGGGTGACCAGCGGCGCACAGCTCTGATCTGAACCAGCAGCTGCCATTATGGACTGAATCACACAGTCTCGCCAGCAGTCTGAGGAGGAACAGGGTGCCATTTTCACAGAACTGCACACTGTGAGCTCACACTGCACCCGGGTTCTGCTTCAACCCACGGGTGTGCTGCAGGCTCAGACCAATCACTGGAAACACCCCAGACTGAGTGGATTGGGGGACCATTTTGACCAGTCTGCACACTATAGTCCAAATCAGCAAAATC
>CM053764.1:129929188-129956623 GCA_028658305.1 Pachyuromys duprasi
TCTCACCGTAGGAGTTCCGCTCACCTGGCACTCACAATGCTGGCGTTTTCGGTCCCAGAGTTCAGTCTCCTGGTCGCTGCGTTGTTTCTGCTCTCCTACTCCTCAGACACAGTGTTCTCTCGTGGCAGCCATCTTGGATCCCCCTGCTTTTAATTTTTTAAAATTTTTATGGTAGAGGCTTTGTGGGTCTTGTGGGTTTAATTTATGTCTATGCTTTGTGAATTTTTAAAACATCTGAGGCTTATAAGCCTCCCTTAACACCATAGGAAGGGATGTTTCAATTCTGACAAAGTGGCTTTGCCATACTGTGATATTTTCACTCTTACTCAAACTATTCAGTTGCACAAAATGTCTAGAAGGAAAGAGACCTGTAGATGATCTGGGTGTATATAAACTAATATACTGTCGTCAAAAATTAATAAAATTCTCCTAGCTGCCCCTAACTCTAGAATAGGGACTTTCAATTCCTGGGTCATACAATTTTGTTTTTGTCATTAAAATTTCATTATTTTAAAAATATTTTAATTGTTTTGAGAATTTAGTGAATGTACACATCTTACTTTGATTATATTTGCACCGTTTCACCTAACTCCTTTCAGATCCTCCCAGCATCTCCCAACTGTGTTTTTTTGTTTTTGTTGTTGTTCTTTTTAAATAACTGACTGAGGCCTATTTGTGCTACCTGTACATTTATGGGTTTGGGCCCATCCACTAAAGTATGGTCATCCTCTCTGTGACCTATTAAAAAGAAGTGACTCTCCATCCCTGAAAAGCCATTATCCGCTAGCAGTAGTTCATGGAACAGGCGCTGGGACCCATGAGACATTCATTTCTCCACGCTAGAATGATCACAATTTTTGTGAGTTCATGAGTGCAGTGTTACTGTCATGTCCAGAAAACACCGTCTCATCAGATTTTCCCCCCACCTCTGGCTCTTGCAATCTTTCTGATATCTCTTCCTCAATGATCCCTGAGCCTTAGGGAAAGGACATATGGTATTGATAGTCACTTATGGTCATGAACACTCCACAAAAAAAAATGTATTTTCTACATTTGAGCAGTTCTGAGATTCTTCATTAAGCACTATCGACTGCACAAAGAAAGTTCTCTGATGAGATTTGAGGAGGACATTCATATATTGGTATAGAGGTAGGAATTTAAAGAGTGGTTTGATAATTGTCCAATTAGTAAATTGTTAGTAGGTTTACTCCTGGGGCTTACAAGGTCATAAACCATGGAATCTTGGACAGACTCATGGTACTAGACGTGAGCTTTCTGCTGTGGATTGGATCTTAAATCAAGTCAAAAAGCAGATGGTTACCCCGTGACACCAATTCCGCTGGTGCTGTAGTGGGTATATCTTACCATGGGATCATCATTGTTGAACCTCAAAAGTTTTACAGATGGGTAAGACTGTTGATGATTTTTTCCCTTCTCCAGAAGTTCTCATACTATTACTTTCTAGTCATGAAAGCTGGCCAGTAGGAAAGAGGCTTCTTAGTCAGAACCAGTATGATTTCATTATGTCCCAAGACATATGTCCCATCTTCGACAGTAAGATTCTTCTTACTATCAAGCACTGGTAAGCAATATACAATCAAGAGCAATGGCAAAAGCCTGTATTATTTGCAGGATTTCAAGATATCCCTGACAAACAATTCAAGGGAAAATATCTTTTGCCTAAAACTGGCTGTTTTTTGTTTGTTTGTTTGTTTGTTTTTCCTACCTTTTTGTTTGTTTTGTTTTTGGCAGCTTCTGTGAACAGTATTATCTCATGTTTTGTATCTTCAATTAAACTCTTTTATATGAATATATAAATTATCAGGCTTCCAAACAGGTTTCAAATAGCCTTAATTTTGATTCTTCTTCTTCCCATTTCCCCCTCTTATTGACCCATCCATCCTTCTCCTCACTTAAACCTCCCTCCTCATTATTTCCCCTTTCCCTTCATAGCTCTAAAAGAAATTGTGATAAGCGTGAGACTTGCATTTTTATTCATCCAGTCTTCGCATTCATCATTATTATTTTACTTAGCAGAAGTCTTTTGTAATTCAAGGTAAAACTCAATTTCTTTATCAGTAATGTTTCTTTAGAAGTGTACTCTGGATGAGCAAATGTAAGTTTTAAACATAAGGAATTCAATCTTTTCTCTTAAAGCCTCATTAGCTTTCAGGAGAAAACACTCTAAGGAAGAGGAGGAACAGAAAGACTTGAATACCTCCAGGATTCCCAGAAAGGCTTCCTTTGGATAGAATCGTTCATCAATTTCCACAGTAACAGAAAGTAATGAAAACGTGACCCGAATGAGTAGCTGAAAACTGAGTAGTAACTTAAAATTCTGTAGAAGTTGTTCATCAGGTACCAGGCATGGCACGGCCTTCATATTATAAAGAGGTACATATATCTGTCTATTTATCTACAAAGCTTGTCTTTTCAATACAGCAGTAGTGATATAGTGGAGTCATATGTTAAAACATTTAACCTTGATAAGTAGAAGATTTGTGACATGCGTTTTTATACCGAAGTTAAGAAAGACCTAGTGTGTTCAAAAAAACCCACAAAACTTCCTTTAAAACTTTCCTTACAGTTTTTCCCCTCCATAGGGGAAACCCACTCCATCTGAAAGTACATTCTTCTTAAACATCAGTTTTAAGGGAATAAAGTGGCTTTAAAGTAATCAGATTCTGGGAGAGAGAAATATTTAGGTCACTTCCTACGGTGTGTTATTTGTCCTTGATATTTGTAAATTGTGTTTGCCAAGTTTATTAATTTTTTCACATCTATGTTATTTATTTTATGTGCCCCTATTCTAGCTTTCAGCTTATAATTATCAAAGTTACAGAAATGAAAATACATAGCTTAAACTTTAATTTTTATTAGCAAGTAAACATTGAGAATCAACCTATTGTCCTAAGTAAAAATCCTATATATTTCTCAAGTTATTTCCTCTGTAAATAGCCTAACTGGAATAATTCTCATGAAGACTTTTGCATCATAATTATAATGCTTTTTTTCTTTCCAGGCATGCCTGGCATAGAGGTGACTCTTCCCTTGGGCTGAGAGGGCTTTTCTTCCCTGCTCACACATTCAGAGCACCCAGATTAACGTCTACAATTTCATCTCTTTATCAACACACAAACACTTTTTCACAGGGGCCAAGTGCAGGGACTAAGCATTTCCATAACACACTGAGACTCATAGTATTCCAATTTCTCAGGTGTTAACTGCCCACAATCACTGTGTTAGAATTCACCAAGTTCTTATCTGGAAGAATAGCAATTTTATCACTCCTTCAGGAGGGTTTAAATGACCTAAACACCATCACATTTGTGTACGGAAATAATTGGCCAAACTGTCAACCGGAGACTGTACCAAGTAAGATAGTGTCATCTTGTCTTTACAGGAAATAAAATAGCATGGTTGTAAATGCTCAGATCAGAATCCTCAATGTTCCATGGAAGGGAATGTAACCCTTTACTCTTTTTTTTTTCTTCCTATTCTTTACCAAAAAAAAAAAAAAATAGACACAGAGAGATGGTCTCTTTCTGGGGATGCTCCACTAGGTAATAAACTACTTTTGGAGGTGTAAAAACAGATGGGAGATTATGTCTTCAAATTAGAAGTCCCAAGCACTGATGGGTGGTAAGGAAGCAGCAGGAAGATGGTACTGGACTGACCAGCCACTGTTGATTTGCTTTTGCAATAAAACACTATTCTTTGAACATTGAGAGTGGCCAAGGAAGCTAAAAATGTGAGAAGAGATTAAAGGCCTTCAGTAGTGTGTCTTGATTTGGCTGATTGTTAGGAATAGCCACATCAACACTGATGATAACAATTGTGAGGCATCACAACTAACTTATTCAGCGAGAGTCTGAAGATCTCTCTGCTCTGACCATAGCAACTCTGAACTTTCCTTCTGGTGTAGTTGTGCATCTCTGTAACAGCTGGCTGTTCACCTTTGCCACAGTCAATCATGATGTTAGGACCACATGCTCACCTGCTATAACACTGGAGTCCTCACCAGGGTTACCCTTAAGAGGAGGTGAGTTTCATTTATTCATCTTCTCTTCATGTGTCATGATATCTTTGCCATAATTTGTTTAAAACCAAATAATATACCTCCAATGTTAGGATTTTGAGGATGGCAGAGAAAATTCTATATTTGAGCTACTGTGTACCTCGTTACAAATCTGTAGCCAGTTTTACGGGACATCAGCCATCTGGAAAACATTTCCATTTGTCTGCTGAGTGCAGGTATAGTATCTGTATTTTTTGAGTAATAATACCATGCTAAACACCTGAAAGATACTGCTGTGATTGATTTTACTGTTGCCTTGCCTCTAGTTGGAATCACCTGGGTAGAGAACTGCACACTCAGGGTAGAAAACCTATCCTGAAAAAGTGGCTCGATTGTCTTGATTGATCAGGTAAGACCCACCTGATTATGGTGGCACCTGGTAGCAGCCCAGCTAAAAATCTATGGTAGATGGAAGATTGTCTTGTCTCTTGCTTGCTTGCCCTTCTGTCTTCCCACCGAGTTGGCTGGTTTGATTTACCCTGTTGCTGCTGCTGCTGTCGCCGCAAACTGAATCCCTTTGCTGCTGATAGCTCAACCAGTGTTTCCAGGATGTCGTTATGGACCTACAGACCAGTGGTTCTACAGTAACCTTCTAGGCTTCTTAGTGTTTGTTGTCCAATTGGGACAATGGAGGCACCCTGACTGTGAACTGAGTAAACTACCAGTTGTCATTCCCCTCCTCCCACTGAGGCACAGCTATTGTGGGACTGCTCCAACTTTTGAAGGAGCCATCCTTAAGGGCTGTCACTGAAGTCTCCAGTTCCCAGGTGTGATTTAGCTCCTCTTACTATTTTAATGGTGATTTATGAATTGAATTCATATTTATAAAGACAATGCTGACTAATACAGATACTAAACCTTTTACAGAGCAACTTTCCATATGATGTTTGACCGCTTTCTCAAGCACTCTGGCAGGAGGACATGCACTTATAAATCAATCTGTGGCTTATTAATTCATATGAAGCTAGCACAGAAGCTGGGCTCTTTGATATTCTGCCCCTTGTTCAGGGTTTCATTAAAGCTTTCCTTCCATAAGGCATGACTAAAGCTTTTTGGCTTGCATATACAGGACTTCTCTATGTAACTTGCAAATGTTCAGAGGGAAAATGAAAAAAAAAAAGCTTGGGAAGTTTTAATACTTAATTACAAGATTGGGTCAACTACTCTAATACCAAGGGTTTTCAAATTCTCATTAGATACTTTTGATGTTGGGGATATTGTGTGCATCAGTGGGTGCAGAAGGTCCATTTGGCTTAGCTTGCCACTACACCCCGGACCTGCACCCAATTACCTGGATGCAGTATGAGTGGAGGTCACAGCACTCCCAAACAGTTCATTCATCTAGGAGTGAAGATGAAAAACAAGCAGCAACTTGCCCTGCATTGTGCACTAGCTCTTTGTTTTATCTTCTAAAGGTTTGATGTTTGATAATGAATAAATTAGAATAAAATATGAATGCGCCCTCTGTAAGGACTCAGCAGGAAACATTAGCTGTTGAGCCAGATCTCAATCAGCAAATGAAAGAGGGTCCTTCTGGTACTGGAGCTAAGCCTGGGAAGCTGCTTATTTAGAGGAGAATTGAAGATGAAAGAGGAAGTGCATGTGCATGCTGCTCCTGTGTGTGTGTGTGTGTGTGTGTGTGTGTGTGTGTAAGGGAGGCAGTAAATGGAAGGAAAAGTCTCTGCTTTGCTGAAACACCACAGTTTCTTTTAACCCATGCTAGGTTATGCCTCCATCACCTAAGTTATTCTAAAAACACTCACCAACTCATTGTTTCCTTATTCTTGATTAAATTGGCAGACATGCTTTTGAAATAATGTACATAGTGTATTGCCACTTGGGGACTGAACACACCTGACAGCTCCTAACTTCCATTGTATCTACATTGCTGCATAAACTTAGTTTCATAGAGTAAACTTGAGCCATTGACAAAAATGCACATTGAATGGCAAGAGGCTCTGTGTTTTATGACCTGCCCCTTACTGTATTATGTCCTTGAAAAGTTGCATAGATCCCTGCTCTGAGGACAGCTTCACTCCAAGCCAGGGTCTGAGCCTACTAGCTTTGCACACCTGATCGCCCAGCCCCTTGCCACGCCAACCCCGACATCATCGCATTTCCCACAGAAATCAACTCCAACTCCTCAGTGGACACTCAGCTTCAAATGAAAACGGGCTCTTCCTGACAGCCCCCCTTCTGTCCAGACACCCCTGGAAGTAAGAGAAAAAGCTGCTCAGCAGGTTTATGTTTAAAGACTTTTAGAGTTCCTCGGAGGGGGAGGGGCAAATGTCAAGAAATGATATTTTCTTGGCACTTTCCCCATTTTTACCGTGTCCCTCTCTCCATCACAGTTCACATTGTCAGTACAGTTAAGCAGTAGGTTTTGAGAAAAGGATGTGTTACATTGTGATACAAGTGGGGCGTGTGTGTGTGTGTGCGCGCGCATGTGTGTAGCATTCAGGCACCTCCTGCACCGAGCCAGAAGTCCTGCAACCTGAGACTACCACGCAGTCTTTTCAGTCCTTGAGCACACACCAGCACAGTCTGTCCTTTGTAATTTTATCTGATGAGTCACCTCTGCCAATGCTTTATCTTAAGTAAAGTTTATAAAGGATATAGAAAAAGATATATGTAGCAAGTTCATTGCTGTATTACATGCACATTTGTAATTTAGCATTTGGCTTGCAACTTATAATAAAATTTTATTTTTTTAATAAAAAATGGGAAGGTGAGGCATGTGACTGCTGAAACAGTGGGGACGAAGGACATTAAGAAAATAAATGAGGATTTTTTTTCTATTTCTCTGTAAGAATTTTTGGGCAGCTTAAATGTAATCATTAGGATTTCATAGAGGTATGGACTGTAAACAGGGGGACATTAAAATATAACAAACTGAAAGTAATATTTCTGTCTCTGTAATATACATTCAATATATTTAAATTCTATTTTCTTTTGATTGTATTGCACACCATCTTTATCTTCATGACTACCAAAGTTAAATTCTTTATCTGACTTTAATAGCACTAATTTCTGAAGCTATGGATGCCTGGAGCAAGTAAGTATAAATGGTGACATCCTCTATTCCCACCATGTAATTAAATGAATTCCAATAGTGAAGGGAGTGTGTGGCCCTGTGACAGGCAAACCCTATAAAGCAACAAGCTAGGAAATGTGTCATAGTAGCAAATAGCCAGTTGTAGTTCCTTGTAGTTTCACTAGATGGCAGGTGACTGGCTTGAGCAGAAGTAAAACTATAGGGTAGCCAGGATGTGACAGTTAAAGGAAGAAAGGACAGTGAGCGAGCCATCAGCATCTACTCACATGCAAGTCTTTCTGGGCGGCTCACAGCTCAGAGAGCTAATATTTGTACTAGCTGCCTATCACACGGTAGAGTCTATGAACAGGCCCTGTGAGAACCAAATGCATAGTTAGTACTCAGTTAGAACATGGCCAGCACCGAAAGCACACGCATACAAGTAACACTAGATGGAATGAGCAGATTGTATTTATATATTTAGGCATATATACACACATGCATATATATATACGTATGTATCACAACAGTTAAAGAAAGGAAGAGCAAGGGCTACATGTTAGGGTTTGGAGGAAAGAAAGTGGGAAATGATGTAATTATATGAGAATTTCAAAAAATAGAAATATACAAATAAATGAGCCACAAAAGTTGAATGATTAAAAATATTGTATTATCAGCAATCATGGAAAGATTATCATTGTTTATTTTGATTTTCTACTGTTTAATGTTAGTAATGAGGAAGGTCAAAATTTTCTGATTTGTAACATATTCCAAATTATTTATAAGATTATTTAAATTACTGAAATATAAAACTACAGAAATAAACACATTTTGCTGAATGTCTTCAATTATTTGTAAATTTTCTTTAGATACTTGTATGGAAAATTGTTAACAATGGTATTTAGCTACTATGAAGACGATAGCCTAAAGGAGAGACTGCAAACATTAAAAAGATGGCCTTCTTTTTAGTTCGTCTTAGTAATGAAAAAAAAAAACGGGAGTCTGTCTCACCATGTTAGGGAATTAATGACTGAACAACCTGACCAGACAAGACACAGTTAGTCTTGGTTTGTTTTCTACTGCTGTAATAAGGACCATGACCAAAAGCAACTTGGGGGAAAAAGGGTTCCTTGTTCATCATCAAGAGAAATCAGGGAAGGTTTCAGTCCTTTCCTGAGGGAAATCAGGGTAGGAAGTCAAGGCAGGAACCTGGAGACAGGAACTGAATCAGAGGTCAGAAGTCATGGAGGAATGGTGCTTACTGGCTTGTTTTGTGGCTTTATTCAGCTTGCTTTCTCATACAGTGTAAGACCACCTGCCTGGGGTGGTACTACTCCCATGTCAGTTATCAACAGGAAAATGCCCTACAGCCTGCCTGCAGGGCCATCTGATAGAGGCAATTTCTCAGCCAAGGCTCACCTTTCACATCAGATGCCAGTTTTCACCAAGTTGACAGAAAACAAACAAAAAACAAAATAATAATTTAAAAAGCAGCCAGAATATTGTATATCATTGATTTTCACTTTCTAAGATTTTTGAGTGAGAATTATACAAAAATGTTCATTGGCATTGTTTCTCTCTCTCTCTCTAGAGGTTCATTTACATTGGGCAAATTGAGTGTGTACTTCAGTAGACTCCTCAAGTAGAAATATGTATCATGTTCCCATCTTAAAGCCATGGGAAAATTACAAAGGTGTAAAAGAAGTAACTTTTTGTCCCCAGAAAAAGAAAGAAAGGAATTTTAATTTATTGACCATTCAGTTTGAGGCAAAACCAATATGTAACTTCTGACAATAACTCATTAAGATAACCAATACTATCAAATTACCTACTAGGGAAGTGAAGCATCTGAGAAAATGTGTGGCTGAAGTTACACTTCGAATGAGTAGAAATATTTGAAGAATGGACAATATTATCAGGCTTCTTCCTATGAGCACTTCTAGCTGTCAGATGTTTCTAGATGCTCAATTAGAAAATAAAATAAAAATTCACAGAATATCTGCCTGCCTAGGAAATAGAAACCACCTACATGTACTTCAACTGGTGAATGGATGATGAAAGTACAGTACATAAACTCAGTAGAATACTATTCAACAATAAAGGGTAATTGTAGAAAATAGGGTAAGTACATTTAACCGTGGAGGTTTAAGTAGAGAAGGGGGAAGAAGAAATAAATAACACTAAGGACGTTTGAAAAAGCAAAAGGAAACGATACTCCTTTAATAGCTCACTTAGTGATTTATAAATTGTGCTTACATGTGTGCATTTGTTTATGGTTTAAGTGGTGTTATGCCACATGAATTGATAACGCCTCCCCAAGAGCCACAGCCTAACAAAAACCTCAATTCCAGGATGAGTAACTCCCCTTTGAGTTGATGGTCATAATTGTCCAAGAGACCCCCACAATGATAAAGACTATTACCATAGTCATTGATTACCTTTCAGAGAGTTAAGACCTTGTTGCTGAAGGCACCACACTCTGGACACAGGATTTAGAAGAATCTAGCTGGACCAGACTTGGAAGTCTCCTTCCTGATGTCTTGTTCTTGTAGTATCGAAAGGTCCAATGCAAGCTGCCAGAGGCAGGGTCAGGGAGGGGACAACCAATAGTTACACATAATTATAAAGCCCAAGAATAGCAACAATGAGAGCCCTGGTAAGAAATCACCAGTGGTACAATAGTGGCATTAATATCTTGAGGTTAACCAACACCTGATTAATTGGACTTAAGGCCTGCTTAATAGGAGAGGATTTACTGTAAACCTAGCCAGCTACCTGGCTGAAGAGTGTATTTAATGAATATTTAAAGTGCCCTAGTATAATCTTTGGTCATGTTTCCTAGGTCTGAAGTATCCTAAATTATGAAAAATTTACAAGTAAATTTATAATTTCCTCAATATGTAAATACTTCTTGAAGAGTATAGACTTTAGTATGTTTATCCTATATCACATGCCTAATAACCAGTTATGAGTGAGTATATACCATATGTGCCTTTCTGTTTCTGTGTTACCTCACTCAGGATGATCTTTTCTAGTTCCTACCATTTGCCTGCAAATTTCATGATTTCCTTGTTTTTAATAGCTGAGTAGTATTCCATTGTGTAAATGAACCACAATTTCTGTATCCATTCCTCATTTGAGGGACTCTGGTTTGTTTCCAAATTCTGGCTATTATGAATAGAGCTGCTATGAACATGGTTGAGCAAATGTCCTTTTTGTATAGTTGAGCATATTTTGGATATATGCCTAGGAGTGGTATAGCTGGATCTTGAGCTAGCACTATTCCTAACTTTCTGAGAAAGCACTAGATTGATTTCCAGAGTGGTTGTACAAGTTTACATTCCCACCAACAGGAGACTAACAGAGCCAAAAAACACTTAGCCCTGGGGGCCCTGAAGAGAATGATACCCCAACTAAGGACAATGCATGGAGAGGACCTAAAAACCTGGCTCAGATGTAGCCCATAGACTCAATCTCCAAGTGGGATCCCTAGTAAGGGGAACAGGGGCTTTCTCTGGAATGAACTCTGTGGCTGGGTCTCTGATCACCTTCCTCTGAGGGGTGCAGCCTTGCCAGGCTACAAAGGAAGACAATGCAGCTAGTCCTGATGAGACCTGATAGGCTAGGGTCAGATGGAGGGGGAGGAGGATCTGCCTTATCAGTGGACTGGGGAAAGGGCATATGGGGAGAACAGGGAGGGTTGATGGGATTGGGAGGCAATGTGGGAGGGGCCTGCAGCCGGGATACAAATTGAATAAATTGTATATTATAATATACAATATTGTATATTGTATATTATAATATATACACATTGTATTGTATATATATAATATATATACAATATATAAATATTGTATAAATTGTATAACTGATAATAATAAAAAAAGAATTTTTAAAAGGAACAGAAAAAAAGAAAATCCTTCTTATCACATACTTGCACAACACACAGCACAAGGAACAAGTGTAGGCTGAGTTATAACTTAAAATCTGTTTCTAGTCTATGCCTAGATTGGACTCTCAATGTAGTAGTGCTAGTCTCTAAACTTTTAGAAAACTCTCTAAACGTTTCAGCTAAAGGAAGCTGTGTAACCACCACAATTTCATTAAACTGATTAGTTATGGCTCAGAGTTGACATTCAACCAGGAGTCCACATTGCCTCGGCCTTCAGGACATAGGTGACCCTCTTTGATGTGGTCCCTGCTAAAAACTCTCCAGCCCTTCTCCCTCTGCCATTCAAGCCCTGGGAAGGCACATGCTTTCCTGGAGTTCATGCTTTCTTCAGATTTGGAGAACAAAACAATGTTTATCTATTTTCAAAATCTACTCTGTATACCTAAGAGACTTATGTACTTTATTTTTCAAGAATGCTTTTTCCTGAAAAAACAAACAAACTTCTCTTTCTAAATAATTACCTGCCTCATTTTCACTGATGCCCTAAATGGGGAAATTAAGTTTAGCTACTATATGTACTATATGTCTGTGAGCATATTCAGAAAAAAAAGTACAACATAAATGTTCTAGCGGCAGTATGGTATGCTGGACAGTATTGTAGTTCCTGCTCTCCATACACTCCCCACTTCATACCATATACAGGAGGCCTGGAAATATCATTCAAAACAAACAAAAAAACAAACAAACACCCAAACAGCAATTCTGAAGTCTGAGGCAGTGAGCATCTTGTAAATTTGAATCCCAAATCACCAGTCCTTCTCCGTACCAGAGAACCCATGAGGAACTACTGAAATGATAATGGCCTAACAGGAAAAGAAAATAACTTGGTAGTTATTTTCCTGTGTTGACCTTACCAACATAGAGTAAGATGCAATAAAAACTGAAATAAAAGCATGTGCTTTTAAGAGAATTAAAAGAAAAATAATGCTCTCCCTGTCTAGAGAACTCTATAAAAACTGGTAAGGATAAAGGTTGCCAACGGGCACTGGAAGATGGACTGAGCTCTCCAGCAAACTGGCTCCTGTCCTGGATAGAAGCCATAGATGTGTTGGATGATGAAAGCAAGGCAGCATGGTTGGATAACAGCAGGGTTTTGAGTGTTGAAACACACATTGGAAGCTTAGCTGTCCAAGGGCATGATCAAAGATGAGCTACCAAAGCAAATGGCAAGAATTCATTGGCTTTTTTGTGCCCTCCAAAAATCCACAGTGTGACTGCTTGAGTGGAATTTCCTGCTTTCTGAATGGTTTAAAGTGGAAGGAATCACTAAACGTGGCAATGAGAATGTCTGACGAAAGTAAAATATACAGTATGATTTGAACACTATGCCTCAGATATTCACACAGTGGTATTCTGTTTCATCAAGGGATATTATCTTTATAGTATGAAAAAGAACATAAAAATTTAGACTTTTTCTGAAAGTTTAATTCAGTTAATACTAGATCAAACTTTCTAAGTACAGTTTTTAACCTGTTAAACGCTATAAGATCTTATGCTTAACAACAGAGGAAATTAAAGTTGGAATATATGATTTTTCTATGATTCCCTAAAATTATGGAAAAAAATCAAACTACCCCTAATTACTAGACAACATCTTACATTCTTTCAAGGGTCCCAAATCTATGATCATTCAATTTTGTTTAACAACAAATCTGACCTCTAACGACAGTGCAAGGAGATTTACTGAAGTTTGTCCTCAGGGAGCTTCTGAAATCACCACTTTCGCAGCTGTTGGCATGCTGTCACATCTGAAGGAAATCCCTCATTTAGGACCAGGGGCCTTACCTCTCCGTGTGAGCCTAAACAGAAACACAGGGCACACCAGGAGTGCCTCAGCCAAAATGAATACAGATGAAGTGACAACTTCAAAGATGCCAGTGGTTCCCCAAAGCAGGTGGTCAGCTGAAGGACAAGGAACACCAGAGTCATGTCCTTGGTAATTCCTTTTCTTCATGACTTTGGGACAGACTAATCCAGCAATTTCTCAGTTATGCTGTCTGTCTCCAGGTGCCATCACCTAACAGGAGATTTCAAAGATGCCTAAGAAATGCTGGCATCTTATTTCAGAATGTGATTTGTTCATAGGACCTTGTTGACAATTTGAAACTTAAAATTTCAAGACTTGTCACTTTGCCTTTGAGGTTTTTCTTTTTTTTAATGAAGTTACATATATCATACATCATCACAAACTCTTAGAAAAAGATATCCTGTCACCGGCTTTGGCGAGACTCCCTGAAGACCCTTGAGCTGGAACAAATGGGAAACTGTTTTCCTCAGGGCTCTCCTCCTCACTCTGCTTGCTGCTCTGTGCCATCCCTCCTAATGGATATGAATCCCAGACTGTCCAGTGTGTGTCCAAGCTCGCAAATACACCTTCTGTCCACAACACACACGCTTTTCTGTTACTCTTGTAAAACTTGAAAACGTATTAAAGATAGGTATGTTTCACAAATTTAGTGAGAACAAAATCCAAGGCCAATGACATAATACTGTCTACTGCATAGCCAAAAAGAGAAAATATATAGAACAAGATATTCTATTTATAAAAGCTATATATCACTCAAGGCAAACATCCTAGTGAAATGAGACCAGAGAAAAGCTACAAGCAGAAAGGGGATGTATTTTGCTACTTCTCCAAAGTCCTTCTACATACTCTTGCTGTTGAAGCATATATCATATATAACTTTAATATGTTTTAAGTTCATTTATAAAAAAATTAGTTAATGTCCAGGCTGCTCTTAAGCATATTAAATAACATTCTATTTCCAGATTTGTGAAAATCCCACTCATAAACATAGGATAAGCCCAATATGTCAAATATTTTCAAATGATATTAATAGTTAACTAGGGTTTGCATTTCTCTTTCACACAAATATTCCTATAGGCCAGGTCAAAATACCCAGGCTAAAATAACCCAAACATGCTTTACAGTGCTAAGTCTGAATTAGGTAGAGTGATCATTATTTGCTCTGTTGAAGAGAATGGACTCCAGGATGAATTTATGCTGCCATCTAACTGTGGTCTTACTGTGTTGGTACTACACGATACTTGTGCATAGTTTCTGTAAAATCAAACTAAAATCAAAACAGAGATTTTCACTAGGGTTCCCATCACATTAAACAAACTCATATGTGCACTTTTTCCTTGGCCTATTCCCCTTGGGGTGAATGTTTAGATTCAATTCTTATATCAGTAAGGATATATACCAGGCTTTGGGCTACATATACACTTTCACATGTTATATGAGTTAGTTTTTATATGCTACCAAAGAAAGCACAAAACCTTTCTTAGTTTTGTTGAAAAAAACAGGATTTTGCTCTGAGGTTTAAATCTACTAAATGCTGGTATAGGTTGCAGAGAACATGAATCGATATATTCTCAGAAAGATGTTGGCCCCACTGTCTGAATAGGTATAGTTGTCATGCTTCCAGAAATAAAGTATGTCCCACATCTTCAAGTGCTCACTGTGCTTAGAACTGTTTTGATATAATGGGGATTTATTTTACTTGCTCGCAGCCTGTAGTCTGTTTAGAACTGTTGCACACGTCCGCGGTTTCTTTAGGGTAGTGATGAAGGTCCTTTATTAACAATGCAGTGTATCCACCTTGATCTTTATAGCCGCTCTTCTTCTGGCTCCTATATGCTTTCCTGCCACACTGCTACAGTCTGTGCACACTACCTCAACAGTACACACTGGAGAAAACATCTATTCTCTACACCAGAGTTTTTCGGACAAGCTAGGAGTGCCTACAAATGTATTCAGTGGAAACCTCTATCATTCTGGAATTTCTCCATGGCAATTCTGTTTACGTAGGTCAAAGCACAACTTGATTACAGCCCTGCTCCTTGGTGGCTCTAGGACTTACTCACTGTTCGCCTCCTCTCACTCCAAATTCATACCTTTCCCCTACAAGCTGTTGTTACTGCTGTAGAACAACTAGCTAACAATGCACAGCTTAGGGAAACAAAGGTCTCCTTTCTGGGGACCTTGCCCCTCTTCCCCTAACTTCAGAATTCCATTTTTCAGCTTTCCTTCATCACCAAACTTCATGGGAGCTGAATTTCTATGTCCAGCATCTCTTTCTCCAACACCCATCCACGCTTTAATTTATTCCGAACTGACTCCTGCCTTCAACATATCTTGTCAAAGCAGAAACCACTGTTGACTGTTGTCAGCAGCCTCCACTTCCCTGGCCCGTGAGAGGATTTACTGTGTCATTCCATCTCTCAGCGGGGCCCCTCTTGATGTGGTGTTCTCACATACTTTGACAAACCTCACCATCCCTGGTAGTGATACTTTCATCCAGATCTAGCTTTTGGTTGGTCTGCCCTTTAAAATCTGTGGATTAGAAATACTGCAACCTAGACTTTTATGTCTGTTTTTTTTTTTTTGTCTTTTTAAAATATACTCTGTATCATCAATATCATGAAGTAGTACTTGTTATGCAGGAGACTCTAACTGGAAAAACAGTGTTTAGGGCATTTCACTCAGTGTCAGTAAAATAAAATCAGTAGAGAAACATTTTACTTTATTTTAATGGTAAGTAGCAAGGCATCTGTGACCCCGCTTTTGGAAACAAAATGAGCACATGCATGAGGTCAGTGTGGGGGAAAGGTAGCACCCCAGATTCTTCTTAACAAACATGCGACAACTGGTACCACCTTCAGAAACAGGAAGGGAGAATATCAGCTGAAGTAATCTAGGACTGGATCCAGGCGCCTGTCACATCCCAAGACAGCTCTTTCAATAATTCAAAGAAACACTGATGTAGTTCTATTATACAGTATCAGGTTTTAAAAGGATCGACTCTAGTCCCATCAGTTCCATTTAATACAATTTTACTACAAATGTAATAAAAATACACATGTGATATATGTGAGAATATTTATTATAATTAAGATGGGAGCACTACTAAATATTGACAAGTATGTGTGTATGTGTTCCAGTTAAGTGAATAAAAGCTATCCATATACAAATAAAACCTAGAAATAGAAACCATGTACAGTAAACTATCAACAGCAGTAATGTCTGCACAGTGAATTTTCTGTTACGTTTTTCATGTGTTAGTCTATACTAAAATAATTCAGTAATTATGAATTGCATTAGCAACTATAAAATTTAGCAGTATGTATGAAAGAGTTGTCTAAAGACTCCAAAAGCATTTTCTTTGCTGAGGGAAACAGCAGCAGCTGTTCTTGCCATTCACACACTACATCTGAGAGCCACTTCCCTCAGAAATCACTCTCTTGCTTCCCTATAAACTGAATCCTAGACATTAGAGCAGTGTATTCCCTCAATATATGCAATAAGGCTATCTTTGCTATATATCTCCCTCACATGCAAACATGTAAGTAACCGCATTTTTATTAGAAATGAACAGAATACCCAATTAGTGCTATTATTATATTAGCATATTAATGTCATCAGCATATTAATATTACCATATGAGTATCACTGCACATATTAAATTAGCACTGCCTTAATATTAACTTAGTAAAATTGCTCTTGTTATTGTAAATAATGGCATGTTACTTACATCGTATTTCATTTGCATTGGCTTGTAGGAAAAGATCACTTGCTTTTTAGCTTTGATAGCTGTGATGATGGACAACAATAATAAAATATGTGGGCATGAACTATGTGTTAAGCTCAGCACTAGGCTGCTTAAATGAAAAACAGCCTCTGATAATGCTGCCAACACTAGTCCAAGAATAACTCCAGTGTTAGTTATAAATTCTGCCAGGTCCCACAGCTAAAAAAAAAAAAAGCCATTACTAGGGATCAAACCCAGGTCTGTATAATTTCAAAGTCTGTCAACACTACTATTCTCTTCCACAGTTTGTATAATTACTATATGTCAATAAAAATTGAAATAAAAGATTGAAGGTCTAATGAACCAAAGGCTTCTCTATCTCATGACTCTGCTTTCTTAAATGAGTCGTTGTTATTCTTTATTTCTTCTATTTGTTCAGTAAAAGCCTTAGGAAACCTACTGTCATCCATCATACCAGGCAGGGCAGAGTCAACATCTTCTAATGAATGAAATTCAAGGTAAGATGATAAAGTAGCTTTCTAATTTTAGATTTACAGCAGTCTGAACTTTGAAGCAGGTTAGGCATGTCAACAGGAAGCATTTACCTGAAGATCATTTCATCTCATCTTTAATTAAAGGATTATATGCATTGACACTTAACACACAGGGAAAGTGAGATGCCTTGGAGTAAAAGCAGTTGTATTCATTGGATGGAAAGAGATATACTTGGAGATTAGATGTTAACCTTTTAAATGCTGACTTTTTTACTTTCCCGAGACCTGAAAAGGAATTATATTCTTTAAGCTACAGAAAGACTCAATTTTTCCGAGGTATTGTAAAGGCTTTAATTAGAATCTTTTAAAATATTTTTATTTTATATTAATCACAGGTTATGTACTTTGTATCCCAGCCGTAGCCTCCTCCTGCATTCCCTCCCTATCCTCCCCATTCCTCCCTCATCTCCTCCCTGCCCCATTCCAACCAAGTCCACTGATAGTCCCTTCCATCTAACTCTAGCTTATCAGGTCTCTTCAGGACTGGCTGCAATGTCCTCTTCTGTGGCTTAGCAAGGCTGCTCCTCCCTCCGGGGACGGGGAGGTCGAAGAGCCAGCCATTGAGTTCATGTCAGAAATAGTCTCTATTCCCCTTACTAGGGTACCCACTTGGATATTGAGCTACCATTTGCTACATTCAAGCAGGAGTTCTAAGTTATATCCATACATGGTCCTTGGTTGGAGAAACAGTCTCATAAAAGACCCCTGTGCCCTGATATATTTGGTCCTTGCGGAGCTCCTGACCTCTCCAGGTCATACTAACTCCCCCTTCTTTCATATGATTACCTGTACTCTGCCAAAGGGTTGGTTATGTGTCTTAACATTTGCTTTGATACACTGCTAGGTAGAGTCTTTCTGAGGCCCTCTGTGGTAGGCTCTTGTCCTGCTACTTGTTTTCTCCTACGTCCAATGTCCATCCCATTTGTCTTTCTAAGTGAGGGCTGATCATCTAACAAATTCTATTGTCTGGTACAAATTCAGTTGAATGTGGGCTTCCCTAACAATTTAAAATGATAAATGTACAATCCAAAGTAATTGTCACTACCTCAGATGTTCACGTCCAGCTACACTACTTCATCTACATGGTTGTATCACATTGTTTTCCTAATACCCAGGATTATGTATTTAAACAAGAATGGTGACTTATTATGCAAAGTATTAACAATCATTGTTAATACAACTATTCAGTTGTTCTGGAAAAATATTTAAAATCATAAGCCCACAATTTCCACAGCCAACAATAAGATATCAATTTACTATAATTAATTCCTTTACAATTCTTTTACTGCAGATAAACCACTACAATTATGGGTCACAGATATTCCGTGAGTCCTCATTTGTTTGAGTTTATGCATTATACAGTAAGTACATTGTAGATTTCATTTTATTAACTAAATTAGTTGATTCTAATAAGCGATTTTAGAATATTAAAATTTTCTCAACTGCATGCATTTTCGAGCCAAAAAAGGGGGGGGATTGATCAGTATCTTCAATTATTAACCCATGAAAAACAATGCAAAGATTTGTCAGTTTGTCATTGGGAAATCAAGCTGGAACTAATCTAGAAGTTTCCTCCTTGCTTACTAGCTTTCACAGTGTTGGGAGGTACTGTGCAAATTACTCTGGGAGAAAAATCATCAGTGGTCCTACCCAGCTGAGGACGTCAGGAACTAGAATGATGGCTTGCCTGGCAAGCTACATCCACTGAAGCAACCGTGGAATGACTGTTATGCAGGCAACTCCTCTCCTTATTATTAGATTTGAGATCCACTCCAGAGGGGATACTTGCTTAAACCCAAAAGAGACTTGTCTATACTCCCTCCAAGGTTCAAAGAATATAGCAGAAGTCAGGGCAGAAAGACCATAAGAGCCAGAGTGTTTGGTAACAGTCTGTGAAACAGTATCTTCTGGACCTGACAGGCTATTGCTCTCCACAGAAGCTATGCATTTTGCACAAGATCTGCACAAATGTGCAACACCACCATTTCCAAATGCATGGGTGAAAAACTTAAGAAGCCTCACCACTCACTGAGGGACTGCTCTTCCTTACTGGGTACTAGGAATGGGGAGTCATTCTCTTCAACAGTTCAGCCACTAATGAGCCCCCATATTCCTGCAGATAACTCCCTCCTCATGTAAGTAACTAAACTCTGTGGGTCAAAAAAAGTAAATGAGTAAATGAATACAGACATAAAATAGGAGGGGTTTGTTGCCAATAGAAGGTTTTCAGAAGTTGGAGTAAGGGCATGAAATCTTAATACACAGACACACACACTTACACACGAGTGTGTGTGTGTAAGTGTGTAAAACTGTCAAAGAATGTGTAAAAGTTTAAAATTTCTCTCAAAAAAATGAGGTCAACTGGTCAGGAAAAAAAAGGCAAAACGTTACTACTAAAAGAAAACAATAAGCAAAAATAACTTTTGTGCATTTGTGTTCATGGTCAGCACGAAGAGTCATCTACTCAAACAAGAACATGGCGCGTGCCTCAGACATGTAACATGGCCAATGTATATTTCTTGAAAGGTTCTCTTGTAAAGTTTTTCCTGTTTATAGTGTTTCTCTCCATAACTAAGGTTATGGAGCACACTCCAGCACACTCAAAGGCAGACAAAGAGCCCATTGTTAATATGACTGAGACCAATTTCCCCACTTCCTGTTATTTGACACGTCAAAGCTACAAGTGATCTAAAGATGTCTGAGTTCTGAGACAAAGAAATAGAAAGAGGCTGTTAGAATTTCATACTGAGACTGGTGGGTGGGAAAGGGCCAGGTATAGGTATATTTGTCTTTTGCCCATTGTTACAATAGCCCTTTCCCAAATCCTGGAGCTGGATACAATGTTATCTTATCATTGTCATTATTACCCTCTACCTCTGAGACCAGTATTTGGATGAGATGCTTTTGCTCTGTGTAAATGGCACTGTCAAGAATTATATTAATCTCAGAGCTAATTGGAATAAAACAAGAGACAAAACAGAAGATCCAGGAAAAATAGTCTACAAAGATGGAAAACACCAATGTCTCCCTTCTCTGGTCATGAAGAAGTGGCATCCAGGTCCCCATACGTTGAATCTGGGTTCATCTTATGATTGATTTTGATCAATAACATGGCACATGGATCTTACAGGGCTTTTGAATTCAGATATGAAGACACTTCATAAATTATCAGTTCGCACTCAAATCTCATCTGCTACTTGAATTCTGACTATGTCAGAAAAACAGAAGACTAGAGAAACAGGCAGAGCCAGGTGACCCCAGCCACTGCAGCCTTCTTAAAAGATGCCAAGGATGTTTGAATGAGGCTGTCTTCAACTTCCCAGAAGATTCGACATCTAGCTAAACAACTTCATGGCAAAATCTAACCAGCCTCAGACCCAGGAGAAGGGATGACGGTAGCTAAAGGACTGCTGATTTCTGGGATAGTTTCTATATGACAGTTGGTAGCTGACACCAATTCCTACTCCAGGTCACACAGCACAAAATCTCATTTCCTCCCCACTGCTTCAGCGAATCTTCTTTTATTATAACATCTCTACTATATTTAGTACATTTTTGAGAGTGCCTTCCAAATCTATGTCCAAGGTACCATCCTGCTGATTCCCTTCTAATGTTATTTTCTTTATGTTTCCAGTGTTAAATTCTTATCTCATGAGCATATAGGAATGGCTTGTGGATTTGATTTCATTTTTATGGTGGTGTTATCTTTGCTGTAACCATTTGCATTTTATGCTTCCTTGACCACCTATTTATAACTCTCCAAATTTTCTAATTCAGGTCATTCCCAGTATGTCATTTACAAACTCATCGTCGACTATGTACCGGAAAATTTGGATGTCTCAGTGTTTCAAACTTGACATTAAACTAAGTCTTAACTTTTCACTAGCAAATTGTGTTATTTCTACATAGTTTTTGAATTACCTGTTTACTTTCCTTGTGGTTCATATATCTGTGGATGACTCTTCTATCAGCCCTCCTTTGTGGTTACTTTGCTCCTATATTTTTCTAAGTTCTATAAATTTCACCCCAGCAAAGCTTTTCAGCAAGGGGCAAGAATATCCCTTTTTTGTTTCTTAGTCTGCTCAAAGATTACAATATTTATCTCCTGTATTAGTTTGATTTTCTATTGGGATAAACAACCCAACTAAGGGCAACTTGGGGAAGAAAGGGTTTAAGTCACTTTGCAATTCCCCGGTTACAATCTATCACTGAAGAAGTTAGAGGCAGGAGCCAAAGCAGAGGCCACCTGAGGAACTCTGCTTACTGGCTTGCTTCTCAGGGCTTGCTCGACTTTCTTACAAACATCTCAGGAACAGCTTCCTAAGGGCGACACAGTAAGCTGAGGCCTCCCAGAGCAAGCATCAATCAAGAATATGCCCTATAGACAAGCCCACAGAGTAATCTGACAGAGGCAATTCCTCAACTGGTTTTCTCTTTCAAGGTGACTTATTTGTCTTAAGTTGACAAAAAACTAACCAGCACATTACCTGAATGTAAGAGTTGAATGTACTCACATCCTTAGTGTTTGTGAGTTTTGAGTATTCCCTTTGCCTCTAACATAACTTATTTAGTTACAAGATTATATCATGTAAATTGGGCTTTTTCCTCCCAGCCAGCCTGTACAGTAGATGGCATTTGAACAATCAACGGTCTTTACCCTGTCAGGTGGCTGTGGCACTCAAACTGGTGTTCCTAGAGCCTGCAGGAGCTGGAGGACCCTAGACTTCTTTGATTGCTGAGCTGTTGGCCATTGTCTTCATGTGGAAGACTTCTGCTAATTCTGTATGTTGTGAATTAAACTTCTGTAAAACCATCCTTCACCTAGCATATGCCCCATCCTTACTAGTTCATCCTCCTCCTCTCATAAGAATTATTGGCTCCTGTGCCTTTCCTTGTATGCTTGTTCTTTGAGCCTTAGGAGTTTGCAGGAGAAACTAACTCATGACAGTTACTCATTTATTTTTGAATGTAGGAATAAATATATAGAAAAAAATGACTGTTGAGGCTGATGAAATTGAAAACTGCCACCATTCTCTGTGGGGCTCTTCACCATCCTGGAAAAACTGACCTTCATTGACATCAACCAATAGGGAAGAAAAAAAAAGAGTCCCTTTCATTGTGGTTAACAAGACAAGTTTGGAGAACAGCCCAGGCATCTGTCGGCACCCTCCGTAGTTAAGGGTCTGCAAGTTTCTGCAAGATCAAAAGTACTTCAAAGTGTCCCTCTTTCAGAGTCTCTGGCAAGATATTTCATTACAAACTCTCGAGAAATTTTAACACAACTGGAAGGAGAAACGAGTAATTGCAAACTCCCTGCAAACCTTAGTGCCATAAGAATCTCATAAAGCAGGAAGGAATCAAGTGCCTCTGCTTAGCATTTTCTTAACACATGCAGTTCTTATGGGTCAACTAGTCATAGCATCACCATTTGGTAAAAACAGAAGAACCAAAGGAAAAAGCAAATGCAGATCAATGTCGAACTTCGAAATGTTTGATTTTAAAATCATGCCAATAAAGAGATACATTCTTGATGGGCATGGTATCTCATGCCTTTAATCCTAGCACTCAGAACGCAGAGACAGATCACTGAGTCGGAGGCCATCTTGGTTTACAAAGTAAGTTCCAGGACATCCAGGGCCACACAGACAAACTCTGTCTCAGCTTCCCCCGCCCCCCACCACAAAGAAAGTAGTTTTCTCCATTTTCCTCTGTTGGTAAGCCATGTGGCTCATCTCTGAGCTTGTCATATGTGCTATGGAACTTATTACACCCCTCACAGATGGTGTCTCTGGCAAAACACAAAAGCCGGTGAGGCTGATAATGGAGGTCTAAAATAAGCCAGTCTCAAATCCTCAGTGTCAGCGCATTCAAACACTCTCCTCTAAATCTGGCATAGGCTATTAAATGACCTTAGCAGCCAACAAAACCTCACATGACCATAATGTTGCCACTAAGTAGGCCAAATATGCCTTCATAAAGATTAAGGAGAGGATCTGAATCTGTCTACACAGAAAGCATAAAATCACAGACAACCAGTTTAGCAGGATCACTTCTCCTTCTGTGAAGTGAATTGCCATGGGTGTCAGAGCTCAGCAATAAAACACATATATTCACTGAACACCATCTCTGGTCAACACTGATTATTTTTTTTTTTATATTGTAACACCAGTAAATTCAATGGTTCCTGGCCATTGAAGAAAATTACCAACAGCTTCGATATTTTATATTGCATCTTATCTTTTAGAGAAACTGTAGTAGGGTTATCTGTATTGATAGCTAAATCCAGAGATTTATTGAGGCTGGAATGGTAGAGCTAAATAGCATCCATGATTTTCAGGTTTATATTATTAACTGTATAGCATGAAAGACATGTTTCATGCATTGAACACTAACTACTACAAGTTCGTATTAATAAAGCTGGTCACAAATCAGTAATACAAATTTCAGGAACAGAGGGTCACTACGGGGTTGCAAGCTTCCTCAATATGCGCTGAAATGTTTGCCATCAGTGTTCACGTGTGCAAATGCAGACTTTCAATGAATGACTGAAAACAGTGCAGTTCCTCACTTCTATTCATTCTTACTTCTAGTCATTCTTCTTATGGTATGATATTGTCTTGTTCATTAATTCAGCAAATACAGACTTCAAACAAGGTGTTCATTGATTGAAACAATGAATCTGGGTTTTAGTTGGAAAACAACACATATGTAAATACATAAATAACTATGATTCTTGTAGGCTGTACGAAACAATGCCTATGACACTTATTATAGTGAAGAATTAATGAAGAAGAAGAAGAAGAAGAAGAAGAAGAAGAAGAAGAAGAAGAAGAAGAAGAAGAAGAAAGGAAATGGCAAGCCAGGCATGATGGTAAAAAGCCTTTAGTCCCAGCACTTAGGAGGCAGAGATGGGTGGATCTCTGTGAGTTTAAGGCCTTTCTGGTCTAAAAAGCAAGTCTAGAACAGGCAGGCCTATTACACAGAGAAACCCTGTCTTGAAAAAAAAAGAAAGAGAGAGCGAGAGAATGAGAGAAAGAGGGAGAGAGAAAGAGGCAAAGGAAATAATCAGTGCTCTATATAGAAGTATTGGGAGGTTGAAAGACTGTTATATATTGATATTCAGCCATCTTTCTATGGCAAACCAGATAAACAATGCTATCCAAACTGGAAAGTGATGTTTCACAGGCTGAAAGCAATTTATGTAACTAGGCTTTAAAACACTGAGGTTATTTAGAAACATAAGTTGAAAAGCCTTTAAACAGCATCTTTCCTATGTGGAACTGAAATGGATAGGAGCAAAATACAGACTTTGACATCTGACCACAGTTACAGCCATGGCAGATTCGATAAGCATTTTTATAATGTTTGATTCCCAGATTAAGCAACTGTAAGGAATTGTTCAAAACTTGGCTTCTGAAACTACCTGTACATCTGACCACTTCCTCCTAAACATTTTCTCATGTTCCAGAAAGGAACTAATTCTATTGACCCAAGAATCAACAGGTGGAGTTCGTGGAGTTTTAAAATCTGAAGTAGAACTCCAGAACTATAGGGTGAAGAAAAGAAAGTGAAGCCAGATATTCCAGCAGGCCAGGCATGCCTTTGACATGATTTTGTTTGTTTGTTTCCTCATGTCTGAGAAATTTCATAAATTCTACCACCTCCTTTTAAAAAGATAAAACTGTAAGCAAACTTAAAATTTCCCATGTACCATTCCCGTGCAAGCCTGCATTATGAACATATACTCTTTGGAAGTAGCTAACAGCTTTGTTTAGATACCCATGTTACTGGAAAATACACGGAACAATTAACAGGTTGAAATCTTTATTTAAAAAAACAATGGAGGCACTGGAAGATCTGGGAGGTGAGACAATTGCTGCTTTGCTGAGTCATGCTAGAGTTTCGGAGATAGAAGAAAGGCTGATTGGCAGCGGACTGACTGAAAGCTTGGAAAATAGCCATGTCATTAAAAAGAGTATACTCTTTCCATAGGAAGAAATAGTTTAAGCAAAATTGGAAGAGGGGATTCTGAAAACAACAAAAATGACTGGTAGGGAGATATTTATTCTTCTACAACTCAATTTCTCTCTTTTTGAGTCTCATAATTCAACAAACCAAAGGAAACACACAGATAATTTCTATCTGTGCTGATATATAATTCCATAAGTTTAACACCACATGGTAGGCTTATTGAGAAAGTATAGAGGTAGCTCAATTCACCCCAATGTCCAAATTAACCCTAAAGGTATAGCAATGTATGATTCAACTCCCAACTCTATTACAAAGCTACATTATTAAAACAGAATCGTATTACATTGACCATTGCAGCAACATAGAAAGCTCAAAGGAAACCTACACACTTACCATCAATTGATTTTCAACAACAATAATCAAAATCCATGGAAAAAGTAAATTTATTCCATGTAGATTGGAAAGGTTATTATCCAAAATGCACAAAGAACTCACTAGAAAAAAAACCCAATTAAAAGGGGACAAATATTTCAGAAAATAGTTTTCAAGAAAAGGCAGACCCATGATCAGTGGGTAGGAAAAATGTTTATCACTACTAATTAGGAAAATATATATTAAAATCCTGATAAGAGATCACCTCATAACTTCCTACAATGACTGTTAACCAGAGACAACGTAAATTGATCTATTGGTACATTTCTGTATTTGCAACACTCAGTTTGGAAACTGAGGCAGAAGAATTGCCAGAAGTTCAAGGTCATCCTAGGGACATAGAATGAACCAGGACTAGCAGGGATTACATAGTGAGACTGTCTCAATAACAGTAACAACACAAAGAGAAGAACCTAAAACAAATAAGATGTAGTTCTAACAAAAGTGTGCAAACAGAGAATGTGTGTGCAGTGTGAGTGAGAATAAACCTTATAGCATGTGGAAGACATGTCGTGGTTCCTTAAAAAACTGAAAACAGAGTTCAAAGTGGAGCCAGCAGTCATCATTCACAAGCAATGAAATCAGTTTGATGAGCAGATATCAAACTTCAGTGTTATATATTGTGCATCACAACAGTTAAGGTATGTCCAAAGTAGGTGCTCAAATAGATGGATTAAGGCAATGTCTATACATGCATGTTCAAAACTATTCTACCTTGAAGAGGAGGAAAATTCTATTGTTTGCCAAATGAGTGAACATGCCATTATGTGAAATAGATCAGGAACAACAAAAACGAAAGATAAATATCTAATGGCTTCCGCACTCACCTAGGGGATAAAAAAAAAAGCCTGAAGACTAGAACGGTGGTCAACAAGAGCTATGTGAGAGGGAAGTGGGCCATGTTAACCAAATAACACAATCCTTCAGCTCGGTAGAGGGAATTCTCTCTAATGGCCCACTGCACAGAGTAGTCACTAAAAGCAGCACATCATGTGCTTCAAAATTGTTAAATGACCACATGACTTTAATTGCTGCCACTACAAAAGCATGTATGTGAAGCAGCCGAGGCTTTGCTAACTAGCTTGATTTCACCATTCTGTTGTATAAACTACACCGTGTCATTTTGTAACCAGTAAGTATGCACAATAATTTGTCAATGAAACATAATTAAAAGTAGAAATTAAATACTTAAGAATTAATGTTCTCATGGCCACCAGAGCTATCTACTTCTGATCCAACACATTCTTGGCCACAGATCCCTCCTCTCTGGTCACATTTTGGGAGTGCAGGTTTCAAGTCATGGGTAGATATAAAGTTTTCCTATTAGAACATGGTGGCCATGTGGTTCTGGGACAAGTGTGACATGCAGGGTACAGGTATTGGATGTCTGTTTAACATGTCAATCCCCAAATAAAAGAACAGTGTTTTATCATGGAAGGATGTGTAAGCCTCACTTCTCCACCTGCTGCTTGTCCCTGTGAGTGAAACCCACCGATTACTGTTTCTGCCAGAGAGCCTGGACAATCCAAAGAATTGATAGATTAGATGCCTGGTGTGGTTCAAAACCCTTCTAGACCTTGCTCTTGAGTGCCAAAGGCTAGAACATTTCAGGGGACTGAGTCTTCAAAGAGAAAAATCTTGGACCCTTTGTCTTTGGAGACTCAGAGGCACTATAGAGAATGGGAGCAGAATCATTTCTTGCACATTCTCTACTATTAAGAAAAATGATTTGTAATAGCCAGAACCTGGAAACAACTCAGATGTCCCTCAGTTGAAGAATGGATACAGAAATTGTGGTACTTTTACACAATGGAATACTACTCAGCAATTAAAAAGGAGGAAATCATGAAATTCGCAGGCAAATGGTGGGACCTGGAAAC